>CM060920.1:343514757-344114757 GCA_030737875.1 Allium sativum
TGTGGAGGAAGAAAGAAAATGATACGGGTTGAACAACATGGGCTGCTGAGTTCAAAAGATTAAGAGTTGAAAGTTTCGTGAGCATCATCTGGTCGGGTCGATTTATTTCGACCCAGGACTGATTCAACCCGATATCCCAACTCGACTCGAAGCATTCGACTTTGGAATTTCGATCCAAATCTCATATGATTGGCATGACTTTTATGTACTTCTGCATATTATCAAACTTGGCCAACACGAGGACTTTGACAACTCAAATCCATTGTACATGCATGTGTATGACTCGACTAGGTCTAATTATATCTCACGATCTCGTGAACAGTTAGGATAGAGACTTTCTAAAGTTGGACTTGAAAATAACAAAGCATATTCAAGAAACTCTGGATTCACACATAAAATTTTTAACCTCGTGACATATATCAAGCAACTACACACTTTTACTGCTTCTTTTTTTATGCAATTCATCAACCTGCACTGTACATGCTAGCACACAGAGGGGGTACAGGCTAGTTTACTCTAACCATCGATGTTTCCTCGATAGTACAACTAATATGTCTTGAAGGCGCATAACCAGATACTCGGAGTCTGATAAAGGAAAAGCTCTGGAATCGTCATCCAATCCGGACATTCCTTTATCGAATCCCGAACCTTCAGGCAGCCTGGATTCCAAATTTGAAATTGATATTCACGAAGATATAATATCCACAGAATCAGAAACTTATGTTAACGAGGAGGATGAGGAAGTAGAGATAATCGGGCTCCCGATGAATTCAATGACGCAATCATTCTAAATCAACCTTCTGACGCTTGGGTTTCAACAACTGATGAAGCCAGACTAAGACGAATATGCTTAAAGCACGGAATATTCTAGGACAAGGTCAGGGTTTCATCAAACATTTTAGACGGACCTCACAATCTACCGAAGGGGTATATGGCAATAAGCATATTAATGTGTTCAGTCGGAGTCATTCCTCCATTACATCCTTTCGTCGTTGACTTTCTAAGATGATTGAGGATAGCTACTATGCAGCTCCAACCAACAGCCTATTCATACTTATATACATTGTACGTAGCATATATAGATTTGTAGGCATGGAGCCCACTTTTGAAGATGTAATTTTTTTCCTACCACTTCAAGCATCGCCAAAAGGAGACTCCTTCCTTCGTCTATTTTGAATCTGTTCCAAAGATAAAGATCATCAACAATGGGTTTAGTAACGTGGGCGACATAAGACCTGAATGGTTTTATATTCAACAACAGCTAGGAGGTAGTTGCAATCCAGTAAGTGTTCAAACTTTGGCTTTCTTGTTTCAATTACACTTGCAACTTTACTGACCTCTCTTTCTTGATTTCAGTTCCAAATCCAAAGAGAACACAAGGCCAAGTATACCAGAATCGCTGGCTAACTTATTGAATGGTAATTCGGATTTCCTAAGCGTCAGAAAGTGCGTTGTTGATGAATTTCTTTATCGGCACCATATGCTTGACATGCGGCGAAGCACTAGTGCTGAAGGTTGCGTTTACATATATGTAGCCCAGTCCAAGTTCCTTCTGGACTAGTGGGGACTGAAAGCATGCCCCCGGCCGAGGGGCAAAAACCGACGATGATTGAAGTTGGAGAGGGCTCGAAAAGCAAAGTTCTTACTGTCTCAAGTAAAGAATCACAACCAAGAGAAAAAGAGAAAACTCCAGTGATGGTCCATAACAAGCTTTCCAAAAGTTATTCCCCGCTAAACATTTAAACTGAGGAACTTCTAGAAAGAACACCTGAGGACGACCCTTAGGGTGGTTCCGCAAAGGGTGCATTTCCTTCTGTAAGGCAATCTACACCCAAGACTTCATCTCCTGCCAAGTCTCCTTCTCATGGTCCCCTTCAAGAGGATTTATATTTAAAGACCTAGCTAATCTCCCCTTTCCTGATGACATATATATATATATCCCAAGATATTGGTTCTTGCTCTTTCTTTCCTCCTTCTGAAGAAGAAATTAGGCCTACATGGTCTGCGAAGACAAAACCTTCAAGCCGAACTCTAGGCTCTGATCTGTCGAGGGGATCACTTAGGACACACACTCACCACACTAGCACTGCATGTCACAGCACTTGTGAGATACATCGCCTCTTGATTCTAACATTAGCTTGTGATTACTTGGAGATACAATATCTTACTGACGCTATGACCATAAAAAACTCCATTACAGTCTTCCCAGATATCAATCCGATGCCGAGCATGATTACAGAGAAGGACACATTAGAGACGAGAAAAGACACTATCATTCGAGACATCATCAATCCTCTCGATCCCGCTCTCTGGTCCATTCTGAATTCGTTAAGCACAAGAGTCATCAAAGCTACCGCGAAGGAGAGAAACAAGTCCTCAAAGCTCCGCCTCCTCCAAAGGATACTTACTCTCAAGATAAACCTCCCAAGAAGTGTACCAATCCCAAAGACAACCCAAGGACCAAGGAATGGATGAGGGCTGCGCGGCTATTGTTTCTACCAAGCGCAGATCCATCGATATCACTACAACCAAACCTGTGGTACTTGACTCCATTACTGAAAAAAGAATCAAGATCTTAAAGGAACAATTTCCTGACTATCACTTCGGAAATATGTATTTTGTGCCCAACCTCGAACTGGTCCCTGCCAATTGGACTGAACCCATCAAGGCCCAAATAGACTTCGTGGACCATCAATACTAGGAAACTTGCAAGTATGCTAAAAAACTATCTAAGATTATTAGGGAGCTTCAACAGGACTTGGACAATCAAAAGCTCATATTTGAACACGACGCATCTGGCGGGGCTGCTGCCATTAAAGAATGTGAGGAAGCTCAGCCAACCTTGCTCTCGCACAACGTGAAGCGGAGAACTACAAGAAGCTGCACAGCGAGTTACAAAAACACTTCCACACCGAACTTGACAACAATAGCAAAGAGCGCACGATTCTTAAAAAGCAGTTTAAGGTGTCACAACCAAGAATGCCGAGCTGAAATTGTCATGTTCTCGTCTTGACAAAGAGAAGAATGATATTGAGAAGGAAGATTCCAATTTGAAAGCTAAATTGGCCGAGGTTGGGGAGAGGTTGTAACTACCGAAGGCAATGCTAACATCGCTCTTGAATCTGCTACTGCTTCCAAGGCTTAGCTCATCGAAGTCCAAGAAGAGATGGATGATTTCAGACATCTCCATATATATATTTCTTTTCTCAAATCCTTCGGACCCGAGACATATCCTGGATATGAGATTATGAAACAACCTTAGTCGATGTGTGGGACGAGCTTGTCGATGAGGAGAAGCGCCGACTGAAAGTGGATACTATTAATGAAGAGGAGTTGATGAAGACATATATGAGGGGTGCGGGGCCAGAGCGCTTAGCGGAAGGGAAAAACGACTGAAAGAGACTATGGAAGCTGTCAAATGTCATGCTAAGGGCAAGGATGCTATTGAAGGTGTTTCCAGTTCCTCCTCAGCGGTGCCCGAAACTGTGGAGATAGAGAAATATGACCCCGAGCGTCCGGAGATTATCAAAAGTACGCTCTTGTCTCCTATAACTGAAGGCGCGACTCCTGCTACTCCCAGGGATCAATCGACTTAAGGTATATCCACCTTTTCTCCATAATTTGTCAAAGCTATTCTACCGTGTCGTCGCATTATGGAGTAAATAACTGAAAGGCCCATTTTTTCTCCAGAGTTAATATCTACTTCTCTTCCTGCTCTAAGTACAAAACATGTTGATGTCGAAGAGGAAAAGCAAAAGGAACCAGTTGACAAGTCTATAGTGGTCTCCAGTGTCGATTCCCTCGAGGAAGGAGAAATGATTGACGCTTTAAAAGACATTGATAGCAAGGAGTGTGAAGAGGATGTGGACATTGTAATCACCGGGCTTCAGTCGAAACCGAGGATCTAACCCTTGCACAGATGAAGGCAAGGAATGAGCAACTCTTGAAGGCCAAGATTGAAAACTTAGAGGTGCCTATCTCGGTTGAGCCTCTCCAAATAGTTCCTCCTTCTAGCGTTAAGATTTCTATTAAGCCATCCAGGTCAATCACAACAGGTGTGACTTCCCCATCTATCGCTGGTCCAGCAGATCCCTCACCAGAAAAACCAAGGGGAAGAAGCACCTCCTTATAGTAGCTTAGAAAGAGGAGAAGCAGAAGTTGAAAGAGTCTAATAAATAGAAATTTACACTTACGTCGAAGGGAAGCTTTATCTTGGTTTTTTTTCCACTGGCCTGTTGTGGTTGTTGCAAGTGTGGCCCTCGCGTTTTTGACTTGTACAAACCTGCACTTTATAAATAAAGCAATATTACTGCAATGTCACATGTTTGCAAGTTTATTATTGCCTTCAATGTAATGCATTCATAATCAAAATATTAATAAACTAAGTAATAAACGCTGAAACACATCACAATTAGCTAAGGGTTGCGATTAAAAATCCTACAATTAAAGTACTACTAAACTAAATAATAAATAGAAGGTCACGTCATAGCTATCTAAGGAGTGTGATGCGTACGTATATGCCCCCAATCAATCTTGAACAGAGTGTCTGGCCAGAACCTGGTCGGGATTGATTAGTAACGACATATCACTTCCCCCAGCATCCTTGGGGACTTTAGACTCGACCCATATTCGTGCCCCCAATCCTTCTATGGGGGTAAGAGCCAAATTCTTCGAGCATTTAGTTTGAGTGATTTTATACTACCGTGTCATAAGTCTAGGTCAGAGTTTGGATTAAAGTGGTCTCTATTCATGGTGCACCATTTCACGTTTACCCTTTTATACTCACTCTCAGATCAAGAGAGTTTGAGTTAATCTGGTGAACAATTGTGTCATTCGCCTCAGCATCCCATCAACACTCTAGTCTTTAGAGTGGTAGTTTGCCGCCTCGAGTGTCGAGATCGAACTCAAACTCAATCCGTACTCCATTTCACATTCTGGTGGACGGAGTTGGTCGGGAGTTGCCCTCGTGCAAGGGGTAAAGGTTGCTTCAAGGATGGCCGAACTTGATTCCTATCGTTTATACTCACTACGTCAATTCATGAGAAAGAGTTTCAAACATATGTAATATTCTCAAAAAGACAAGTCACAGATAAACAAATGAAGTAAATAACAAGGGATGCACGATATTTTTATAGTGGTTCGGCTAAATCCTAGCCTACATCCACTTTATAATCTTTTGTTTATGTCAATCAAACAGTCTTGGGCAAGTCTTGCCGTGTTACATAGTTTGAAAAACAAAAGAAAAGAATACAAGCTCAAGTCAGGCAGTGCCGTAAATGCTTGGCATTCCATGCTCTCGGGAGATGATCACCATCAAGGTCGTTAACCTAAAATCTCCATTATCAAGCCACCGGTGAATGATGTGCGGTCCTTCCCACTTCGGACTCATGAAAGTTGGGGTCGGGAAGACACGTTTCAGTACTAGATTTCCTAGTTCGTAAGTCCTTGGTCAGACCTTTTGATTGTAATATCGGCCACTTGATGTCTGTACTCCAAGGCATGCAGGTCAGTTTAAAACGTCAATTAAATATTTACTCAGTTCAATTATCCTAAATATTTTGTTTTAGGAATAGAAATCAGTTTAAAACGTCAATTAAACACTACATAAATAACTACACTTCAGTGAGAGACAATATCACTCACCTTAGTCAAATCAGTTTAAACTAGCTCTAATGCGTAGAGCTGTCAATACGAGTCCAACGCGAGAAACCACACCTAAATCTGCTAATGTGTGCAAAAGATACGATCAATACAAGTTATATGAACTAAAGTCTAAACAAATAAAAATAATAATCATTTTATTTACCAAAACGTCCTCACTCTGAGTCCATGCCTTGAGTTCCTCATCCCAAACCCGTGCATCTCAACGGGGAATATGCCATAAACATCGACGAATCCAACTACATGACCCGATCTTCATCGAAAACTGGATCTGCTCAACCTTGAATCATCCAACTCGTACACCTCAGATAATTTGCGACTTTTTTATTTTTTCACACTATAAGTCGTTTTCGCGATTTACAAGGGGATATAGGACCCCCCCCCCCAAACTCCTCCCCGAGGTGCGCTAGCCTCCCCTTATAAGATGCCTTCCTTTATAGCTCGTAATGAGACCCAAATGCAACAAAACTCATATGCGCATGTAGGGGATAGAAGCACGAGCTCAATGATTTTTTTTTTCATGATTTTTAATTAAGTAAATTACCCGATTTTGATTTTTGAAGCTAGGGGAAAACGCACCATTTCCTAAAGAAGATGAATAAGGATCTATGGCAGATGTGAATAGTAGCCGACCAACGAGATTCCTTAGTTTTAGAAGTTTACTTATTTTTTTCTTTTATTCACAAATAGGACCTGAAACCCGCGTACTCCAATTGATATGTACCACCTTCCGTCATCTATGTAAAAATGCTTTTTGAAAACAATGAAACTAGTCTCGAGGCCTAATTTGATTGTATGTAGTAGTCAGCCTTTAAAACTCGAATTACAACGTTAGTTTCTTACAAAAATTGGCACATGTTTATATTACGCACGATCGAATGGTACGTCCGTTCTCTATCAAATTTGACGGCGTATAATAACACACTACTACAACTCCAAAAATATAAGTTTTTCATAATCCGACACTGTGCTCCCAGAACGACTATTTATGCGCATATCGAGATCGTTATGACCATCTAATGGTATAAACTCAAAATATAGCAATCCGTATACTTATTCTACATGCAACGAACAATTTGGACTCAATGGAACTAGCCACAAGTCCTGATTCCATCGTTTGTGAAAAAATTCATTTTGGAACAGTCAACTGGATAATTAACGGTCAATATTTAAATATCCAATCTTTAAAATATGGGTCATTACATAACACAAATCATATTATCACTCAGAAGATAAAATTTAAACTTTCATTTATATAATTTGTCATACTAATTAAGTTTATATCAAAATTCTTTCTTATTATATCAGATTTATATATATATATATATATATATTATTCCTTACCATTCTTATGATTACAAAAATTTATATTTTTTTCAACCTTTTCCTAAGTTCAATATTTATTTCTGAATGGCTAATCTTAGGTTTAAATGAAAAATTGTCAGTTTTATTAGCTTTACAACATGCCATAGGATAATTTTTTTGCCAAAATTATACTTAGAAAATCCATTTGGCTTTACTAGTTTAATTCATCTTATATATTTAATAACCATTATTCCTTTGTAAATTTTATATCTACATAAAGAGGACCTTATCATTTCATAAACCTCTTTCTAAAAATCTAGATGAATATTCTAATTATATTTACCCAAAGCAAATTAATATTCCATATTTATTTGATCTAGAATAAAGTTAACAATTTCACAATATCATGTTTATAATTAGTATTATGATTATTAGGACATTATTTTTAATTTCAAAATCATTTCATATAAAATTTATGAATTCAACAAATTTCATTTATTTGTAATTCATCAGCTTATAAACCTTATTTGTGTATAGTATCTTCAGGTTCATATAATACCATTATAAAAAATTCTTCGTCGCATCAATTTATAAAGTAACCTAGTTATTAACATATTCATTTTTTCTATTAATTCTTAATATCAGCCATACTTAAAAAAATCATTATTTTGTTCAGTTAGGTCAAAGATAAATCTAGAACATGAGCTAGAAGCTAAACTAACCGACAGAAGTCTACAAAGGATGGAGACCTTAATTAAAATTAATTAGAGAATATTAAGGATTTTAATAACTATTAATTAAAAATTCCCTAGGATGGATTTAGAACTAGGATCAGGATTTAACGAAGGAAATCCTAATCGAAGAGAATTCCAACTAAGGAATAGATTCAAAAGAAGGGAAACTCTAAGACAGTGCTAAATTTTAAAACAATTTTTTATATCTAAAAATCCTTTAAAACTATTTTTTTTTAAAATATGCTTTCTCAAAAAAGTTCTAAGACCGGTTTCACTCATTCTAGGGTATCGCTACCCTATCTCTAATGATTTAACCCAATGTGCCAAGGTTTTCTCAAACTGAAGCTCTGGTACAAACTGTCATGGCTCGCTATTTCCAATCATTTAAGTCGATAATAAAATCAATTCAAATCATCCGAAACAACAGACTGTTTATTACTATGGAGTCAAATATAGAATCATTACAGAAGTACAGTTAAATCAGAGACATAGAATAATAGGATATCTCAGAGTAGAATCAATAAAATACAATAGTAGTTCATGAAGCTACAATATACAAAATCTGAAAACTTATACATAATATCTGAGTTACAAAAGAAAATAGTGCGGAAGTCCAAACACACAATATGTTTAATATATTAAGGAAATAACTGAAATACGTAGATAGAGATAAGGTCTTCAATAAGTATCCAGCTCCAAAAGTTGAAATCTCAGTAGTGCGATCCTCGGTCTAACCCAAGCATAAAGTAAAACAAATCACTCGAGTCAGGACTAACTTTTTATATAAATGAATTAACTCAATTGAAATTTTCAACGAAATGCATCGGTAAGTTAAAGGATGTTTGAGACACCATTCTTTAAGGATCGATTAAACTATTTACATATAATTTAATGTGCAATTATAATTGTGTCCACAGTAAATATACTATTGAAAATAACGTTATACAGGATTACACCTTTAACATCGTTTGTAAACGTTGGCGTACAATTTGCATATAAACACCAATAAATCTTTGATGCATGAAGATGCACCGTGATATGACAACATCAAAATCAAACTTGTAGTGGGCTCGATCAGGAAAATATGATTAGGCACACGAGATGATAACCACGGTAGGATTCTACCAGATTGCAAACCCGGGTTGGTGTAACGCATAATAACTAATACCGCCTACCTCAGATAACATTCCAATAATCTAAGGGGCCCCAATAAATCATAAAGTAATAGATATGGTTTTGAAGAAGCATTTCCGATCGGAGGAACGATCTCACTTGGCTCCAGTATTTCTCTTGTTTGAGTCATTTTAATTATGACCCGAAGATCAAGGCTTCCCATCACTTAATTGATTTGACTGATTGCTTACTTTATATTGATTATTCTTGACCCACTGCATATAAATATATACACACATACTTGAATTCAAAAGGAATATTCTTTTTCGTGCTAATCCAATTAATGTACTCCAGGTTTGTATATTTATTTATTCGAAATTATAACCTTGTGTGTTAATATATATGCACAATTTGTTTTGCTTATATCTTTTGCATATGGACTCCGTTTTCAGTAAATTAAATATAAAAACAAATCAAAGCAACTACAATACTTTCGTGGCCAAATTCCTCATTACTCAAAATTTCATTTTTCAGCCCATTAGCTTATTATTGATTTTCCTTATTTATTTTATATTATATTACCATATGTCTAATTTATGTTTATTTTACGGTGTGTTACGTTCTCCCCTCTATAAGAGATTTCATCCCAAAATCTTTTGAATGGGCGAAGAACACAACTCTCTCTAAACAACCGTATTGTACACCTATGTTATTATTACAAATATCCTTAAACATTCATAACTCGTAGTGATTATGAACTATAGACTTGCTAATAATGAGCTCAGTCCTAGCGTGCATGTGAAATAAGTGATGCAATATGTATGAAAAACACCTTAATATGCATATAATTCTATATGAGTGTATGGTGCATCTATGTTGCATCCATCTCTTGCCATCCAATTTAGAAACCACAATGCAACCAAAAATAAGACTTTGGGAGAAATTAATTACCCTAGAAAAGCTCTGAATGATTTAGTCTAATCTTCTCCTCAGTTTCCTAGGTGCTTCCCGCAGGGTTATCTCCCCACTGAACTCAGACTAGGAAAATAGATTTTTTTTGGCATCTTTTGATTTCATGCTCCACGATCCTTGCAGTGGAAAAGGGCACCCTAAACTCCAAATTGAAGCTCCCTATGTCCACAATATCATTAAGCTCGAGTCTGTCGGCTGAATCATTACGGCATTTGCAAAGATGAGAGATATGGAAAACGTTGTGGACTCCCGACAAACGCTCGGGAAGATCCACTCGGTAGGCCATCTTCCCAATCTTATCCAAAACCCTAAAAGTCCCAATAAACCTAGGATCCAACTTCCCATTCTTTCCAAACCGAACTATCTTCTTCAGAGGGTAAACCTTAACGAATACCAAATGTCCAACATCAAATTCTAGTTCCTTCCTCCTCTTATCTGCGCATGACTTATGTCGGTCTTAGGCAGCCTTCATTCTCTGTCAAATAAGAGCGATAATTTCCGTAGACTCATGGATTTAGGTCTGGTCCGAGCAAAAACTTGTGGATAGTTTCCCACCTACAAGTTGGAGATTTGCATGGCTACCCATAAAATGCTTCGTAATGGGCTATACCAACCGTCGCTTGGTAACTGTTTTTGTAAGAGAACTCTACCAAAGGCAAGTTTTGACCCCATGCTCCTCCGAAGTCAACAATGCAAGCTCTGATCATATCTTCCAAGACTTTTTGGACTCTCTGTCTGGCCATCTATTTGTAAATGATAGGCTATACTCAAACCTGGTGTCGTTCCCAAATCTTCTTGAAGACTATAATGACTCGGTAGGGGTTCGACTCCCAAATTCTGACAATAATACATAAACCTGTATCACTTGCCAAAACTCAAGTATCGAAAACTCCAGATTGTTAATAGAAAGATATTAGATGGTAAGAAAATAAAGAAATATTAGAATAAAAGAAGAATAAGAATCAACGCAACACAGAGTCTCACATCGCAGAGGAAAATATAATATAGAAATAAATCTTTATTGATAACTTGAAATAAAACTTACAATCATTAGAGCACATCAACACATCTGGAAAGTTATGATAACATGTCCTCATATACATTGACATGGCGGAATAATATCTATATAATATCATACAGATGAACTCCTTAAGCTCATTTGTTCACAACATCCGATAACCTGAACCTGTAAAACTCGGTCTAACCCGAGCATTCCAAACTCCAGGATCAGTCTGGTGAACCAGCGTGAGAAAACTCACTAAGTTTATAGGTATCATCCAACTTGATTTTTAATTCAAAATATTTTCGAAAGAAATGGATAATCGTAAGACCAAATCCACACATAAATACAGATGGTTTTTACCTCACGATAACCTAAAATGTTTCTAAAATCAATACTTTTTGATATTATAATAGTGTCTAAATCAAGTAAATAGCAATCTAGCAGAACGCTTGCATCTTACGCTCAACATACATAGTATACAATTAGAACTGCATTCTCTTATTGAAGAATGGATTTCCAACAATGACAAGTATGAGACCACCTTTCGACAGTGTACCTCTAGATAAAATACACTAAGATACAATAAGAACATCTTGCAACCCTGGCTAAACATGACCAGCCACTCATTCGTTTGAGTGTACCACATATATTGTCACCTTACAGTTGCTAGAAACATAACCGTTCCCAGGGGATACAGAAGCGAAAAATGAACAAATAGGAATTTCTCTAGACAGTGACAATACATCTTTTTAATGGGAGTGACCCACATATCCATGCGACCTACCCGATTTTATACACTTCCCCAGTTGATGAGGCTTGAGGTTAAAATTTTTTTTAGAACATCTAGCCATCCTTCACTTTTGAATGCCAAATCGTCAAATCCATCAAATCACTAATTGATGTTTACAAAAATACTCTAGGTGTCTATGCAAAAAAGAACGAATTTCTCTACCACCAACAAAATATGTTTGTAGAAATCAATGTACATAATTATTTGGAAATACTTTATTAGACATTCGTCCATACAAGGTTTCCTAGGACTGGGCAAATGAAGGCACCCTCCTACCACATCTAGATATCACCCTATGGGTCAGTAGCAAGTAGTCCTTGCAAATCCGAATATTTCAATCACGATAGAATCACAAGTAGTAATAACTCTAGCGGCCAAACCAGAGAAATTAATGAGTAGTCCTTCCACTCATGAAGATCAACGGTTTTCGATTACTCCATCTTCAATCAGAATCTTCCATGTTTACATATTTGCTCGTTCATAATGGTTTTCGAATATAAATTCGATCCTGGTCTTTCCGTACCAACTGTCGTATAGGCCAGATTTGATAGTCATTTATTAGACTATCAATAAATAACTATTCAACCATAAAAATAAAATAATTTCGTTGATTCAATACCCAGTATCATTTAGCCTCTTTAATTAATCAGTCGTTAATTAAGTATTAAAACTTCTAATTCGGGAAAGATTTCCTTTTCTTATTTAATATAAGAATATCTAATATCATTCCACTTCTACTCATTGGCTCCTCATTATACATTGGTAAGTGAATAAATGTAATGATTGGGATTTCGCCCAGACCTAATCGATCGCAAAATCGATTAAAACCGTTCAAAAACCTGAATACGCTAGCTTTGGGCATACAACACATCAGAACAAAGAAGACTTTTATAAACTGCTAGCTTACTTTGTGAATTAAGCTACACAAAGTTAAAAGATCAATGAATGAAGAATACTCCCTCAAAGATCGGATCGGATCGGGGTTCCTTGGTCAAGGAAGAACAGCGTAGAGCAGAGAAGGAAGGAGCGCAGACCAAGCTAGATCGATTCGGGTAAACCAGATCCGTCCCCCTAATTTTTAGTACTTCCGATCTGAACCCAGACAATTGAAGTAGCAGTGGTTACAACCCAAGTTTCCTTAATATTCAGAGCGGTTATACCCATGTTTGCCACTAACCTGGTGTGCTGTCACTATAATATCCCATCTGAACCCGATAGTAACGGGATGGGTGCTACGTGGATCCGAAGCGAAGCCATTCCAGGAGCATTTTCCACCGATAAATGCACCATCAAGGGACATTTGGAAGGATCTTTTTGCATTTTCAGAACTCAAACTCCTTTTGCTATCCGAATTTCATTAATTTATTCAGATTACAATCACCTTTTAAAGCATATTGTGGAGGAAATTGAGTGAATCAATACATTGTATGAGTGAAAATTGAGTGAGAGTGATTGTTGTACTTGCATTCACATCGTTAATTAAAAGAGTAGAAAGTGGACGTAGACTATTAAACGCCGAACCACTATAAATTGTGTGTTTTCTTCGTTTTTTGATTTCATTTCAGTGGAATCATTACTAGTTTGGGTGTTAGAGCCAATTTTGGATCTAACATTTTAGTGCTTTCACTGAGAGCGTTTGAATTCTCCACTTTTTGGGATTGTCATTCTACTATTTGGACCTTCAAGTTCAAAGAAGTTAATCCTCTGTTTTCGACATCTTTAAGTACCTATTGGTTAATCGTTGAAGAATTGGAGATTATGGCCAAAGGAAAAGGCAAAGAAATCCAAAGTAATCGAGAGAATGAAGTTAATGAAGATCAGCAAATAATGGTCGTGACGAGGTCGCGTGGTCAAGACTCTGGAGCAGGCCGCTCCGGTTAGGAAGGTCCGAACCGAACAGAAGACCCCGATCCGATCTAATGATGTTGAGGTCACCCACTCTCCCCATCCGAACCGGTCCGGCCGTATCACCGTGCTCCGATCCGACTCGAGCCAAAGTGAAACTGGAACTTCTACTCGAGCTCCTACCAATGCTCCGATTCCAGCCGCTATGACCAATGATCAGCCTGACCCATCTGCACCCGTCACACAAGGAGATTTTTCATGTTTTCTTGAAATGCTCTAGAGTACTAAGGAGGCATTGGAAGCCCATAAGCGTGACAGTCTTCGCATGAAAGAGAACATGATCACCATGAGCAGGGAACTCAAGGAGCTCCGAAGGCAAAAGACACCTTCTCCAACATGCCGCCTTGCTGTATATTATTCATCTTCTCCAGATGAGGGACGTCCTCGTGAAAGAAGGCCGCTTGAGCGACCTCAGAACCTTGATCATTTAACTTTTGGATCTTTAGGATCCCGCGAAGACGCCGCTCATGTGTTAGGGTCTGATGATCCGAGCTTGAGAGAGCCTATGTTTTTGCCCATGCGTGGATCCCACGTTCTACCCAGAGATCCTAATATTACTAATCATACGCAATAGCAACTTCTCCAGCCCCTTCCTCTTGAGCTCGACCGGGAGCGTATGGAACAATGTAGAGCAGCCGCCGCTAGAAACATGAAGTTATCCCCTAATCAGGAACCCAAGGGTAATCCGAATACCAGACCTAGAGAACTTGTACAAACGTTAACAAATGCTGATGTATGGACAATGGTGCATCAAATCATGTCCGAAAGCCGACGATAGACTAATGAGAACTGGGGCATTGAGCGAAGTCATACCCCTTTCACAGATGATATATTGGACTTCCTGTTCCCTCGGCGATTCAACTTGCCACAAATGGATCGATATTCAGGAAGAACGGACCCAGGACAACATCTAATGAGGTATGCATGGTTCATGAATTCCGCAGCAGCTCCAGACGCTATAAAAAGCAAGGCCTTTCCGATTTATTTAGAAGACGTGGCATTAATGTGGTTCACCCAACTCCCTCCACGGTCAGTATCAAATTTCACAGAATTAAGTGAGCACTTTATGAACCAGTTTCGACTTCACACCCGAAAATCCAAAAGCGTCACAGAGTTGTCAAGGATTAAACAGGCTCCGGGTGAATCTCTGAAATCATATTTGGACCGCTTCAACCTGGCTGTCACCGAAGTTAGTGACCCTCATGAACCCACTATTCTGATGGCTTTAATAGGAGTTACCCGGACATAGAATTTGGGATTATCTATCCGGGAAACCGCCCCCACTAGGAAGTTGTTCTATGAAAAGGCTAATATTCGCTTAATGCGAGAAGAAGCTCATGCAAATAGGAAGAGAAAGTCCAAATGGGCCTCGAGGGAAGGTGTCCAAAGTAATGTTGCTGTGAAACAATCCGGTGACAGTTCAGGGAAGGTTGAAGTGAACGTTGGCAATTGGAACGGAGGTAATAACATCAAGAATGGAAACGACAATAGGAGGAGTAGGAACCGAGGGAACAATTCCAACAAAAGACCTCGATTCCAAACCTTCGAAAACTATTCGCCATTGAATTATACCTTGGAAAACATTTATTTGGACACATACAGCATATTGCAATACAAAAAGCCACCACCAAGAGACTCCACTGAAAAAGAGATCGCGACGGGAAAGTTTTGTTTGTTCCATCGAACCCATGGTCATTCCACAAACGAATGTCGTCATTTGAGAGATGTAGTTGAAAGATTGCTGCGGGAAGGGAAGTTAGACGAGTACGAGGTTGCCCCATGGGACATGGGCAAGGAGGGCAAGCCCCGAACCAAAACCAGCCTACTTCTAGACCCATAACCTAGCAAAAAATTAAGGGAATCGTTATCAATACTATTATAGGCGGACCTCATCTAGCTAGTCGTAGTTGCTTTGTACCAGTACGTTAATGCTGCCAAGCACTTTGAGGTAGGGGAATGCAGTAACCTCGAAGACATTACTCCAGTAAAACAACAAAAGACGATGTCAGACGATGTCATATTCCGTAGTAGAGATGATACCAAAATTCAATCACCAACAGAAGACCCACTGGTGATTACCACGGCCATCGGCCGCGCCTTAGTCCATAAAGTGTTGGTGGACAATGGGAGTTCAGTCAATATCCTCTTTAAGAAAGCTTTTGATAAAAATGAGACTTGAAGCAAAAGATTTAAAGCCCTGTGAAGGATGAATACGGGGCTTCAATGGGGCCGTCAACGGCTCCGATGGGCTACGTAGAATTACCAGTGACATTAGGACAGGGAGGTCGCCAGAGAGTGAGGATCCTTCCATTTGTAGTTTTGGATGTAGAGTCTCCCTACAACGCTTTCCTAGGCCGACCGGCCCTCGCGGAGTTTAGGGCAAGTATTGCGCCTTGGTGCTTGCTGCTTAAATTCCCGACTGACGTAGGAATAGGGGTGATGAGAGGCGACTAAGCTACAAGACGAGCTTGTTACATAACGGAGCTGAAGATGCTAATGAAGGGGTTGAATATAGAATCTAAGGACGATTCTCCCCCTCCGAAGGAAAACTCAGCATATCAATTAAGGGGTCCAACCCTAAGAGAGTCGCCCTTAGATGTGCTCGAGGATATAGATCCCAGAGAGGATAGAGAACCCGAGGACAGAAAGGCGACTCCCAACGAGATAATAATAGATATACCTATTGATGAGACAGATTTGAAAAAAGTACTAAAGATCAGCTCGCAGCTAGATCCAATTCGAGAGAAAGAGTTGGCTGATTTCTTAAGGGCAAATTTAGATGTGTTTGCCTGGACTCACGCTGACATGTGTGGGATTTCGCCTGCTATTATGAGCCACTCTTTATGCATTAATCCAAAGCACCCGCCGGTCAAGCAGAAGAGACGGATGTTAGGCCCAGAGCGGTCAGAAGCTTTGAAGGAAGAGGTAGAGAAATTGAAGGATAACGGGTTCATTAAGGATTCGAAATATCCCGACTGGATATCAAATCTTGTCTTGGTCAAAAAATCTAACGGGAAGCGGCGTACATGTATTGACTTTTCTGACTTGAACAAGGCTTGTCCGAAGGATAGCTTTCCTCTTCCCAGAATTGATCAACTAGTAGACTCGACGACCGGACACGAGCTTTTATCCTTTATGGATGCCTATTCGGGGTACAATCAAATTCCCATGCACATAACAGATCAGGAGCACACAAGTTTCATCACAGACTTGGGGTTATACTGTTATGCGGTAATGCCATTTGGATTAAAGAATGTAGGAGCCACGTATCAGCGTTTGGTCAACCGCATGTTCTATAATCAAATCGGGAAAACAATGGAGGTTTATGTGGACGACATGCTTGTGAAGTCTAAACAATCTTCCGACCATACAAGAGACTTAGCCGAAATGTTTGATATTCTTCGAAGGTATGGAATGAAGTTAAATCCCCTAAAATGCTTATTTGGTTCGCATCTTGAAAATTCCTTGGGTTTATCGTGAGTTCTCGAGGGATTGAGATAAATCCTAGTCAAATAGCAGCAATAAGGAATACTGAAGAACCATGAAAGATTAAGGATGTTCAAAGCCTGGCCGGAAAAGTTGCTGCATTGAGCAGGTTTATCTCCAAAGCCATAGATAAGTGCGTACCTTTCTTCGATTTGATAAAATGAGGAAAACGAAATTTTGAGTGGACTCCTGATTATGTAGAGCCTTTTCAGAATCTATTATACTTATTATAAAAGCCTCTAATATATCAAAACCCGTGGAACATGAGGATTTTTTTGTTTACCTAGCGGTATCATCTTATGCCGTCAGTACAGCGTTGGTACATGAAGAAGATAAAGTCCAGAGGCCTGTATATTACGTAAGCAAGAAGCTAGCTGCTGCAGAACGTAATTATCCGAGGATAGAAAAACTTGCTTATTGCCTCCTGATTGCTTCCCGCAAACTTTGTCATTACTTTCAGGCTCACTCAATAGTTGTATACACCGATCAACCTTTAAGGCAAGTGTTGCAAAAACCCGAAGCAGCGGGGCGGTTACTTAAATGGAACATCGAGTTGAGTCAATTCGATTTAAATTTTCAGCCACGGAGATCAATAAGGGGGCAGGCATTGGCCGACTTCATAGCCGAATTCACGATTCCCAAAGAGGAAACGGTGGGTGACAAGGTGGTTACTTTAGACCAAGAATTAGAGCTTAGTCCGTGGAAGTTATATACAGACGGAGCCAAAAATGATCGAAGGTCCGGCGCCGGAGTTGTTTTAATCACTCCTGAAGGACGATCTATTTACTATGCATTGCGATTAGAATTTGCTGTTACCAATAATGATTCTGAGTATGAAGCCCTGATTGCTAGGCTGAACTCGCCAAAGAACCACGGGTGAAGTCACTGGATATATGCTGCGATTCCAAGATAGTTGTATGCCAGGTACGGGAGGAGTTTGTTACTAAAGGGTCTCGACTGGTTACTTATCTCAAAAAGGTAAAGGAGTTGCTGGGTAGTTTGGAGCGTTACAGCATAACGCACTTTCCAAGAACGGAGAACCAGAAAGCAGATCAGTTGGAAAAACTAGCAAGTTCTGATAACCCTGAAGAAACTGAAATGGTTCCGATAGAGGTTTTGGAATCACCGAGTTTCAACCTGATGGAGGTGGAACTAGCCTTAGAAGTTGATCCAGAGAGAGAATCATGGATGACACCGATCAAGAATTTTCTCAAGAGTGGAACCCTCCCATTGAAGAAAAGCGAAAGATGAGCTGTAACAGGTAAGGCTGCAAGATACGTTTTACAGGACGACGTCCTTTATCGCTAAGGGTTTTCAGTGCCCCTACTCTGGTGTATCGGACATGATGACATCAAACATGTACTGCAGGAAGTACATGAAGGTGAGTGTGAGGACCACACCGAGGGCCAAACCCTAGCAAAGAAAGTGTTGCTGTATGGATATTTTTGGCCTACCGTGAATAAAGACGCGGCTAATTATTCACGATGCTACGACAAATGTCAAAGATTCGCCACCTCCGACTCAGCTTAAGTCGATGGTAAGCCCATGGTCGTTTGCCATGTGGGGAATTGATATTATTGGAGTGTTACCTATTGCCAAAGGGGGAGCAAAGTACACGATCATCGCCGTGGACTATTTCACGAAATGGGTGGAAGCTGAACCTTTAACCACGATCACGGCAAGGAAGGTGATTAGTTTTGTGGTCAGAAACATTATCAGTCGATTTAGGATACCGAAGACCATCATAACTGATAATGGGGCACAGTTCGACAGCGTCAAATTCAAAAACTTCTACCAGAAGTACAAGATTGATAAACGATACACCACTGTAGCTCACCCGCAGTCAAACGGCCAGGTTGAAGCAATAAACAAGGTCATTAAATCTATTCTCAAAAAGCGGTTGGAGCGGGCCAAAGCCAAATGGGTAGACGAGTTGCCACTAGCTTTGTGGGCCTACTGGACAACCTTTAAGACGACCACTGGCCATACCCCTTTTTCACTCTCCTTTGGGTCAGAAGCAGTAATACCGATAGAACTAGAAGTCCTTTCTCATCGAGTCGCATACTATGACCCGATGACGAATAGAACACTCCTCCTATAGTCTCTTGATATGGTTGAAGAAAAAAGAGACGAAGCAGACATGCGTGCCTCAAGACATCGACATCAAGGAGCACGTTATTATGACCGGAAAGTTTGCTTCAAAACCTTTGAATCAGAAGACTTAGTATTGAAACGAGTCTTCCCGCCTTCAACCCAATTGGATCCAAAATTGGAAGGGCCATACGCCATCAAATGGAAGCTTGATACAAGAGCATTCAAGCTAACGACCGTGGACGGTGAAGAGATTCCTAGAGCTTGGAATGCTCAGCACTTGCAACGATTCCTGAGCTAAAGATGAAATGTCTTCCTTTTTGTTTTTTATAGGCTATGTAAAAAGGCATGACTTGCCTTAAAAAATTTGTTTATATGAACAAAGGATTATGAAGTGGATGTAGGCTACGACTTAGCCGAACCACTATAAAAATATCATGTGTCATTTACTTTCATGCATTATTTCTATCTTTAACAATTATTCTATCATGACTATGAAACACAAAACCTTAAATTAGATTTGGAAAGTTGGAGATAACCTATGTGCAGGAGCGAACAAAATGACCGCTTGCATGATAAGATGCAAAGAATGGGAAGACGACATTCTTAACTGTAACTCTCATGAAACAAGAGAGAGTATAAAGGACGGGAATACGACATCCCTTGAGGCGTGGAGGGCACCCCGATAAGAGACCGCCTCAGTAATACTCTAGCCTGGTTATGAGACAGGAGGGTATAAAGATGCTAAAAAAATAAGCATTAATGACGAAAGGAATATGGCCCCGTCAGAGAATCGAGGGCAACTGGATTTTGAATTTAATCAATCTTGAATAAGTCTTAATTAGTTATCCAAGATTGATTGGGGGCATATATATGTACACATGTTCCCCTTAGTAGTGACTTTATTATATAACTGTGATATGGCATGCTGTTCATTTGTATTTTTACTTAAATGCTAAATTTACGAATATCAAACATTGCAGGAAACAAACTACTTTATTTACAAACGCATGAGTTTATACAGGAAAGCTATGCAAAGGATGCGAGGGACGCACTCGCTGCAACAATAGCGGACCAGTGGAATATCAAAAAAAGAAAAAAGAAAGCGCATTGTCACTTTGGCTTTGGAGTAGACTTGGACTTCTTGGCAGCCTTAAGAGCATTTTTAGCTTCTTTTTCAGCATCGGACATGAGACGCTTTGGTTTCTTCTTTTCTGTAATTTAGGTACCAGAGTCGATAGATTTCTTCCCAGGAGTCGGGGCACTGGGATCAAGAGAAGATTTTTTAGCAAGCTCCTCATAATTGACCTAGTTGAAAGCTTAACAACTAACCTCGATCCATCATCCACCACTGCAAGGGGCTTAAGGCTTTCGGGGTCTAACTCCTCAACTTTCAGCTGCATGCACTTGTCTTGTTCAGCTTTCATTTTAGCCAAAGTCATGTCATCAGCATTTTTTGAATCCCCAATTATAGCAACATCAGGATCTTCTTCATGCCCATCATTACCATCGTCATCTTTCAAAGCGTCTATCATTTCATCATCATGAGAAGTGTCAGCATTAGGCGGTATGGGAGTCTTATTGATAGCCTCCTCCTTTTTACCTTCAGCTCCCCCTCCGAACTCAATGATGGTAGCCTTATCCTGTCCTCCTTAAGTCTCTTCCATGGATTTTTCCCTAATGGTGGTTCCCCGATGCTCGTCAGTCTTCTCGGTTGGTTCAGCACCTACAGAATGAGAAGCAACAGTTATCAACTCAGGAGAAAACAAAGAATCCTCGATTGATTGCCCAATAACGTGACGAAAGGTGGAGACTGCCTTGACAAATTGGGGTGAAAAGGTGGAAATACCTTCTGATGATTTCTCAATTGGGGCGGCTACTGTCTCTGATGCTGATTCAGGTATCGGAGACAAAAGAGATGCTCTAGGAATTCCCGGATTATCATGGTCATATTCCTCGACTCCAGTAGCTTCGGCGGTAACAGAAGAGGAACCAACTTCAAGGATATTCTTTTCTTTGGCCTAGCGTTTCTCCTCCTCCATGGCAGCAGCAATAAGGCAACGCCCCTCGGCCAGACGTGCCGGTTCATCATCTTCTAGATACTTTTCCATGAGTTTGTCTTCATCAACGAAGTCTACCTTAAGTTCATCTTTTTCCCATTCGAGATTTGATTCCATACATGAACTAAGGTAGTCAGATAGTCTTCGATCCAAGAGATGTTGCGACGACGGAGTATATGTGCAAAGAATTCAATCATCAGTTCACCAAATCCATGCAATTATTTTTGAGCCTCTGATAACTGTTTATGGGTTTCTTTAGCAGACTTAATAGCTCTATCCACATTCCCCTCAACTAAGGAAGCTCTAGTCTCGGCTTCCATTAACTTGGACTCCAAGTCAGCATTTCGTTTCTCCAACTTGGCGTTCTTCCTCGCTAACTCGGCCTTTTCTTGCTCAAGAGTACTATAAGCTAGTTGCACTTTGACACTGTCTGACTTAGCATCTTCAGCTTGTTTCTTCAACTCTAAACACTCTTGACTGTGAGATTCCAGTAGGTCATGATAACGTTTTTGTAATTCCTCAAATTGCTTTTTGAAGTTGTTGGCATCTCGTTGAGCAATGACAAGTTGAGCCTGTGTATCTTCTAAGTCCTTCTCTAGATTTTTCAAAGCATTCTCATCGGAATCTGCAACTTTCTTTATTGCATCGACGTCTGTAATTAAGGCCCGAATGATTCTGGAGAGATTGCGTGAATACTTGTACATCTCCGAGTACTGTTTCTCTACTGCGTCGATCTTTGCCTTAGCCTCATCTGCCTACTTTGAAGAAATAGGCTCGAGTGCGGGCAAGAAAGTTAATTTCTCAAAGTAGTGATCTGGGAACTGCTTCTCCAGATATGCCAGTTTCATTTTGGAATCAGCATCCATTGGTGGCGGTTTGCAATATGATAGTTCAATATGTTTCCGCTTAGCAGGGACGATGGCTGCATCGCCTTTTTCAGATCGCTTCTCAGAAGTTTTGTGCTTGTCTCGCGAATCAATGTGTTTCGGTGGACTTTTTTCTCGATTATATTTATCTTGGGGAGAAGTTTGGTCCTTGGATTGTGATGTCTCTCCCCCACGATGACTTTGGTGGCTCTTAGATCTATCCGGATCCGACCGAACATGAGAGCGAGAGCGTGAAGTATGAGGTCGATAAGAATCATGATGCCTTTTGTCATCTCTGCTCCGGTTCTCACGGCGATCATGCTCGGTGTCAGAAGGAGGTTTGGACATGCTACGGCGAATCTCCCTGACATCATAGTAAGGGCGCGACATTGTACCTGCGCAACAATATAAGTGGAGTTCAGAATCGACGTTCACATAAGACATAAGTGCTGTGATTTGCGGTGCTAATGTGTTATGTGCATCCTAAGTGACGTTCCCCCCAACAAACTCGAGCCTGAAGCCAAACTAGCATGAGTATGCTCTTTGGTCTTCGTGGGAGTAGTCTCCTCTGAAGAAGTGAAGGTTAAAGGATTCATTCCGAAGTCCTCTGAAGTAAAAATAGTTTCGGGCAGGGGAAGATTTCCTAAACCCTTAAATATGGAATCGTCGGTAGTAGGATCATCTCCTTGCAGCGTCTAGTGGCAGCTCTTTAGGGGATGTTGACTTTTCAGAAGAAATGGCATCATCAGGAATAGTATACCCTTCTCTGTGCTTTTCAGCTATGTTGGCTAATTCATCGTCCTGAGTTGAGGATGGAGAAGGAGGAGTCTTAAGAGGTATCTTTGGACCTTTCAAGCCCTCACGTGTCTCAGGAATAATGTCGACCGGGGGTATGTCCACATATGGACCTGTCCCATGACTTATACTACGGGTAATAGATAATAACCGTGATGATGGAGATACTCATCCTTAAGAACTTCGTCGATGGTTAAGAACTTTTGGTCACCATTGAGCAGCTGATGCAAACGATCAAAGTATAATTGACCCAATATTTGCTTTGGTTTATCAACTACGAATGAAAAAGAAGGAAAATTAATTTGTTGGCATGAGCATTTAAAATTGAAATCTAGAAAGTCAGTGCTTTACTTGATTTGGTCCACCTCCTAGCATACCCCGGTTGCTGTCTGATATAAAACCATTCAGGTTTAGAATCACCAGCCTTACTGCAATATGGAACAGTGATAATTTTCCTTTTCGGAACTGACTCAAAGTATGAAAAGGAGGGAGTCTCTTGAGTTCGATGCTTGAAATTATAAAAGAAGTGGACGTCATCGAAGGTAGGTTCTATACCTAAAATCTCTTTGTATGCTATATACAAGGTGTATAAATAAGCGTAAGAATTGGGATGTAATTGCATGGGGGATATTTGCATCTGTCTCAAAAAATTGATGACAAAAGGCGAAAACGGAGGAATTGCCCCAACCAGACACATTAATCGGGTAATTGCCATAAATCCTTCCGGTGGATTGTGGGGGCGATCTGTTTTCAAAGGCACCTGGGTATCTCTTTTTAATATCCCATGCTTTAGACATATTCAGACGAGTCTATCATCATCGATCGTCGACTCAACATAATCTTTGGGTAACTCCAATATAGTGGCAGTTTCAAACTCGTCGGGTGCACGATCATCTCCTATCTCTCCTTCCTCTTCCTCACCAAGAGAAACTTCACTCTCAGAAGATACTTCACTATTGTGCGCTTCCATTTCATAATCTGGGCCCTCATCATCCCATTCAGGACCTGAGGAAAAGGATATGTCATCAAGAGTGAGTTTCTCGGATGTTTCTGTGGCTTCTCCCTTTTCCGCTAATCTAGACGAGCGTCTTTCTGCCATGGTTTCTAAGCTATTGAAGAAGCAAGAATGATAGTTATAGTAAAGTTTCCCGTGACCCCCTGTGCATGTGTGTGAGCTAAAGTGTACAAGTGTGTAAAGAAATGCAACGTAAAGACGGACGATGCCATTATGTGTGCGTATGAACATTCCGAGAAGTACAAAAAGAAGGGCTCTATCCTAACTGTCCATAAAGATGGAAGTCATGTATAGTATTTGTTGAGTGGGTTATAGTGTGATTATGTTCCAAAATGAAGCTTAATGGTTCGGATCGGTTATGTAGTGCTGAACCGGATCGGTTCAGAGCATGCACTTCCAAGGCAGATCGGAGCGGATCAGTGCTAGAAGTGGATCGATTCGGAGCTTTGGGTTGAGCTGTATCGGATCGATTCGGAACCCTTGAGGAGACAGATCCAGCTTCGAGATGAGGAATCTATTCGGATCGGCTAACGCTAGACCGAACCGATCCAGTAAACCCCCAAAAATCCTAAGCTTATCCACTCCATCCATCGCCATGTTTCCCGATCCGATCCGATCCTCCATGCGCTATCGCAAAGCGCTCTGGTGTCAATCGATCTACCTCTTGCCAATCCCTCTCTTTTCTCTCTTCTCCTTCTTCACCCCATCCATTCCTTCATCAACACCGAACCTGTAACACCCCACGCCCGCTACGGTCACTCACTAAGGGAATGCCATAGCATCGGTGTAGTATTTTAAGTGAATATAGAATAGAAAAATTACAACAAGACAGATATAAGTTATACTTGAGAATTTAAAAACATCATTTCATTTCAGCGGAAAGTAAAACATGTTTGGTTACATCACTAAACCATAAACAAGAGTCAAGTACATAATATCCGTCTTGATAAAACAAAAGTACATAATCCCACTAATTACTAATAGCCATAATAGAAAAGATAAGCTGGGCTTTACATCACGGTCCAAGCTCCAAAAGATAGATAAAGCAATCTGATCAAAGCCCACTAGTGCTAGGCCCACTCTGAGAACCTGAGGGTTGGGGAAAAAGATAAAAACAACGGGGTCAGACATAAGTCTGAGTGAGCCCTATAACTTTAACAATACAATCATTAAAGTAATTAGGGTATGATATAAACCTGGTACGGTACGACTGGGGATAAATGACTACACTAAGCAGCCAACTAGACTTAGGATGAACTAAGATAACGGTAAAGACGCGCCTATCCACCCAAGGATAAATACTACACTACACCACACCAGATCTACCCACCCAAGGGTAATTCCTACACTGCACCACACCAGATCTACCCACCCAAGGGTAATTCCTACTTAAAGGTTGATCCCACTAAGTGTACTTAGTAATTTTTAATAGTAGTTTCGTGTACCCCTAGCTGACTACATAGGTGCCGTCTGTCCCTATCTCCACTAGGTGTACCCACAACTTAGTAATTTTATTAGTAGTCTCGTGTACCACTAGCTGACTACATAGGTGCCGTCTGCCCCTATCTCCACTAGGTGTACCCACTACTCCCATTCGATCGGCTCCCTAACGTAGATACCCGTGCTGGCCCCACAGTGGGGTGTATCACTCCCCAAAGTGGCAACCCGATACAACAAATGGTGCACGGCTTATACCTACACGATGAAACAACGTCTTACCTACCAGCCCGGGTCCACACACGCATATGAAACCCGTTGGACTTGCGTTACCACCGCTAACTCGTTTTGGCCTCTTATAGTCAAGCCCAGTACGCGTGTCCCGTCCTCGACATGGGTCGAGCCCAATAAGATACATATGGGTTACTGGTTGAAATGGGCCCCCACAAGCTACCCACCTAAGCTTGTCATTTTTTTCTAGTGCATCCCACTTAACCCTTTTTAATAATCATGTCCACTTACATGTTTAAAGTTTGGTTAAGTCATCTACTCATATTTCAATTGCCACTCAAGGCACCCACTAGATTTCCCCATGCCACCCAAGGCACTTACTTGATTTCCACATGCCACCCAAGGCACTTACTTAACCCTTTAATCATGTTTAATTACATGTTCCACTTTGGTTAAGTATTTTAATCTTATCTTCCATTGCCACCCAAGGCAACCACTAGATTTTCCCCATGCCACCCAAGGCACTTACTTAACCCTTTAATCATGTTTAATTACATGTTCCACTTTGGTTAAGTATTCTAATCGTATTTTCTATTGCCACCCAAGGAAACCACTAGATTTTCCCCATGCCACCCAAGGCACTTACTTAACCCTTTAATCATGTTTAATTACATGTTCCACTTTGGTTAAGTATTCTAATCGTATTTTCTATTGCCACCCAAGGAAACCACTAGATTTTTCCACATGCCACCCAAGGCACTCACTTAACCCCTCATGTCCCTCTACATGCTAATATGGTTAAGTGTTTCTTAATTGATTAAGAACGTAACCGTTGTAAAGACCTCTCACATTAGACTATCTTTTATGGCAGCTGGATTTGCCGGTCGGGTCCGGGCAGCCTTACTCCATAACCGAGTCTAACCTCGTGTCTATACACTTGTCACGTATTTAGTTTGTGCCTAAGACCTCTCACATTAGGGCAATCATTTGTAGCCGCTGGATTTGCCTGTCGGTTCCGGGCAGTCTTACGCTACAAAAGGGTCCAACCTCGTGTCTTAGTCGATTAATTACACCTAATTAATCACCCCCATATTTCGAATTAATTTTCCCTAATTAATTCCAATTTTAACGATGTAAATAATTGACTCAATTATGTCCATCCACTTTATGGTATGCATAATCATACCAACTTCACACCATTTCATTAACATGTATATTAACCCCATCGTTCCCCACGTAATTCGCCAACATGGCATAAAAGGGAAGATTCGTCACAAATACAATGGGTTTGACTTGCATAACATTAGCATCAACATGGGTTTAAAGGTGTCAACATGCATATAGAATCAACCCAACTAGCATAAATAATCAACCCAAACTTGCATGAATCACATATGTCATAAAGAGGTTAACTTGCATATGTATGTATGACATACAAAGGGGTTAACTTGCATATGTATGCATATCATACTAAGGTGTAAACTTGCACATGTTACTTGCATATCATCAAACACCAACCTTGCATAACATGTCATATATGAACATGCATATAATCAAACACCAAACTTGCATAACATATCATATATGAACTTGCATATAATCATACACCAAACTTGCATAACATGTCATATATGAACTTGCATATAATCATACACCAAACTTGCATAACATATCATATATGAACTTGCATATAATCATACACCAAACTTGCATAACATATCATATATGAACTTGCATATAATCATACACCAAACTTGCATAACATATCATATATGAGCTTGCATAATCATGGTGTCATAATGGATCAATGTTTATCATAGAAATTTTCATAACTAGCATCATGAACACATAGCCTAACACTTGCATAACTTGCATAACATCATGATCATGTAGCATATAACTTGCATAGCATCATGAACATGTAGCATATGACTTGCATAACTTGCATAACATCATGATCACATAGCATATGACTTGCATAACATCATGAACACATAACACATAACTTGCATAACTTGCATAACATCACAAACACATAGCATATGATAACACAATCTTGCATTGATCCACATTCATAGCCATAACCTCATTATATCCTATCATAATCATTTCAACAATTGGTCATTAAGGGTATAGAAAACTCACTACTTGTTGATTAGCACTTCAATGAAGAAGATTAGGTTGCTAGAGTTGATTAGAAGTTGATTTGAGAAGCTTTCCTCCTCTTTAATTTGTTGGTGGCTCCTCCTAGTTGCATTTTGACGGCATAACGACGTTGTCTCCAATTTTAGTATGAATTAGGGTAGTCTTAGGGTGTATTTATAGAATTAGGATGTAGTTTAGGCCCTTAGATTAACCCTAGATTTGGTTAGAGCCGTCAGATCTCGTCACAAGCCACCAGACACAACCCAAAAGCCAAACTGGTGCACCCAGGTCACCTGGGCTCGACCAGGGAGGTCGACCCCCAGGTCGACACTAGGGTCGACACCCTAGTCGACCTGGTGGGCAGGTCGACACCCAAGTCGACCCCCAGGTCGACTCCCAGGTCGACCTGGTCTGAGCGGGAATTTTCCCACCTAGCCCATATTCTGCATTTTTGAATTCTGTTTCGTTTTCTGATTTTTCGTGAAACTTCTAAAGGCCATATCTCGGACATACGGACTCCGATTCACGAAATTTCGGACTCTATTTCGCGTATTTTTCCGAGACGAACGCAATGGCATAGCCCGTTTCCCCTGATTCAGATTTTAAAATTTAATTCTGCCCTGTTTTATATTATAGCAAGTTATTCAACATACGGGGTGTTACATTCTCCCCTACTTAAAGGATTTCGTCCCCGAAATCTCTAAGTCGAGAAGAACGTATCCTACCATCCAAACAACCATCTACTCAAACAATCAAACACTGGCATCCATTGTCCTTAGAGTTTCTAATGCTGTATGAACATATGCAAAGAGTGTGTGTATATGTTCCCTGTCTAATGCAAAATTAGGCGGTCCACTAATTCAGTTGACCTCCTTAATGCAAACCATGATAGTGCCATGCATCCAATATGTATGCAAAAGAACCCTATCGACACACACTATCTCTACATGAGTGCACAATCATTCACCAAAATGCATCATCCATGTGATAACACAACCATTATACATCCATTAATATAGCTACCTACACACAATTATATGCAATATGAAGTGATTGAGCCGATCTAGTGTCTAGAGTGTGTGTATATGCATCCACGAGCAACCACTAGCAACCATTTGCATCCACACGCATCCATCAATCATAACATGTCTCAAACACATGTTTCAACCATAGGTTTACCCTATCTAAAGGTCAAAGGTACTAATGAGAGGACATACTAAAGATAAGATAAGCACTAGACAAACGATAAAGGAGAAGTTAAAAGACATACCCTAAAAAAGGAATGGGTACAATGAATGCATCTTCGCTTCTGTCTCCCAAGTAGCATTGCTCTCATCCTCTCCCCTTTTCACTTTGACTAGTCGAACCTCTCTGTTTCTCAACTTCCTAATCTCTGACCCAAGGATGCGGGTAAGAGCTCGTCGAATAGTCGCATCACGCTCTACCTCTACTTCTCTAAGCAAGCTCGGCTCTACCACCTCTGCGGTCTCATGTAGGCACTTCCTCAACTGCGATACATGGAATACGTCATGTACCCCACTGCTTCTTGCAAACTCTTCCAAAACTCGCTAGTGAAGATAGGATCTCGATCACTCACTATGCTAGAAGGTACACCATATAACCGAGCTATCTCTCGAAGGTAAACTGAAGCTAGCCATGGAGTAGTCCTCTCGCTCTTTACGGGTATGAAATGGGCGCTCTTAGTAAGTCTATCTACTACAACCCAAATTTCCGTATTACCCTTCCTCGATCTCGGTAACCCATCAATAAAATCCATCGAGACGCTATCCCACTTCCATTGCGGAACTTCCCATGGGTGAAGCAACCCACCAGGTTTCTTTTTGCTCCGCTTCCACTTATTGGCACACCAAGCATCTAGCGACATACTCGGCCACATCTTTCTTCATACCGACCCAAAGGAAAACTCGCTTCATGTCTTGGTACATCTTGTCCCCACCGGGATGAATGGTCATCCTAGAACGATGCGCATCATCAATAATAGCCTTCCTCAAACCCTCGTCTTGCGGTACACAAAGTCTACCGTCTCTACGCAAGCACCCCCTATCGTCTAGGGTGTACTGTAACAACCCGTATTTCGATAACATGTTAAGACGAGAATCAAGGAAGAATTTAATTTTAAATTCTGAATCAAGTAAAACGGGCTATGCCATTGCATTCGTCTCGGAAAAATACGCGAAATAGAGTCCGAGTTTTCGAAAATCGGAGTCCGTATGACCCGATTAAGGCCCAACGAAGTTTTCAGAAAATTTCAAAGTAAAAACAGATTTCAAATTCAAGTTTGAATTTGGAAATTTGGGCCAGTTTGGGCCAGGCGGGAAAATTCCCGCCAGAGCACCCAAGTCGACAGCCCTGTCGACTTGGGAGTCGACTTGGTTGGACCCTAGTCGACAGCCCTGTCGACTTGGCTGTCGACTTGGTCCAGCCGGGCAGTTCTGCCTGGTGCACCATTTTGGGTTTGTGTTGAGTTTGGGGGCCAGATTCGGTTTTAAGGGCTGAGATTGCAACTAGGGTTTAATCCTATGGCCTAAAACACTTGCCTAATCTATAAATAAGACCCTAACCTAACCCTAAATCATCATTATTCATTCATGCAACTAAACTATGGCAAAATTTTACCTCTCATGGCCTCCACTCTCTTCATAAAATTTCTAAATTGTTTCTATGAGAGATTTTCCATGCATACAAGTGTTTTCAAGCTTGTATGAGTGTCATTATCTTGCATTCAAGTCAAGTTTCTATCTTTGCATCATAAAGCAAGGGTTTTGATCATTTTGGCTCAAGGGTTTTTATGTTAGAGCTTGCATTTTGGGTCTATTTGATTGCATAAGGGCTTTGTCATATCTTTTGTGCCTTCATAGCAATGTAAGCCCTTTCCCTACTCTTAGATATTAACTATGAAGTTAAATGTTCTTGTGCAAGTTTGGGTTTGATCATTGAGTATAATACATGCTATCATGTCATGCAAGTTTATGAAGTCTTCATCTTGATCTTGTGGTCATAAAGCTTTGGCCTTTATGTTAAATGTTGCATTTTGGCAACATGAGAACTATCATACCCCTTATGATAGCTTGCATGTAATGTCATATGCGAACTTCTAGCCATCTTTCTATGTCATTTATCATCATGATTCGCTTATTTGCCAAGTTTGAACGTTATGCATGTTTTTGAGGCTTAAGAATGTAACATGCAAGTTAATGAACACATTATGTCTCATTTGCCACCATGTTCAACTAGTGGCTTTATACCCCCTTTTGTCATGCCTTTGACAAGTTCCTTCTTTGAATCCATTATGCGAGTTTAAAAGCGTTGGGGTCACATTATGGGAAAACATAATGACATGAACATGATTTGGGTAAATGGGTATAAACATGACAACATGTAACATTAAATATGACATGTGTTTATACTTGAAAACATGACTTGAAATATAACATGGAAGTGGACATGTAAGTATGCTTGAAAACATAAGCTTGGGAATTTACCTATCAAGTTAGGTCTACCCATTGGGAATTTACCTATTAAGTTAGGTCTACCCAATTGCTTGAAAACTTGTAATATGTGTTGGAAACATAATGGACATGACACTTAGATAATATAAGTGTGGCCAACTCGAGGTTGGGTTGAGTTTGCAACGTAAAACTACCCGGAACCGACCGGCTTAACTAGTAGTTGCAAACAATAGGACCCAATGTGAGAAGTTGGTCATGTTGTGCTTGAACCCGAGGTTAGACCAAGTTGTGGTGTAAAGCTACCCGGAACCGACCGGCTTAACTAGTAACCACAACAAAGTCTAATGTGAGAGGTTGAGGTGCATTAAGTAATTAATGCCACATGATAGGGTTAAGTTAATTTGATTAATGACTCTTAACCAAATATGACATGGACAATGGGTTAAGTAAATTGATTAGGCCAATGATACCTAACAAAACATGACAAGGTTGGGTAGGTTAAGTAACTTGATTTGCCTAATGACACTTAACCATTTTTATACGACTAGTGGACGGGGTTAAGTTAACCAACACTTAATCAATCCAACACGATAATTTGGTAAGGTTAAGTAAGTTTTCTTAATGACACTTAACCGAAAGATACAGTTAATGGATGGGGTTAAGATTAGACTCAACTAGTCTAAACATGGAAATCGGATGGGGTTAAGTTAGCCTAGACTTAATTAATCCCACTTGGTAATTTGATGGGGTTGGGTTAAACACTTAACTAACCTAACACGATGATTTGAAGTGGTTAAGTTAACCAACACTTAACCAATCTAACTCGGTAATTTTGAAGTGATTAAGTAACCTATACTTAAACACTCCAACTCGGTTATTTGATAAGGTTAATTAACCAATACTTAACCAATCTAACGTGATAACATGATAAGGCTAAGTCACGAATCGCTTAAATACGCTTGACCGATTTGACTCAGTAATTTGATAGGGTCAAGTTAATATATACTTAACCAACTTGAGCATGGTTTGTAGGGTTAAGTCTTGAACTTGGATACTTAGCCAATTTTGACATGATTTGTAGACGGGTTAAGTCATGAACTTAAGTGACACTTAATCCATTATGTAAACCCTAGTTCTGAGGATTAGGTGGATAACCATAGTTAACAAGGATAACGGGAATAAGGCTAAGTGGTTAACCTTAGTTGAAGAATAACTAAGTAATGATTCTTAGTCAAGGAAATTTAGACCAGTTCATAAATAGATGAGTAACTTGATACGGTAGGTCATCGTTTAAGCATAAGAGTGGGAGCAAGTATCTGATTTAGATAAAGGCTCCAGCGAACTGGGTAACGAAGCAGCGGCTTCGGGGAACGTGAGGATATTCTTGGTATCCCTCTATGAGCTGCCAGGTGATTATACTAGGCTCATGAGAGGTTAAGGTCTGCGTTAGAAGAACCAAGAGTATGCCTTGGTTGCTATACGAGCGACCTAAAGACGGGGATGGATAGGGGATAGTCGACGATACACGGTCGTACCCTAGATAGCATTTCGTCAGGCTACCTACCATCTTTGGTCAAGCGCGTACGTACGGAAAGGCAGAGAACACCCAAAAGACCATAATTGCTATCTAATTATGGGTGCGGTAAGGCTTGGATGTGGGTTGGCCAGTGTTGTGTTCTCATACAGGATTTATCATGTCTTGTCTTTCACTAGTTGAGGGAGTGGTCTCGTGGGACCATAGCCACGTATAGAAAAAAAACAGACCTTAGCATCTGCATCGGCAGATAAATCGAAAGCTCCCGACCGAGTCCTGTATTTCCTGGTCTGCCCTGTGACAGGACTCGGATGGCACGATGTGATACATGTGCATACAGTCATGGAAAAACGATTCACAATGAATGCGTGGGAAAAAGGGTGCGGTTGACGGTTAGCGTAAATCCTAGTGGCCTTGGGTGGTTGAACCAAAACCGAGATACGAAAACGTGCAATAGGTAAGCATAATCCCTAGTAGTCCTAGGTAGCATAAGTCCTAGTTGTACAAACAATGATTCATGTTGTAAGACCCTGGTTAGATATAGGGTGACAATCCAAAGCGATCTTAAGGATCATGGAACTATGTTAAAGTAGTAAAGAATCTCATGGGAAAGCCCGTATGGTCTACGGCAAGGGACTGAACATTTACATGGAATAAAACATACGAGTTGAGTAACCTATATATGCGATATATTAGGTTGACATAGACCATTACACGACTGTTAAGTAAGGGTCATTCATGGTTAACACATGATACGGTAGGGATACTAGTACGGTAGGTGCAGAGCTAAAAGACAGGATAGATACCATGGGATGTTATACGTGACAGATATATTGGGGATATTATACTTGACAGGAACTTGACGATGGGATACCTTGTTTTATCTTGACACCGTAATTTATCATGACACCTTAGTTTATCTGAGTTCAGTAGTTCATCCTGTTATTTTGATTTAGCTTATCTATCTTGTCATCATGCTTATGTTCATCTCAGTTTCTCATGTCAGTTAACTTTACTAGTTTTTATGCTGATAGTAGATAGGGCTTACTCAGTCTTTTTGACTGACCCGTTTTGTTTCGCCTCTTTTCTTCCGTTTCCCCCCAGGTTACAGGGAGGAAATACTGTTGTTTAGTTCAGACTTCTTCTGCTTGAAGGTCATCATGGATGGCTTGGACTTTTCTTGGCTATGGCTACTTTACTGTTTTTACTTGGGGAATAATTTATGAAAAAGTCTTTATGCTTCTTTACTATTGCAAGACAGGTTTTGATGTACTCTGATGTAAAAAGGCTTTAGTCCTTATTTATTCATGTTATGAAAGTTTGATTTTACTTCCGCTATTTTATATGTTCTGTCTTGTGATATTTCTGTGCATGTTTACCAATAATGCCCCTCTAAAGCTAGTGCATTCCCTTGCGAGTGACCCTAGCGGAGGCGGGGTGTTACATGTACCTACTCAAATGGCTGGACGACTCCCCCCTTATGAGCCTCTCTACCAACTCAACCAACTGTGGGTCGTCCTGCTGTGCCTCGCCAATCCGTCTCAAAAGAGTAGGTCTGACCTCCAAGGATGCTAGCAAACCGGGTATAAAGTCAACGGAAGGTCTGAAATCAAACATCGAGATAAATTCCAAGCTTCGTCGTTCCACGAACAATGGACTCAAGGACAACCTTTTTCTGCTCAAGGTGTCCGCCACCATGTTACCCTTGCCAGGTGTATACGCTATCTCGAAATCATAGGATGCTAAGAACTCCATCCACCTTTGCTGTCTCAAGACTATGCACTCGAAGAGTCTCCAACACTTCCCTAAGATGTAGGGCATGCTTTTCTCCACTTCTGGAGAAAACCAGGATATTCTCCCATACTAAATCGTCACAACTATCCATCTCTCATGCAGACCATCCTAGTCGAACTCGACATCCCCCAAGTGCAAGCCCCAAAGGCCTAAACCAATATCAGACAAACACCCAAGGGACACCTCCTTCGAATTCAGACGACTTACGTGAGATGATACTAGTAAAAACGGCTAAATAATTAAGCCCTTGTCCAACTCTGGATGTCCTTGCCAATCGCGCTCCAAAACCACCGTTGATCAAATAACTGGCTTTGCTTAACCTATTAAGCACACACGAAAACTTATTTCGCTTTTAGAAAAGACCAAGATGTCATCCACAAAGACCACTACAAAGTTATTTAGGTACTCCCTGAACACCCTACTCATCAAATCAACAAAGTATGTGGGGGCGTTCGTCAAACCAAATGGCATCACAAGCCACTCATAGAAACCATCCGGAGTCCTAAAGGCGGTCTTCTCTATACTATCCTCAGTCACTCCCAACTGATGAAACCCCGTGGCTAAGTCCAACTGTGAAACACTGAGGCGCCAACCAATTGATCAAAAAGATCATCAATCCTTGGCAATGGGTATCTATTCTTCTTTGTGAGCTTGTTGGGTTCTCTTATAGTCTACACAAAGTCTGAGGGACCCATCCGCCTTCGTGGCAAAAACTACTGGAGCACCCCACTCCGATATACTTCGTCTTATGAACCCCTTCTCAAGCAACTCCCCTACTTTCTTATGGAGTTCCCTCCTCTCACGAGGAGCCATGCGGCACACTGAAAAAGATACTGGTTTAGCATCGTCTACCAGATATATTCGGAGGTCTATCTCCCGCTTCGGAGGTAAGCCCTTCACCTCCTCAAACACATCCGAGTATTCCCGGACTACTCTAACAGATCGCAAACTCTCGACCGAAGCGTCAGGCGATTTAAGATAACTTAGCATAACAGAATCTATGGGATTACAAGAGATCTCGAGAGTGTTACCCAAGCGGGTCATGAGCCTAACAACTCTCCTTTCACAATTAAGAACGGCACCATTACTGGATAACCAGTCCATGCCCAAAATCAACCCATAGCTCGTGAAGCCCAAAACAAAGGCATCACACCTAAACTCAACGCTAAGTATGAAGATATTCAAACCCAAACATATCCTGGACAAATAAGTGGAGCCCCCAATTGGGTTTGAAACAACCAAGGGATCATCTACTAAACTGGTGTCTAGGTGCAGTGACTCAACTAATGATGATGAGATAAACGAATGTGATGCGCCAGAGTCGAATAAAGTTCGAACAGGATGATCGAGAGAACCAAATTTCAACTTAGACAGTCCTACCCCCATCAGGTATACCCGTCGTGAGGGAATACATCTACCCTCCAGAAGATCCTGTACTTCGTCCTTACCTCTTTGGACAACCCTAATAAGGTGTCCTCTTTCTCCAAGATAACTAGCCTTCCCCTTCACATTCTCCTTTCGTGGCCTTCTTACCACAATAAGGTTTCGTCCTTTATTTACCTAACAACTATTTGAACCTTCCTCTCTCGTCCATCTTAAAGGTGCCCATAAGCCCTCCACCTCCGTGGACTAACTTCTTAGCCCGACAAACGTCTTAGTCCCTTGAAGTGGTTCTTCTGTCCTTATACGGAAGTCCTTATTTATCTTAAAAAGACATCTATACGCGGATGGGAAATTCAAAAAGAGAAAGAGGAAAAGATTCAAAACGGAGAATCGAAGGAAGGATATATGGCTCTTGAGGATATTGTTCTTTTCTTTCAAAAACTTTTCTCTTAAAAACATGTTTTTGAAAATACTTCTTCCAAAAATGTTTTTAGAAAAATAATTTTCTAAAAGCTTTATCTGTTCTGGTAACCTTACGCTCTGATACCACGTGTAACACCCCACGCCCGCTACGGTCACTCACTAAGGGAATGCCATAGCATCGGTGGAGTATTTTAAGTGAATATAGAACAGAAAAATTACAACAAGACAGATATAAGTAATACTTGAGAATTTAAAAATATCATTTCATTTCAGCGGAAAGTAAAACATGTTTGGTTACATCACTAAACCATAAACAAGAGTCAAGTACATAATATCCATCTTGATAAAACAAAAGTACATAATCCCACTAATTACTAATAGCCATAATAGAAAAGATAAGCTGGGCTTTACATCACGGTCCAAGCTCCAAAAGATAGATAAAGCAATCTGATCAAAGCCCACTAGTGCTAGGCCCACTCTGAGAACCTGAGGGTTGGGGAAAAAGATAAAAACAACGGGGTCAGACATAAGTCTGAGTGAGCCCTATAACTTTAACAATGCAATCATTAAAGTAATTAGGGTATGATATAAACCTAGTACGGTACGACTGGGGATAAATGACTACACTAAGCAGCCAACTAGACTTAGGATGAACTAAGATAACGGTAAAGACGCGCCTATCCACCCAAGGATAAATACTACACTGCACCACACCAGATCTACCCACCCAAGGGTAATTCCTACACTGCACCACACCAGATCTACCCACCCAACGGTAATTCCTACTTAAAGGTTGATCCCACTAAGTGTACTTAGTAATTTTTAATAGTAGTTTCGTGTACCCCTAGCTGACTACATAGGTGTCGTCTGCCCCTATCTCCACTAGGTGTACCCACAACTTAGTAATTTTATTAGTAGTCTCGTGTACCCCTAGCTGACTACATAGGTGCCGTCTGCCCCTATCTCCACTAGGTGTACCCACTACTCCCATTTGATCGGCTCCCTAACGTAGATACCCGTGCTGGCCCCACAGTGGGGTGTATCACTCCCCAAAGTGGCAACCCGATACAACAAATGGTGCACGACTTATACCTACACGATGCAAAAACGTCTTACCTACCAGCCCGGGTCCACACACGCATATGAAACCCGTTGGACTTGCGTTGCCACCGCTAACCCGTTTTGGCCTCTTATAGTCAAGCCCAGTACGCGTGTCCCGTCCTCGACATGGGTCGAGCCCAATAAGATACATATGGGTTACTGGTTGAAATGGGCCCCCACAAGCTACCCACCTAAGCTTGTCATTTTTTTCTAGTGCATCCCACTTAACCCTTTTTAATAATCATGTCCACTTACATGTTTAATGTTTGGTTAAGTCATCTACTCATATTTCAATTGCCACTCAAGGCACCCACTAGATTTCCCCATGCCACCCAAGGCACTTACTTGATTTCAACATGCCACCCAAGGCACTTACTTAACCCTTTAATCATGTTTAATTACATGTTGCACTTTGGTTAAGTATTTAATCTTATCTTCCATTGCCACCCAAGGCAACCACTAGATTTTCCCCATGCCACCCAAGGCACTTACTTAACCCTTTAATCATGTTTAATTACATGTTCCACTTTGGTTAAGTATTCTAATCGTATTTTCTATTGCCACCCAAGGCAACCACTAGATTTTCCCCATGCCACCCAAGGCATTTACTTAACCCTTTAATCATGTTTAATTACATGTTCCACTTTGGTTAAGTATTCTAATCGTATTTTCTATTGCCACCCAAGGCAACCACTAGATTTTTCCACATGTCACCTAAGGCACTCACTTAACCCCTCATGTCCCTCTACATGCTAATATGGTTAAGTGTTTCTTAATTGATTAAGAACGTAACCGTTGTAAAGACCTCTCACATTAGACTATCTTTTATGGCAGCTGGATTTGCCGGTCGGGTCCGGGCAGCCTTACGCCATAACCGAGTCTAACCTCGTGTCTGTACACTTGTCACGTATTTAGTTTGTGCCTAAGACCTCTCACATTGGGCCAATCATTTGTAGCCGCTGGATTTGCCGGTCGGTTCCGGGCAGTTTTACGCTACAAAAGGGTCCAACCTCGTGTCTTAGTCGATTAATTACACCTAATTAATCACCCCCATATTTCGAATTAATTTTCCCTAATTAATTCCAATTTTAACGATGTAAATAATTGACTCAATTATGTCCATCCACTTTATGGTATGCATAATCATACCAACTTCACACCATTTCATTAACATGTATATTAACCCCATCGTTCCCCACGTAATTCGCCAACATGACATAAAAGGGAAGATTCATCACAAATACAATGGGTTCGACTTGCATAACATTAGCATTAACATGGGTTTAAAGGTGTCAACATGCATATAGCATCAACCCAACTAGCATAAATAATCAACCCAAACTTGCATGAATCACATATGTCATAAAGAGGTTAACTTGCATATGTATGTATGACATACAAAGGGGTTAACTTGCATATGTATGCATATCATACTAAGGTGTAAACTTGCACATGTTACTTGCATATCATCAAACACCAACCTTGCATAACATGTCATATATGAACATGCATATAATCAAACACCAAACTTGCATAACATATCATATATGAACTTGCATATAATCATACACCAAACTTGCATAACATGTCATATATGAACTTGCATATAATCATACACCAAACTTGCATAACATATCATATATGAACTTGCATATAATCATACACCAAACTTGCATAACATATCATATATGAACTTGCATATAATCATACACCAAACTTGCATAACATATCATATATGAGCTTGCATAATCATGGTGTCATAATGGATCAATGTTTATCATAGCAATTTGCATAACTAGCATCATGAACACATAGCCTAACACTTGCATAACTTGCATAACATCATGATCATGTAGCATATAACTTGCATAACTTGCATAACATCATGAACATGTTGCATATGACTTGCATAACTTGCATAACATCATGATCACATAGCATATGACTTGCATAACATCATGAACACATAACACATAACTTGCATAACATCACAAACACATAGCATATGATAACACAATCTTGCATTGATCCACATTCATAGCCATAACCTCATTATATCCTATCATAATCATTTCAACAATTGGTCATTAAGGCTATAGAAAACTCACTACTTGTTGATTAGCACTTCAATGAAGAAGATTAAGTTGCTAGAGTTGATTAGAAGTTGATTTGAGAAGCTTTCCTCCTTTTTAATTTGTTGGTGGCTCCTCCTAGTTGCATTTTGACGGCATGACGACGTTGTCTCCAATTTTAGTATGAATTAGGGTAGTCTTATGGTGTATTTATAGAATTAGGATGTAGTTTAGGCCCTTAGATTAACCCTAGATTAGGTTAGAGCCGTCAGATCTCGTCACAAGCCACCAGACACAGCCCAAAAGCCAAACTGGTGCACCCAGGTCACCTGGGCTCGACCAGGGAGGTCGACCCCCAGGTCGACACTAGGGTCGACACCCTAGTCGACCTGGTGGGCAGGTCGACACCCAAGTCGACCCCCAGGTCGACTCCCAGGTCGACCTGGTCTGGGCGGGAATTTTCCCGCCTAGCCCATATTCTGCATTTTTGAATTCTGTTTCGTTTTCTGATTTTTCGTGAAACTTCTAAAGGCCATATCTCGGACATACGGACTCCGATTCACGAAATTTCGGACTCTATTTCGCGTATTTTTCCGAGAAGAACGCAATGGCATAGCCCGTTTCCCCTGATTCAGATTTTAAAATTTAATTCTGCCCCGTTTTATATTATAGCAAGTTATTCAACATACGGGGTGTTACAGAACCCAGTCTCATGCCAAAAACATAATCAAAGCTGAAGTGCCTATGTGTTGGCATGACCAACGTTAGCTTCAATCCTCCTCCACAACCGCCTCGAGATGGCGACGAGGCCATCAACGACGATGGCGGGGGAGAGAAAGGCGCGACTTTAAGATCAACTAAATACCATTCTGAAATTACTCAAGTTATTCATGAATTAAAATTGATATCAACTAAAAGGGGGTTTATCGAAGTCATTTGACCCACCTATGTAGTTGATTTGAAGATTGAAAGGGAATTTCAGAATCTTAGGAATTAGGTTTTTTCTTTTTTGTAAAATCTGGAAGACGATGAGAGTGAAAGAAAGAATGAAGAAACAGAAAAAGTAGCGGATTTATATGGCTTTAGAGCGGCCCTTTGTATTCCATACATCCCATTCCGCTTGGACCAGAAAGTTGGCCCATGGTTACTTGGGTCGTTAGCTTAATGGTGTTGAGATTCAGGGAGGACCATGTAGAGCGGATCCGAAACCAAGTAGAACTACAAACATCAACTTAACATATGAACTTAATCCAAAGGAAAACATACAAAAGTTTACCTGGAAGAACTACTTGGACTTCGAGCAAACTTTTCAGAGTTATTTTGAACAACAGAAGTGATTTGTGCATTCTCTCGTGTATAGATGTAGACAACAAGAGATGTGACTTTACGAAGCGACTAATCAACGATTCAAATTCAGAAACCAATGGATAAGCAATGTCGAAGCACACTCCATCTTCAATAGAAGCATCCTTTGAGGGGGTAAAATGTTAGCCTACTTTGTGAATTAGGCTAAACAAAGTTAAAAGATCAATGAATGAAGAATACTCCCTCAAAGATCGGATCGGATCGGATCGGGGTTCCTTGGTCAAGGCAGAACAACATAGAGCAGAGAAGGAAGGAGCGCATACCAAACCGGATCCGTTCGGGTAAACCCGATCCGTCCCCCTAATTTTTAGTACTTCCGATCCGAACCCAGAAAATTGAAGTAGCGGCGGTTACAGCCCATGTTTCCTTAATATTCGAAGCGGCTATACCCACGTTCTACCCATGTTTGCCACTAATTTGGTATGTCGTCACTATCATATCCCATCCGAACCTGATAATAACGAGATGGGTGCCACGTGGATCCGAACCGAAGCCATTCCAGGAGCATTTCCCACATATAAATACACCATCAAGGGACATTTGGAAGGATCTTTTTGTATTTTCAGAACTCAAACTCCTTTGCTATCCGAATTTCATCAATTTATTTAGATTACAATCACCTTTTAAAGTATATTGTGGAGGAAATTGAGAGAATCAATACGTTGTATGAGTGAAAATTGAGTGAGAGTGATTGTTGTACTTGCATTCACATCATCAATTAAAAGAGTAGAAAGTGGACGCAGGCTATTTAATGCCAAACCACTATAAATTGTGTGTTTTCTTCGTTTTTTGATTTCATTTCAGTAGAATCATTACTAGTTCGGGTGTTAGAGCCAATTTTGGATCTAAGATAAACATTATAATAATGGTACATCATAGTACAGAATATATCAGAGTACATCAAATTATATTACAGCGGAAGATTAAATTAGAATAATTTAATACAGTGCAACGGAAAACAATAAACTGGCACAGCAGAAGGCTATCAATGCTCTGGACACAGCCTTAAGCTTCGATCCAGAATCCTGCTCAATATATCTGCAAAATAAGCTACTCGACTGCCAGTGTGGAAAAGAGGGCACCCGAGTTTGCAAGTGAAACAAACTACGAATAAGTTTTGAGACTGGTATGAGAAATCTAACGTAACCTATTTAATAATAAGGTCAATCACAGGACCACGCCGCTAACGCGGAACGGGTTTACTCCATTGGATTGTCAATGCATAAATAAAGTAAATCGTTAAATAACGCAATATTTTTTTAAAAATGAAACCATTATAAGACTCAAGTCCCATCAAACAATACAACGCAAACCGGAGGATAGAGTTTTACCTTATAATGGTCAAAAATGCTTGATATAATAAAAACGGATTTGATATTATTATTAGTGTATATATGTTGCAAAAACATTTCAACCATAATATATCAATCATAGACGGCATAGCTACCATATACTATGTCGCCATACTAGTTCTACAGTCAAAACCGCATGGTGTCGTATTGAAAGTTGGATTTCCATCATGAGTCAAGGCTAGGGACGATCTCCTTACCGATTCGAGGCACTCTAGCAAATGTCTCAGGATCACACCTACAGACAACCCTTGGATACTACAGGGCCGGTCCACAAATACTTTAGTGGATTAGTTATGCCTGAACACACGCTTCTCGGTCCTATTAAACCTATAAATTGGTCAATATCGACCAATATAACCGAGGCCTCGTAATCCGTCATCCACATAAATAAAATGTCAGGGCTTGTAAAACCCTGATACCACTTCTAGCTAGAAAGAAACGTGTGCACTCCCTGCGTTCCCTTGCCCAGTTTTTGACTCATACCAGGGTGTGAGGCTCACGAAGTAACGCTATACACAAAGCTACACCTAAACAGGCCGTGCTTTGATCATCAACCATAAGGCCCTGCTTTTCAACAAAAGCCTCGATCATTTGCATCTTGGCATGCCACATTGACAATCCACGCCATGATCGATAACTACCAATATATAACCTCTGAGCTCGTGCGTCTCAGAGAAGGGTGTTAAGCAAGAGAATAAATTCTCCTCCAGCAAAATAGATATATATTGAATAGAAATCAATTTACATAGAATGAAATCGAATGTCAGACACATATCCATTTACAAGTCCGTTCTGGGTCTGAACGAAACCGGAGACACCTTATTCCTCGTCCCGTATGTCCAATACATAAGAGAGGTGCTTGCATATCCGGACAATCAACAAGTACGTCCGGACAAACTACCACTTTTAACCCTTTATTGGGAGCTAACCAATGTCGGGCATCAGTAGTCGTCCATTCGATGTGAAGATCGTCGGTCTTCAATCGCCATCTTCAATATCTTCGATTTAAATCGTCGTATAATTATTTGAAATGAGATTGAACTTGGTCTTTTCAAATAATTCTCGCATATATATATATAATTCAAAACCATTTCATATCGTTAATATTATTTAATAACGATTTATCGCTACTTTTATTTATATAAAAATAGCCCAATTTAATTTAAAGACGCTTCGGGTCGATAGGCGGCCCTGGCGTTGTTTTTATCAAATCTTGATTTACACATTTCTCGAAATCTAACCGTTAGATTTTAACGAGTTTTATATCGTTGGAAAGATCTTCCCAAAGCGGACCTAACGGTTCTTGTTTTGGGAAAAATCCGACGGAAGGATCTTTCGGTATCACCGTTTAAAGTTACGATTCTAAAACGCGAACTACCGTGCGTGATTCATTTAATTTTAATTTATATTTATATATAATATTATATATAAATATAAATCGTTCGACGATTCTACTAACGTGTTTAACACGCCAAATAAAAGATTGTTTTATTGGCATAGCACATCTAAATGTTCATAATGCCAAATAAATATGTATTTCATCCACATGACATCTTTGCTAATGACAAATAAAAAGATAATTTTTATTTTCATCATTTGTATGCAATTTCTATTTTATATTTTAACAAATAAAAAAAAAATATTTTTATTTGTTTATAGTTTCAATGTGTGACACGACACCCATAAAAAATGTTTATTTTAATTTGCATACAAACTCTAATATATATTCTGACAATAAAAATGTCTTTTTAATCTATACACAGATTCTAATGTGTATTTTTGCAATAGAAATGTCTCTTCAATCTATACACAAATTCTAATGGGTATATTTGCAATAGAAATGTCCCTTCAATCTTACACAAATTCTAATGGGTATATTTGCAATAGAAATATCCCTTTAATATATACACAAATTATTCTAATGGGTATATTTGCAATAGAAATGTCCCTTCAGTCTATACACAAATTCTAATGGGTATATTTGCGATAGAAATATCCCTTTAATATATACACAAATTCTAATGGGTATATTTGCAATAGAAATGTCCCTTTAATATATACACAAATTCTAATGTGTATGTTGTCAATAAAAATGTCACTTTAATATATGCATAATTTCAAATGTGTATATTGACAATACAAATGATTCTATAATTTGCATTCAAATTCTATTTCAACAAAATGCATAAAAAGTGATACATTCATTTTTGTTGATAATTATAGTTCAGCAAAATGATTAAAAAAAGTGATTCATTCATTTTGTTAACAATTCTATTTCAACAAAAGGATTTAAAATGATATTTTTCAATTTTGTTGACAATTCTATTTCAACAAAATGATTACAAGTGATAGTTTCATTTTTGTGAACAATTCTAGTTTAACAAAATGAATACAAGTGATGATTGCATTTATGTTGACAATTCCAGTTTAATCAAAATGATTAGAAGTGATAATTTCATTTTGTTAACAATTCTAGTTTAACAAAATGAATATAAGTGATGATTTCTTTTAAGTTGACAATTCTAGTTTAACAAAATGATTATAAGTGATAATTTCAATTTTTTTAACAATTCTAGTTTAACAAAATGAATATAAGTGATGATTCCTTTTAAGTTGACAATTTTAGTTTAACAAAATGAATATTAATGATATTTCATATTGTTAACAGTTCTAACTTAACAAAATGAATATTTTTGTTGTAACACAAATCTATTTACCAAAAATGCTATTTGTGTTTTGACACAAACCTATTTAACAAAAATGTTATTTGTGTTTTGACACAAACCTATTTAACGAGAATGCTATTTATGTTTTAACTCTTTTATTTAATTGGTAACTCTGAATCCTCTACTCACTTGTTGCTCTTCGGTTCTTGTGTCAGGTCTGTCTGGAATTACTTCGGGAATCTAATGGGTTAACGAAGGAATGCAATCTCTCTTCAATATTTTCTGAGTTTCTGGTGGTCAGGCATCTCCGAAAAATCTTTTTGATCGATTCTTCTTCGTATGATTCCTTGTCTTGTCTGCTGGCACATCTGGTGCTCGCGGAATAAGGCAATATTTGATGAGGTGGCTATGGACCCGTCCACCATTATACGAAAAGTGAGGAACGATGTGTTCCTTGCATTTCGTGGTAGGCCTTTCCAGGGAGTCATCAGCTCCCGATCTAGATGGTGGGCTACGACCTTTGGTATTACGTCGGTATCGACCACTCCCAGGGCAAGTATCGTTTGATGATTGGTTTAAGTGTATTTCTCTTGTCATTGTTTCTTCTACTGCTGTTTACCCCATTCCATCACTCCCCCTCACCCAATTGATCTAATTTTGTTTGCTAGTGTGCAGATATTGGATGGCAAGTTATCGGATTGATCGGACAAGAGCAGGTTGGTGCTTCTACTTTTTCATCACAGGAGGATATGAAGTTAGCAGGTATCACAGAAGCTTATTTCGACTCAAGAGATTGGAGGAATGATTTCTACAATGGTCTTGGAGGATATGATGGAGACTGAAGACCTGGGGGATACAGCGGACGAGGGCAATCAGTTTGGAGATATGAGTTTATTCGATGGCTTATCAGCTGCTATAGCTGCTTAGCTACTTTCTATGGATGATGGGACTTCCAGCGCCGCCGTTCACTTTGCCGATATTCTTCCCTGGCTTCTACGCCCTTGCCTGCTGCTAAGCTCTGCTATTGGATTAGCACGTATTACTTTTTTGTTGTATTATGATTCTGCATCTGCTTTGTCCTCGTGTGCACGGTTTCTCCTTTCAGTAGAAACCGTTTTTGTGAGCCTTGGAGAATGGCTGGATTCCCCCTTTTGTTATATATATATATATATATATATATATATATATATTATATTTTTGGTAAAAAAAAAACTCTTTTGTTTAACAAAAATGTGATTTTTGTTTTATTTCAAATCTAATTAAAAAAAATGTAATTTTTTTGTTTTCAACCATCATATTTAACAAAATGTAATTTTTGTTTCAACTATAATATTTTGAAAAAAAATGAATATTTTGGTTCAACTAATCTATTTTGCCAAAAATATTCATTTTGACAAAAATGTGTATTTTGATTCAACTAATCTATTTTGACAAAAGTGTATATTTTGACAAAAATATATGTTTTGATTCAACCAATCTATTTTGACAAAAGTGAATACTTTTGACAAAAATATATGTTTTGATTCAACCAATCTATTTTGACAAAAGTGAATATTTTGACAAAAATATATGTTTTGATCTATTTCAACGAAACAATAAAGATGATGGCTTTGTTTTGTCGACAATCTATTTCAACAAAACAATAAAAATGATAACTTTGTTTTGTCGATAATTCTAATTCAAGAAAACAAATAAAAGTGATGTGTTTGTTTTGTCGACAATTCTAATTCAGTAAAACAAATAAAAGTCATATGTTTATTTGTTTAAATTTTCTATTCAACCTAACAAATATAAATGATAATTTTATTTGTTTACAATTTCTACTTAACAAATAAAAATGATAATTTTATTTGTTTACAACTTCTACTTAATAAATAAAAATGATAATTTTATTTGTTTACAACTTCTTCTTTACAAATAAAAATGATAATTTTATTTGTTTACAATTTCTATTTAACAAAAACGATATTATTGTTTTAACACAACTCTATTTGACAAAAATGTAATTTTTGTTCCAACTCAATTCTGATTTACAAAAATGTAAATTTTATTCTAACCATTATATTTTGACAAAAATGCTAATTTTGTTTCAACGGGTACACTTTGACAAAAGTGACAAAATTGGTTTCAACTATTATAATTTGACAAAAATGACAAATTTGATTTCAACTTTTATAATTTGACAAAAGCAACAAATTTGATTTCAACTCTTATAATTTGACAAAAGAAACAAATTTGATTTCAACTTATGTGTTTTGACAAAAATGAATATTTTGTTCAACAATTCTAATTTGACGAAAATGAATGTTTTTATTTCAGCTATACTAATTGACAAAAACGAGTTTTTGTTCAACTAGGCTATAATGATAAAAATGAACATTTCTGTTAAACTAAACTATATTGACAAAAATGAATATTTCTGTTAAACTAAACTATAATGACAAAAATGAATATTTCGTTAAATTAAACTATATTGACAAAAATGAATATTTTCGTTAAACTAAACTATAATGACAAAAATGAATATAAATATTTTTAATCCTTTCTACATATACGATAAAAATTGTAAATTTTATCGTTAACATAATTTAACAATTCTAACTTGTTAAACCTGACAATTATAACTTAACAATTCTAATTTGTTAAATATGACAATTTCAATAAAATGATATTTTTAGCTAATATAACATGTATATGTTCTCTAATGCCAAATCAAAATGAGTATCCTTATTTGCATATAGTTTCTAATCTCATCATGACAATTAAAAATTTAAATTTATTTGCATACAATTATCTATCCTTCACATAACAAATCAAAATGACTATTTTTATTTGTTTACAAATTCAATGTAAAATTTGACAAATAAAAATGAATGTTTTTATTTGTGAACAATTCAATGTTAAATTTGACAATCTAACGACCAAAATGATAATTTGATTTTATCCAATTCTCTAATTAACACTAATGTTAATTTCAACAATTTAACGAGCAAAATGATAATTTTAGTTTCAACTATCTTATTATAACAAACATGATATAATTATTTATAACACAACAATCATCAAATCAATAGATCTATATAACAATGACAATTCCAGATCAAATCACGTATTGAAATCAATTAGGATTTAACAACGGATTTATGATAACAAAATCATAATTAATTTTAATTATTTAAGAAAAATAAATAAATAAAATAGACTTCTCACCGTGGTTTTAATTCGCAATAATTCAGATTTGAAGTTTGTCCAAAACCTGATCTGCTCCGTTTCAGATCTAGTCTGTTCCGTGTTGTATATTGCGAATTTACGGTTCTAATGCACCTGAAATCGTTCATTTCTGTGTTTGTTTGAATAAGATATCATCATTTAAAGATTAACTATATTATTAAAGTATTTAAATATAATTAGCTTTAGTTAATTACATTATTAAGATACACGTGGCCATCCTCTTCCTCTTTCTCTATAAACTGAAAATCCCGTAACCTATTCTGGACTTCGATGAAACCCGCCACCGCTCCATCCTCTTGCCACCGAACTCCGATCAGAACATCCCCCTCGTCACCCCTTCCTCTACCTACAATGGTCTATAAAAATGTATATATTGACTTTCGTTCGAAGTTCGGCTGTTCGAGGCCTGATTTCCGTGAATCACAACACTGATTTCGATCATGGCCGTACAGAATTGCAGACCTCAAATTCCTCTTCTGTTTTTGTTTCAGAAAGTTTCGATTTTATTGTTGGGATTAAAAGAATTTGTGGATTAAAAACCGGAGTGTCTCTGCTATTCGTTCTTAGTTGATGGCGGCTGTTGTAACACCTTGTATTTTCTAAGAATATTAAAGTATCGAATTAAAGAATAATTAATTACAAATGTGAGAAATAGGTGAAACGGGTTGCGCCATTACGTTCGTCTTGAAATTCAGCTTGGAATAGAGTCCAAGTTTTCGAAAATCGTACTTCGTATGAAGAAGTTACGACCCTCGGGACTTTCAAAAAATTTATATAAAACAATTCAGAAAATTAAATACCAAGGCAGGTCGACCTACCCCAGGCCAGGTCGACCAGGGGTTCGACCTCAATATATACAGGTCGACCTCCTCCTCAGGTCAGATCTGAAATCTGACATTTTTCTTTGTGTGACGATCTGCTGTGTCATTAGGGCTTGTGTGGCAAGTTCTGGTTGGTTCTCTTAGGTTTGAATGGCTTTGATTTTCTCTAGGTTAATTTGACGGCTCCTATTAAATCAAACTTCTATATAAGCAACCTAAATCTATACCCTAAGCCACACAAAAATATTCCTAAGACCGTCATGCTGTCAACACTCAACCTAGAGTAGCCACCATTCTCATTCAACTAGGAAGCAAGTTAGGAATTACAAATCAAATCTAATTCAACAAAGAGAATTCAACGTCTACAACAAGGGAGAGCTATTCAGTTTCAGAATACTGATCCCAGAATTCAAGACCCTTCGGTAATTTGTAAGTTCACGTTACATTCAGAATTAAAAGTTAATTGTGATTCTGACATTGTAATAAATCTAGATTTTAGATTATGCCTGTCTTTCTATATCCTTTGAATCTATCTCATTTATAATATTATGACCGTTCTTTGTCTCTTCTTTCCTTCTTCCCCTTTTGTTTTATAGCCAGGCTACTGCTAGCCTGAGCCAAATCTCATAAGAGATGAACGTACGTTGGAAATAAAATTGGGCATAAATTATGACTCTGGACATGACTAGAGCTAAAATTTAGAAAAAGTATTAAATTGTGTATAATTGGGCATAATTGAGTTGTAACTGATTTGAAACATAAAGTATTGGACATATGACTTGAGATTTGAACATAAAGTATGGGACATGTGACTTGAGATTTGAGGCATAAAGTATTGGACATATGACTTGAGATTAGAAACATAAAGTATTGGACATATGACTTTAGATTTGGGGCATAAAGTATTGGACATATGACTTGAGATTTGAAGCATAAAGTATTGGACATATGACATGGGATTTGGGGTATAAATTGAACTGTAAATGTAAGGCATAGTACATGTTGTGGTCTAAGATATAAAATTGGGACATATATATATATATATATGATAGTTTATGATTTGGAAAAAGAAGATTAGGGTGTATAGTGATGTATGGCTTAGGCATGAAAACAAGATTTGCCCTTGTCAGATACTTTTAGATTTGATCACCTAAATCAAGTTATGACATGTAATAAAATGGATATGAGAATATGCCTGATGTAAGCTATCCTTTCATTGAAATCTGTGCTTGAGTATATATATATTTGGGAATCATTTTTGACTATGAAACTAGTCCAATCATATCAATCCTTGTTGTATATTGGTATTGTAATCCTTTTTAAGTTCATGATATAATTCTTATCATATCTATATGCCTGCGATGTATTCCTTGCAAAACTTGTCTTCTTAGTACATCAAGTTTATTGGACATGTAGTTTTTATCATCATATGATTATGCCTATTCTTACGATGTTCCATCTTGCTTCTCCCCTTATATTATGAATCTTGAGTTGAATCTCAGAATACGTACGTTATGAATGCAGGGGAAATTGGGTATAACATGAAACTGACATCATTTGGCATAATCTGGAACATGTAACATGGCATAACTGTTAAGATGCAATTTGACATGAATTATGGAATATGTAATTTGACATATTGAACCTAGAATTGGCATGAACGACAAAGTAGGAAGTTGGCATATAAATCAAGTTTTGGGTAAAATTGTTATTGTTCTGAATTTAGGGTAACTTGAGCATTAAATCAAGATTGGGTGTAAAATGTAACATGACTAGTTTTGGTGAATTTGGTAACTAACATGTAAAATCTAGATTTGGGTATATAGGGTAAATGTGTAGATTAAAGATGAACATGCCTAACCCGAGGTTAGATTGAGTTGTGGTGTAAAACTGCCCGGAACCGCCAGGCACATCCAGTAACCACAACAACACCTATCTAACGTGAGAGGTTAGTGCATCATGCCCAAGAAAAACCTAAGGTTAGATTGAGTTGTGGTGTAAAACTGCCGGGAACCGCCTGGCACATCCAGTAACCGCAACAACACATATCTAATGTGAGAGGTTGGTGCATTAATAAATCAATTAATGCTAATGGACAAGATGAATGAGTAGGGTTAAGTTCATAGAAACACTTAACCAATATAACATGGATGACTAGGGTTAAGTTAATGAGAAACACTTAACCAATATAATAAGATGAATGGGTAGGGTTAAGTAATAAGAAACACTTAACCAATATAACTTGATATGTGGTAAGGTTAAGTTAAAACAAGAGAGAAACACTTAACCAATATAACTTGATTTGTGGTAAGGTTAAGCTAAAACAAGAGACAAACACTTAACCAATATATCTTGATTTGTGGTAAGGTTAAGTCAACACAAGAAGGAAATATTTAACCAAAGTAACATGGCATGACAAGTAGGTGGGTTAAGTTAACTTGAATTGATTGATGACACTTAACAAATACAACATGATGAACACGTGGGGGTTAAGTTAACAAGAAACCACTTAACCAATATAACTTAATGAACGAACAGAGTTAAGTTAATAAGAAACACTTAACCAGCATGACACGATGAATGGGTGGGTTAAGTTAACATGAATGGACAACACTAAGCCAGTATGACATAATGTACGGGAGGGTTAAGTACATATCGGGTTGGTGGGTAATATTAGTAAATATAGGCCCACAAACTTAACCGTTAAATAGACATGCTTGAATCGATGGAAGGGTTAAGTACATATCGGGTTGGTGGGTAATATTAGTAAATATAGGCCCACAAACTTAACCGTTAAATAGACATGCTTGAATCGATGGAAGAGTTAAGTACATAACGGGTTGGTGGGTAATATAAGTAAATATAGGCCCACAAACTTAAACGTTAAGAAAACATGCTAGAATCAGTGGGAGGGTTAAGTACATCTCGTGTAGGTAGGTAATATTTGTATATATACGCCCACAAACTTAACCAGCAGGAAACCCTAGTAACGGGGATCCATTTCAGCAGTAACCCACATAGATGTATCATGGTACCCTGGAACTAGGTAGGGTGGGGCACAATTACTGGGCTAATTGTATGTGGTCAAAGCAGCGGAAGAGGGTACGTCAGTGTAGGTTTCGACGGTTTACGGGCATGCACGTACTCCGGAGTGGGAAAAAACAGGCACGGGGTAAAAGTAGTTATACACTGTGCATCTTGAATCGTGTCGGGTCGCTATCATAAGGATTGATACACCTTATGGTGGGATCAGCACAAGGTATCTACACGCAAGAGAGGGCCGATTGACACAAACACATGGAACATGAATATAAGTAAGGGAGCCGATCGGTAGGGTAGTAAGGGTACATCTAACATGTTCATGGCAATTAGGCAAATTGAGGTGGAATCCTCACGATAGATGTACACCTGAAGGCTACCACAATTATGGGAATTGGGATCACGTTATCATTTTATACATATTCCTAGTTGGGACACTAGTTAGGTGGTGCAGAGATAGATATAAAATCAGAACAACATAGTAGTAGCGAAGCAAAGAAAGAGTAGTACCACATTCAGTTCATCTTGCCTTATCATACCTTATGTTTATCCTATGTTATCTTGTTATCCCTATTATCATGGTATTGTCTTATATTCAGTTTATTCAAGTCATGATACTTTTATCTGTTTATATGCTGAAAGTCACTGGACTTACCAGACTTATGTCTGACTTAGTTTTGTTTCGCCTCTTTTCTTCCGTTCCCCCCAGGTTCACAGAGAGGAAATGTTATCACTTAGCTCAGTTTTCTTTCCAAGATCGAAGATAGTCGATGTATTGCTTTGGACTCTCTCTTCCACTACTATGGCATGTTCACGCTTTATTGGGGAATATCATTGTTTTTATGCTTCTTTTATACTTGGAAGTTTATGAATCAAGACAGAATTTCTATGTATTACTTTTAAGTATGATTGAGCCAATTGTTGTAAAATCTTTGCTGAATTAAGTTGTTTATAAAATGACTTTATTTTCCGTTGCATTATTTGTCTGTCTTGTAATTTATCTGCATCTTTTACCTATAATGCTCCACCGAAGTTAAGGCATTCCCTTTGTGAGTGACCTTAACGGAGGTGGTGTGTTTCACTTGGTATCAGAGCTGAAGGTTATCGGGTCAGATAAAAGATTTGAAGATTTGAAAAATTATTTTCAAAATGGTTTTAAAAGAAGCATTTTCAAAAGAAAAGTTTTGTTTTAAAGACATATTCCCCAAAGCCATAAGCACTATCTTTAGATCCTATGTTTGAATCCTTGTTTCCTTCTTTCTTGAGTCTCCGGGGCTCCTGACTTTCTGGGAGGTAACCTCATCGCGGCAGGGTCCCGTAGGCTCAATGAGACTACGACACCTGTCAAAGGGCGAAGAAGTGCCCAACCTCCATCCATAGTCGTAGTAGTTTCACCTACGGATAATTCTCTTTCGAGCTTTGTAGGATTTTCCATGCGATGGAGGCAGCTTTCAAGAGACCTGTCAATAAGTTACACAAGGATGGCAAAGATGAGAATGAGGGAGTTTGGCTAAGGAGCACAACCTAAGGATGAAGAACTCATGGATATAGACTTGGTTCACAAAGGATGGGAGTAAATAATAGACAAGAGGAAGTATCTTTATTATGGTATAATGGGTCGTATAATTAAGGACAAGGCAAGAACAAAGGATAGGATTTTTCGGTAGGCAAGTGCATGCTCTCACCGCCAGCATACCTGAGAGAGAGGTAGTTTAGCTTCGGTGGAAGAAGTCTAGTTTTTTCTTTTTGATCATCCTATTAGTACTCTTTTTGATTTTAGCGCTTCACATTCATTTATATCTGCTTCCATAGTTGAGTCTCTGCACCTTAGAACTTGTATAGTAGAGGATCCCATTATTGTCTCAAATCCAATTGCTAGTTCGGCTCATTTATCTTTGGTTCGTAAGGATTTGGGATACTTATGTTTTTGGTTTCATGGGCTATGGGTTGATTCTAGGCATGGATTGGTTAGCTAGTAATTGTGAATGGAGGGTAGTTAGACTTTCGACTTGCCTCGGGAATACCCTCGAAATTTCGTGCGGTCCTAAGGAATCAGTTTGTCTTAGCTACCTAGAAACACTTTGTGTATCTATCGACGATTTTCGATCCATTGGAGTAGTCCATGAGTACTCGAATGTTCTGATTAGGTTAGGGAGACAGACTTCTGCATATATCTAGTTGACAATGCAAAGACAGTTATGCGATCAACGATAGTTTTGGAGCAAGACTGGCGAGGACAGCCAGAGTCGGTTAAGTGCTCAATTGTTTGATTGTTTTACTAGTATCACCTCACATAGATCGTCCAAATTCGGAGGAGGTATTCCTTGGATGCTTGTCTGATATTTGTTTAGGCCTTTGAGACTTGTACTTAAGGGTATGTACACTTGGTGAGAGATATCGACCCTCAGATTTGTGACATGATGGATACACTAAGTAGAAGAGAGACCTCTAATCATCTTAGTATATACACTTGGTATCATGGTTAATATCTGTTTATCTTGGAAAGATAGTTCGACAACATTGCATACCCTCTAGCATAGTAAGTGATCGAGGTCCTATCTTTACTAGTGGGTTTTGGAAATGGAGGTCAAGAAGCTTCGCAACTGTGAAGTAAAATTTGTTAAGGTACAGTGGAGTGAAGCTCAAGAAGTCGCGACGTGGGATACTGAAGATAAGACACGCGCATCATACCCTTTTTCTTAAGGGTATATCCTTGATCTCTTTTTCTAGGGATTCTATGAATGTTTTTTTCTATATTTTTAGGAATATCCTCTAGGTCATATCTTCAATCCTTAGGTAGAAGCCAATGGATGTAAACATGTGTTTGAGACATGTTATGTTTGGTGGATGCAAGTGGTTGCAAGTGTTTGCAAGTGGTTGCTCGTGGATGCATATACACACATTAGGCACTAGATCGGCTCAGTCACTTTCATATTGCATATGCATAAGTGAAATTTTATATATATGGATTGAAAACTTGATGTGTTATCATATGCATGTTGAATTTGTATGAATAATTGTGAACTCATGTAGAAGTTATAAAGTACGATTAGGAATAATTGCATACATGATGGACTCATGGCACTGACATAATTCGTATTGAGGAGGTCAACTGAATCAATAGACCGCCTGATTTTGCATTAGATAAGGACATGTACACACACTATGCATATGATCATGAAGGCATTAGAAATATTTTTAAGGGCAATGGATGCATGTGTTTGATGATTGAGTAGATGGATGATTGGATGGTAGAATATACATTCTTCTTAACTTGAAGATTTCGGGGACGAAATCCTTTAAGGAGGGGAGAATGTAACACCCGTATTTTTTGAGAATATTAAAGTAACGAATTAAAGAAAAATTAATTACAAATGTGAGAAATAGGTGAAACAGGTTGTGCCATTGCGTTCGTCTCGAAGTTCTGCTTGGAATAGAGTCCAAGTTTTCGAAAATCAGACTTTGTATGAAGAAGTTACGGCCCTCGGAACTTTCTAAAAATTTATATAAAACAATTCAGAAAATTAAATTCCAAGGCAGGTCTACCTGGGGGTCGACCTAACCCAGGCCAGGTCGACCAGGGGGTCGACCTCCCTATATACAGGTCGACCTGGGAGTCGACCTCCCCCTCGGGTCAGATCTGAAATCTGACATTTTTCTTTGTGTGACGATCTGCTGTGTCATTAGGGCTTGTGTGGCAAGTTCTAGTTGGTTCTCTTAGGTTTGAATGGCTTTGATTTGCTCTAGGTTAATCTGACGGCTCCTATTAAATCAAACTTCTATATAAGCAACCTAAATCTAAACCCTAAGCCACACAAAAATATTCCTAAGACCGTCACGCTGTCAACACTCAACCTGGAGTAGCCGCCATTCTCATTCAACTATGAAGCAAGTTATGAATTACAAATCAAATCTAATTCAACGAAGAGAATTCAACGTCTACAACAAGGAAGAGCTATTCAGTTTCAGAATATAGATCCCAGAATTCAAGACCCTTCTGTAATTTGTAAGTTCACGTTACATTCAGAAATAAAAGTTAATTGTGATTTTGACATTGTAATAAATCTGGATCTGAGATTATGCCTGTCTTTCTATATCCTTTGGATCTATCTCATTTATAATATTATGTTCGTTTTTTGTCTCTTCTTTCCTTCTTCCCTTTTTGTTTTATAGCCAGGCTACTATGAGCCTGAGCCAGATCTCATAAGAGTTGGAAATAAAATTGGGCATAAATTATGACTCTGGACATGACCAGCGCTAAAATTTGGGAAAAGTATTAAATTGTGTATAGTTGGACATAATTGAGTTGTAACTGATTTGAAATATAAAGTATTGGACATATGACTTGAGATTTGAACATAAAGTATTGGACATATGACTTGAGATTTGAGGCATAAAGTATTGAACATATGACTTGAGATTTGAAACATAAAGTATTGGACATATGACTTGAGATTTGAAGCATAAAATATTGGACATATAACTTGAGATTTGAAGCATAAAGTATTGGACATATGACTTGGGATTTGGGGCATAAATAGAACTGTAAATATAAAGCATAGTACATGTTGTGGTCTAAGATCTAAAATTGGGACATATATATATATATATATATATATATATATGAATAATTTATGATTTAGAAGAAGAAGATTAGGGTGTATAGTGATGTATGGCTTAGGCATGAAAACAAGATTTTCCCTTGTCAGTTACTTTTTAGATTTGAACATCTAAATCTAATTATGACATGTAATAAAATGGATATGAGAATATGCCTGATGTAAGCTATCCTTTCATTGAAATTTGTGCTTGAGTATATATATCTTTGGGAATCATTTTTGACTATGAAACTGGTCCATCATATCTATCCTTGTTGTATATCGGAATTGTAATCCTTTTTAAGTTCATTATATAATTCTTATCATATCTATATGCCTGGGATGTATTCCTTGCAAAACTTGTCTTTTTAGTACATCAAGTTTATTGGACCAGCAGTTCTTATCATCATATGACTATGCCTATTCTTACGATGTTCCATCTTGCTTCTCCCCTTATATTATGAATCTTGAGTTGAATCTCGGAATACGTATGTTATGAATGCGGGGGAAATTGGGTATAACATGAAATTGACATTATTTGGCATAATTTGGAACATGTAACATGGCATAACCGTTAAGATGCAATTTGACATGAATTATGGAATATGTAATTTGACATATTGAACCTAGAATTGGCATGAACAACAAAGTAGGAAGTTGGCATATAAATCAAGTTTTGGGCAAAATTGTTATTGTTGCGAATTTAGGGTAACTTGAGCATTAAATCTAGATTGGGTGTAAAATGTAACATGACTAGTTTTGGTGAATTTGGTAATTAGCATGTAAAATATGTATTTGGGTATATAGGGTAAATGTGTAGATTAAAGATGAACATGCCTAACCCGAGGTTAGATCGAGTTGTGGTGTAAAACTGCCCGGAACCGCCCGACACATCCAGTAACCACAACAACACCTATCTAATGTGAGAGGTTAGTGCATCATGCCCAAGAAAAACCAGAGGTTAGATTGAGTTGTGGTGTAAAACTGCCGGGAACCGCCTGGCACATCCAGTAACCGCAACAACACATATCTAATATGAGAGGTTAGTGCATTAATAAATCAATTAATGATAATGAACAAGATGAATGAGTAGGGTTAAGTTCATAGGAACACTTAACCAATATAACATGGATGACTAGGGTTAAGTTAATGAGAAACACTTAACCAATATAATAAGATGAATGGGTAGGGTTAAGTAATAAGAAACACTTAACCAATATATCTTGATTTATGGTAAGGTTAAGTTAAAACAAGAGAGAAACACTTAACCAATATAACTTGATTTGTGGTAAGGTTAAGTTAAAACAAGAGAGAAACACTTAACCAATATAACTTGATTTGTGGTAAGGTTAAGTCAACACAAAAAGGCAATATTTAACTAAAGTAACATGACATGACAAGTAGGTGGGTTAAGTTAACTTGAATTGATTGATGACACTTAACCAATACAACATGATGAACACGTGGGGATTAAGTTAACAAGAAAACACTTAACTAATGTAACTTGATGAAGAAACATGGTTAAGTTAATAAGAAACACTTAACCAACATGACACGATGAATGGGTGGGTTAAGTTAACATGAATGGACAACACTTAGCCAGTATAACATAATGTGCGGGAGGGTTAAGCACATGTCGGGTTGGTGGGTAATATTAGTAAATATAGGCCCACAAACTTAACCGTTAAATAAACATGCTTGAATCGATGGAAGGGTTAAGTACATATCGGGTTGGTGGGTAATATTAGTAAATATAGGCCCACAAACTTAACCGTTAAATAGACATGCTTGAATCGATGGAAGGGTTAAGTACATATCGGGTTAGTGGGTAATATTAGTAAATATAGGCCCACAAACTTAACCGTTAAGAAAACATGCTAGAATCGGTGGGAGGGTTAAGTACATCTCGTGTAGGTGGGTAATATTTGTATATATAGGCCCACAAACTTAACTAGCAAGAAACCCTAGTAACAGAGACCCATTTCAGCAGTAACACACATAGATGTATCATAGTACACTGAAACTAGGTAGGTGGGGCACGATTACTGGGCTGATTTTAAGCGGTCAAAGCAGCGGTAGGGGGTACGTCAGTGTAGGTTCCGACGGTTTACGAGCGTGCACGTACTCCGGAGTGGGAAAAAACAGGCACTAGGTACCAGTAGTTATACACTGTGCATCATGAATCGTGTCGGGTCGCTATCATAAGGATTGATACACCTTATAGTGGGACCAGCGCAGGGTATCTACACGCAAGAGAGGGTCGATTGACATAGACACATGGAACATGAATACAAGTAAGGGAGCCGATCGATAGGGTAGTAAGGGTACATCTAACATGTTCATGGTAATTAGGCTGATTGAGGTGGAATCCACACGATAGATGTACACCTGAAGGCTACCACAATTACGGGGATTGGGATCACGTTATCATTTTATATAGATTTCTAGTTGGGACACTAGTTAGGTGGTGCAGATATAGATATAGAAATCAGAACAACATAATAGTAGCGAGGCAAAGAAAGAGTAGTAGCGCATTCAGTTTATCTTGCCTTATCATACCTTATGTTTATCCTATGTTATCTTGTTATCCCTATTATCATGGTACTGTCTTATATTTAGTTTATTCATGTCATGATACTTTTACCTGTTTATATGCTGAAAGTCACTGGACTTACCAGACTTATGTCCGACCTAGTTTCGTTTCGCCTCTTTTCTTCAGTTTCCACCCCTACCAGGTTCACAGGGAGGAAATGTTATCACTTAGCTCAGTTTTCTTTCCAAGCTCGAAGATAGTTGATGTATTTCTTTGGACTCTCTCTTCCACTACTATGGCATATTCACGCTTTATTAGGGAATATCATTGTTTTTTATGCTTCTTTTATACTTGGAAGTTTTTGAATCAAGACAGAATTTCTATGTATTACTTTTAAGTATGATTGAGCCAATTGTTGTAAAAGCTTGACTGAATTAAGTTGTTTATAAAATGACTTTATTTTCCGCTGCTTTATTTGTCTGTCTTGTAATTTATCTGCATCTTTTACCTATAATGCTCCACCGAAGTTAAGGCATTCCCTTTGTGAGTGACCTTAACGGAGGTGGGGTGTTTCAGCTGTATGTATGGAGGATTAGGGTTGTCTAATTTTCTAAGGATATTTATAATACTTAATTATTAAATGTTCAAAGTTACAAATAAACCCATTACTCCTTAATAACTCCAATTCCATCCCAATAAGAGTTGTCCCAAGGAAAATACCCCCGTTCCAGACACAATGGGCTAGGTCCCGTCATCCCAATCGATCGTTTTTAGTTTGTTTTCTTTAATTTGAAATATAAAACATTTAATTATTTAATTTGATCGTATATTTTAATTTACCGAGGCCGCATACTGACTCTAAAAATTACAGAAAATATATTTCTAATTATGTTTTGACAATACAGTCCTAACAAAATTAATTTCGTCGAATTTGGAGACCGTTCGAAAAATGGTCATTTTCTGGTCGATCCAAATTGACTAAAATTGACAAAACACATTTTTTTTGCCACACTCATATATTGATTCCAAAAACTATGAAAATTGGAATCTTGCAATAAATTGACATTCCGGATCCAATAAAAGTGGTTTCGTCAAAAACGGAGGTCGTTGGTAAAATGGCTATTTATGTGGGCTATATATTATATTAAATTCTATAGCGACTATTCTGAAATTTAAACTGACCATAACTTTCTATTCCCGCTATGAAATTTCAATTTTTCAGATTCATTGGAAAGATATTTTTAAATAGATTTGGATAATTTTGGTTTCACTAAAATCCGATTTATTTTGAATCCTGTACATTCATTCAAAGTTCAGATTCAAAATTTTAAACTATCATGCTATTTCTAATTCCTTGTATAACTAAAATAAATGTATTTGTTTTAACTTCGATTTAAATAAATTTTTAATCGTTATTATTTAAAAAAATCATTTTAAATATTAAAAATCCCTTAAAATTTCTAAAATAAAATTTTTAAATTGGTTCCAAAATTTCGGGTTGTTACAATCTCCCCCACTTAAAATCTTTTCTTCCTCGAAAAGGAACGAAGCTAAAAGTTGTTTAATTAACAAACTTAGCTTTCATTCTTTTATTGGTTTTAATAATTTTATTAATTGAACTAATAATCACACAACACAATCATCAATCATTTAGTTGATTAATTTTTCAAATATATATAAATTTATAAAATCATATTTTCTAAAATCGGATTATATATATAATCATAAATACGTTAATTATAAACTTGTCACTCTCAACTCAATCTAGGGCATTACTAACCCCATCTCTAATGAGTTTTCTCATTCTAGGATATTACTGATCCTATCTCTAATGAGTATTCTTTTATAGGATATTACTAATCCTACATCTGATGAGTCTTTTGTTCAGTTCTAACGAGTTGTACCCCAAAGATTTGAGCTAACCAGAGCTCTGATACCAACTGTAACGATTGGGATTTCGCCCGGACCTAATCGTTCGCAAAATCGACTAAAACCGTTCAAAAACCCGAATATGCTAACTTTGGGCATGCAACACATCTGAACAAATTATAGAAGAGATTTCATAAACATTATAATAATGTTACGTCAGAGTACAGAATTTATCAGAGTACATCGAATTATATTGCAGCTGAAGATTAAATTACAATAATTTAATACAGTGCAGCAGAAGACAATAAACTAGTATAGCGTAAGGCTATCAATGCTCTACACACAGCTTTAAGCTTCAATCCAGAATCCTACTCAATATATATACGCAAAATAAGCGACTCGATTGCCTGTGTGGAAAAGAGGGCACCCGAGTTTGCAAGTGAAACAAACTACGGGTCAGTCATGGGACTGGTATGAGAAATCTAACTTAACCTATTTAATAATAAGGTCAATCACAGGACCACGCCGCTAATGCAGAATGGGTTTACTCCATTGGATTACCAGTGCATAAATAAAGTAAATCGTTAAACAACGCAATGCTTTTTAGAAAAAATGAAACCATTATAAGATTCAAGTCCCATCACACAATGCAACGCAAACCATATGATAGAGTTTAACCTTATAATTGTCAAAAATGCTTGATACGATAAAAACGGATTTGATATTATTATTAGTGCATATATGTTGCAAAAACATTTCAATCATAATGTATCAATCATAGACGACATAACTACCATATACTATGTCGCCATACTAGTTCTACAATCAAAACCGCATCGTGTCGTATTGGAAGTTGGATTTCCACCATGAGTCAAGGATAGGGACGATCTCCTTACCGATTCGAGACACTCTAGCAAATGTCTTAGGATCACACCTACGGGAAACCCTAGGATACTGCAGGGCCGATCCACAAATATTTTAATGGATTATTTATGCCTGAACACACGCTTCCCAGTTCCATTGAACCTATAAATTGGTCACTATTGACCAATATAATCGAGGCCTCGTAATCCATCATCCACATAAGTAAAATGTCAGTGTTTGTAAAACCCTGATACCACTTCTAGCCAGAAAGAAACGTGTGACAACCTGGAAAATCAGAACCAATTTAAAATTTTTATTTTGGCAATTTTGATGAATTTTGGATATTTAAAATGATTTATTTTAAATAATAATGACAAGAAATTTGTTTTGAATAATTAGAATGTATATATTTATTTGAATCATCATTAGAATATAAACATTTGTTTTAATTATAAAAGAAACTGAAAATAGCACGGTAGTTTGAAAATTCGATTTCAAATTTCAAATTTCAAATGAATGTACAGGATTCAAAATAAGTCGGATTTTAGCGAAACCAAAAATATTTGAATCTCTTTGAAAATATTTTTCCAACGAATCTGAAAAATTGAAGTTTCATAGGGGGGATAAAAAGTTATGTCCAATTGAAAATTTAGAATAGTCGTTATGGAAATATAGCCCTTAAAAATAGCCATTTTGCAAACGACCTCCACATTCGACAAAACCACTTTTGTTGGATTTGGGATGTCAAATTATTGCTAGATTCAAATTTACATAATATTTGAAAGCAATATGTGAGCGTGGCACAAGAAAACGTGTTTTGACAGTTTTAGTCAATTTGGATTGACCAAAAAAGGGCCATTTTTCCAGTGGTCTCCAAATTTGACGAAATTAGTTTTGTTAGGACCATATCATCAAAACATAGCCAGATTTATTTTTATGGAATTTTCGGGCTCCGTATGTGGCCCCGGTAAATTGAAATGTGCGTTCAAAATCAATATGTAGATTTATATTTTGATTTTGACGGAAACTGATTGTAACTGCCGAATTGGGTTATGAAACACATCCCATTGCGCTCAAAATGAGGGTAATTAGCTAGGGACGACAGTCGTTGGGCTCGATTTGAGATTCGAATTAAAAGTCAACTCTATGAATTTAAAAAAAATTATATATATATATATATTATAAAACCTTCTAAACCTAATCCCCCTTTCCATTTCCAGATCAGAAAACCGAATAAATAAAAAAAAAAAAAAGTGGCGGCTCCACCACTTCCCCACCGCAGCTCGCAACGCCCCGTCACCGATCCCGAGCCACCCCGTTCAGTCGTCGCCTCCCCTTCCCCTCTCTCCCTCTCTGATTCCAACCCTGCAACCCTAGAAACCGCCAACGATGTGCAACCACCAGTGTCGAATTCCACCCGCGTCACCCAGGTCGACACCTCCACCTTGCCTCGACATCTCCGCGCCTCGCCTTGGCCACTAGACCTCCGGCGCCACTGCTGCTCGCTGAAACCGGAACCGCCAATCACCCCTTTCCCCTATTGCTCCAAAATCCACATAAATTCCCCCTTCCTCCCCAGTTCAGATCCGCACCACCACACTAGTCCATACCGCGAAATACGATTCTCCAGCGAACGAATACTACAAGTTTTCTGCTTTTTCAATTTAGAGAAAATAGGTTTTTCAGTTTAAAGAAAAATATGATTTTTGAAACATGATTTTTTTTCATGTGAACGATATTAAAATTAAAGGATATGATTTTTGCTAATGCGAGGTAAAAGATTAGATTTTTATATAGGTGTTTATAATATAAAAACTCAATTTTTATATATGTATCGAAATAAAATATGATTTTTATTTATTTGAATAGCGAAGAAAAATGTGATCTTTACAATATATGTAGCGTATAAAAATATAATTTATATATATATATATAGAGTCGTAGTATAAAAATATGATTTTTACATATGTTGTAGCGGTATAAAAATATGATTTTTAATATGTAGGCATCATATTAAAAATGTGATTTTTAATATGAACAGCGTGAAAATGATGGCGTAAGAATTTCAGGCAAATCCAATCGATTAGAAATTCAGAATAGAATGGAGGAGTGGATCCCAACGGTGAGAACTTCTCACTGTAATTTTCTTATACAGTTATTTATTTTATAACTGCATATATGAACTGTTCCCCATCGTCCACAGACCATGGACAACTTGTTTGATTGTTTTGGTTTGGGTGATTAGATTATTTGGTTGAATTTGGTTGCTTGGGTGAAATGAATTGATTAGAATTGTTATGTGTGTATGGCGCGAGCCAATATCAGGAGAGGAGTAATGCTAGACATTACCGATTTTGATATCGCGCCGTTATGCCGCCAAAATTTTCTAAAATATGTTAGAACAATAAAAATATCATTTTTATTGTATAAATGAACTGAATAGAATATTCATATGTTGAATAAAATATTTTATCATTAAAGATATAATTTTTAACGTTGATACGAATAAAATAAATATTCATTTACAAATCAGACGATTTGTTTACGAAACACCCATTTTACTAATATGGATTAGGACGATATATTTTACACATTGCCCAACTGAACAAATAATATTCAGTGTTCGTGGACTGAAACCCCACATGGGTGTTGGGATGATATTTGACATGCAATAATCCCAACTGATTAGTGGTATGTCAATCGATTGGTTGACAGGCTGTTGTAAGCGTTAAATATTCATATTTAATGCTTATGCAGTGTAGAATGCACTCTGGATGATGGTTGACTGTGTTCGATTATTGTTGTATACATGTGTGTATGAAATCCATATAAATCACATTAATGGTAATTGACTGTGTCTGATTCTAGTTCAGAAAGAATGAATATTTTAAAATAACGAATATTTTGAAATAATATTCAGTAAAAGATTAAAATTTGATTTTGATGTCCGATTTGGGATGTACACGAATATGTTTAAATCTATAAAGCCATGTTGATTAGATTAATTCCATTTTGGCGTAAACGATATTTATATCAATTTTATTCATTTTTATAATGAATATCGAAATGGAATTGATTTCAAAATCTAATGTTTTGAAAATATTATCATTTATATATATTAATGATATAGAATATTCAATTCTGATTTGAAATTGAATATGAAGTTGAAATCGTTTTGAAAACGAATTTAAAACGATTTATAAAATACATTTTAAATGGAAATCAATGAAATATATATATATATATATAAAATATCCTGAATAGAATGCATCGCGCCGTGTTAGTTCGCGAATTTCGACCATTGACTTCGAACGGACATTACGGGAGATCCGACCATCAGATTCTCCTAAAACCGGAACCGTTGGGTTCGTATCTGTAATGACCCAGCGATTTCGGCCCCGAAAATCGACATAAATACCTTTACCGTAACTCATGCCGACCTTCCAAACACCAAAAACACTGGATAGTTAATAGAAAGAAATTAGAGGGTGAGATAAGAAAGAAAGAAATATTAGAATAGTAGAAGAAGAAGAAGAAACAACACAATACAAAATCAGAGTCCCACATCGCAGCGGAACAAAATATAATACAAAAATAAAACTTACAATATCAGAGTACATCAACACCACTGGACAGTTATAATAATCTGTTCCCATATACAACACACAGCGGAATAATAGCAATATAATATCATACGTCTGAACATCTCCAGCTCGTCTCTAGACTTCACAGCATTCGATAACCTGAACCTGTTCACCCTGGGCTAACCCGAGCATTTACCAAACACTGGGTCAGTCTGGTGAACCAGAGTGAGATAAACACACTAAGTTTAAGGGTACCACACAACCTTATTTTTAAAGTTAAAATCTTTCAAAGAAAAGGATAATCTTAAGACCAAATCCACATATAAGTATGGACAGTTTTTACCTTACGATAACCCAAAACATTTTTGAAACTAATATCTTGTTTGATATTATAATAATGTCTAAATACAAGTAAATAGAATCTAGTAGAACGCTTGCATCTCACGCTCCACATATATAGTATACAAATAAAACCGTGGGCGCTTATTGGAGATTGGATTCCGACTATGACAAGGTATGGGACCACCTACCAATAGTATATCTTTAGAGGAGAACACACTGGGTTCAACAAGAACATCTTGCAACCCGGCCCTCAAATGACCGATCACTCATTTCACTTGAGTGTATCGAATGTATATCACCAACGGTTGGGAGCTACCCATCATTTCCCGAAAAGGGACAGCATCGAAATAGATTAAAGAATGAAATGGAATTTCTCTAGATAGGTGATTATACACCCTAATGGGAGCGGCCTACATAGCCATGCTGCTTGCCCGATTTTTGTCATTTCCCGGTTGTTGAGGCTTGAGGTCTAAATTTCTCTTTTGGAATATCTGGTCACCATGCACTTTGAATGCCACATCATCAGATCCGTTAAGTCACTAATTGACATCCACAAATGTACTCTGGTTATAAAAGAAGTGCCCTTATTTGCCACCACTCGGTATATTTGTAAAAATTCAATGTAAGTGATTTCAGGAAATACTCTATCAGACATCCGCCCATACAAGTCATCCAGGAACAGGATGAACCGAAGGTACTCTCCTACTGCCTCCAATATAGGAATCACCCCATGGATCAGTAGCAAGAAGTCCTTGCAACCCGTAGATTCCAACCACGACAGAACCACAATTTATCTCTGGCCGCTAAACCAAAGATTATTAGTAGTTCTTCCATTTATGCAATTCTACGGTCTTCAATGCTCCATCTCGATCATCTTCTGATATCTTCATGTGTTTGTTGGTCGGAATGGTTTTCAAATATAAATCTGATCCTGGTCTTTCCATACCAACAATCGTATTGGATAGATTTGATAGTCGGTGATTTAACTATCAAAATAAACAGTGTTTCAATCATGACAATCCAGTGAGTTCACTAGTTCAATATTCGGTCTCACTTGGCCTTTTAATTAAAACAAGTGTACATTCAAACTCTTAAATCTTTCGATATTTTAAATATAGTTTTCTCGCTTCTTATTTAACATAAGATTATTCTTTAACGAATTCTCTTTTCAATACCTAGGAAATCCTATATCATATTCATTAATCAATTTTCACATTCAAACATTTGCCACGTTATTAGAATATTTGGAAATCATTTTAACTTATTACTCGTAAAACGACATTACGAAATATCATCATTTCATTTCTTGAAACAATACAAATGCTTATTTTGATAGAATAAAACTCAACTTTACGTTTCCTTCCAACTTGAAAATATCGTTATAATTTCACGCAACGCCTTTTATTCCCCTTTTACTTTGGAATCTTCAATATATATATATATATATATCAAATATTCATTAAACGTTGCATTATTATTCCTATAATGGGAATAATGAATTATTACTAACCCCTTTCACCATTACCAACAAATATCATCCTCAGATAATCCTGAAGTCGTTCAAGTTGGGGTATTTTAATTACCTCTCAGACCTTGATCAACAACGTTCATATCTTAAGATAAATACTAGTTGTAATCCAAACCGGATACTTCATTCCAATATCAATATAAATCCCATTTCACTAATCTATTCGAAATATGGTTTCATAAACCTTCTTATGCTTTGAAAATCTCATTCTCGGATATGCCTATTCTTTCTTAATTCAATAATTAAGTAACTTCTTTATGAAACATTCCTTTTAATCCGACCTCTTTAATCAAACTCATTTATAATTCGGATTTGGTTATCAAATCCTATGACCCACTTCGTTCACCAAATTCACCTTTACTAGTTCCTTTCAAATCCATTCAACCATTTCTCGCTTTGAAACTCTTATTCCAATTTTCCCCTTTTCTACTTGATCTCATTTTCAAGTAACGTTAATTTATAATTAACGCTTTTACCCTTTAAATCTCATTTACATACTCTGGTTTATTATAAACTCTTTTATCTTAATTTCCTCTAACTTAATTCAAATAATTAAGTAACATTATTTCAAACTATTGTATTTGCTTGGAATTCCTTTCTAACTTCGTTATAAAGATTGGGTTTTAAATATAAAACCCGTTCATAAACTCCCTTCACCCTTTCACTAGATTTCATTCCAACTTCGATTACTTTTTAATGAATTTCCATTAAAAGTAATTTCTAAATTATTATTAACTAAAATAATAATTTATTTCAATCATTAACTACTTCAGTAGTTAATTTCTTTATTAACTAAAATAAATAGTAAATTCCTTTAAAAAAATCTTATTAAAGTTACCACACTATTCTTCAAACTATTTTTATTGCGTAAATTCAAAACAAATTAATTTAATAGTCGATTCCAGTAAAACGGTCGATTTTGTTAATTCAAAACTCGATTACCTCTTTAACCGATTCCAATTAGTTCTCACTTTAAATTAATTAATAATATAATTAATTTAAATAATTCCATTTAATTTTTTCTTTACAAAACAACTATACAAATTTAATCGTTAGATAAATTTCTATCCACGAGTTTATAAATCTAATTAACATCAGAAGTTTCTTATAAAATCAATTTATAATTAATTATAAACTTAAATAATAAATATTAATTTCCTTTAAATAACTTTTAAAAATAATATATTCAAAATCTATACCCAGTTATAAAATAAATTTTATAACTTTACCTCTATCGACTCACCTGACGGTGAATCAATATTTATAAAATGATTGATTTTATAGGCCATATGTTGCCCAATACTCAACCAATATTGCCTATTGGTTTAAACTAGACAGATGTTGAATTTTCAGTCAACAATCCATAATTAAATAAATCACCCAAACAGGACAGTTCATATGTTGATAATATGAAATAAATAATATATTAAGGAATCCCGTTGGATCCCTCCAACCTGTTCTTCACTGTATTCAAAACGGTTATCACAAACCAAATCATTCCATTTCATTTAACTGATATATAATAGTAAATAACAACTTTTTATACCAACCAACCAACAAAACATTCCCATCAGTTCACACAATTCAAACAAAAACACGTTGATTTTATAAACATACCAACGAGGTAAGTTACCTTCATTAGGTCTAATTCGTTAAAATAACGATTTTGTATTTTATTGAAATTAAACGACGGTTTAATTTCATCAGTTAAATCAATAAATAGATATGTAACTAGCGAACAGTCAACCATAGCAAACAGGGCACACAAAATAAAAACCCAATTTATATAAAATATAAATGGGAAAAACTGAGTGAGTTTAACTCACCTGATTTTTGATTCATTGTTTGAGCAGTTTTGTTAAATTAAACAGCGTTTAACTTAACGACAAATTTCAACAGTCTCCAGTTCTGTCCACGTCAGCTCCAAAATGTAGGTCTCATTTACACGGTCACATTTCTTGTTGACTGGTCCAATTCTGATAATATTCGCATGAGATATAAATATTATAATTATATGATTTTTAATTAGCATACTTAACTCTTAATTAATTCTTAATAAATATTAATTACTTTGCTATATCGTACTGGGCCTATCAATTTTGCTTCCCCTCATGTTTGAACCACCGACTTTTGCATCCCTGCATCAAATTCATTCCTTAAGTTAATATACTCTTAAATATATCGTTTTTAAATAAATTAATAAATTATTTAATTAAAACTTATCAAGACTAATTACATCTCTTCCTATAACCAAGGCCGCCTGTTTTCAAATCGTCCCATCGTGCCTTCTCCCAAACGCCTCCCTGTACACCATTTTTATTTTTATTATTAGTATAAATGCATGAGGTAATATCTTAAGTAACATCGGTTGAATAACCACCAGGTTTATTGATCAACAACCGTAAGAAAAGTATACGGTATCAGTTTTTCATGCACTTCATTTCCCTGTTCTGCAATCCGCTAGCAACCCTACACCATTTATTTAATTAGTTTTAACAATTTATTAATTAATTACATAATTAAAAATTAAATCATGTTTAGTTCAAGAATACACAGTTAACATCGTTTGTTCGCTCGTCCCTTTTGTTGATGCTCCAGACAAAACGCGATTTAAAACCTTGAAACTCCATCAGTCTGTCGTCGTGTCACCTGTACACCAGAGTTCGATCTCCCTTGACTGGCGCGAGCGCCTTCAGTGACTCAACCTTCTCCCAAGACATCACCTTATCCCGCTTCCCCTTTCTCCAGTTACAGCCCTTTACCCGCTGGAACTTTCGAACCAGCTTGCGGTATCTTTGATGATTGATACTCGATCATAACCATTGGATAAACGGATCTTATTGAGTTAAAGAGGATTGATGTTGAAAATTTCAGATCTAAACTCGCAGAGTTGAAGATAAACGTGAAGAAGGAATCAATCATTTCTGATCGTTAAAAATGACGGTGGAGGCGGAAGACCAATGTTGACCAATTCCTTAGGGTTTGACGCGGCTGAACAGTTTGTTGGTTATATATATAATGGAGACAAATTATTTTTTTATTTCTAACGAAACTTTGCGCTACACGCATAAACCACCACAAACAACTTTCATATTCCGATAAAAAGGCTAATCTTAGCAGAAAAAATATTCCGGACCGAATGGGACAGGTTTCATCGAATTTCGACATCGTTTGAAAAAAATTCCTTTATAAAACCAGAAATAAACACACGTTTCAATTTTCCACGATCACTAAATAAAACTAATCAGCTTGAAACTTTGAAATCCTATAATAATTAATCAATACGAACCCAATGGCACCAGTTTCATCGCATTATGAGACTGTTTCCTCGGTAGGCTATTTTTAAGCGCACCGCAATGCCATTTTGGACACCAAATTAGCCGGTTTCCAAAATTACAACCTATATACCTATTCTGACTATAATCGACAATACGAATTCTACGGAATTGATTTTGTGGCTTAATTCGACCGTCTGTTCAAGTTATACCCAAATAACCCTTTATTAAATTAATTACATGCTACATAAATTGAACGGGCGTTTGTGGCTGCCGTGGTCACATACGACATCGGTTTGCCACGCAATTCAACACCGTATAATAATTTAATGCTATGGTCCCAATGAAACTGACTTCGTCGAAATCGGAGTCCGTTTGCAAAATGGCGAATTTACCCCGTATATTTCAATAACGATTTTCCATAGCGACTATTTCAAAATTTGATTCGACTATAACTTACAAACTATAACACGAAATCTGATCAATACGGTTCTAACGTTTCTTGTTTCATAGAAATCTGACTTATATCGGATTCTGTATACTCAGTTAAAGTTCAAAATTCCATATTACGAACTGCTGCGCGATTTCGAGCTCGTTTTATATTATAAATAAAATTAACGTTAAAACTTCATTTTAGTAACGAATTCAATATTAAAATCTATTAATATTCCAAATATAATATTTAAAATAATAAATTAAATAAAATATTTGGCTGCCAAAAATACGGGACGTTACATTCTTCCCCCCCCCCCCCACCCCCTTAAAATAATTTCGTCCTCGAAATTACTAAGGTAAGAAAGAATGTTACAAACCCATTATCTTTACAAACATAATAATTTTAAAACTCGATTTTTTTTCATTTCCAAAACTAATCTAATTGGTTTTAAAACCAATTTATTCCAAATAAAAGAATTTTCCAAAAATCTTAAAAAAAATCTAACACCTTAAATTTTGGAAATTTTTTGGCAGAGTCTCCCCTGTACGGAGGACATCTGCAAAATCGCAGGTTCAAGAAATATATATACATCGACCAACAATGTCGGAAAAATTCAAAAACCATACTCAAAACCCAAATAAAAACCAATATTTCATATTCCGCATAGGCGTACCTTTTTGCGAGCGTTATTATGCGGTAAGCAATATTTTATACTCGAGCTTGCTTAGTTATTATGCAGATTTATTCGAACTGGATTCAATTAACTCCAGAATTTTCTCTTGAATGGATTTTAAAGCTGAATTAGCACTTCTGCACCTGTTCTCAACTTAAATAAATTTCATTAGTCCCCAAAACAACATCAATTAGTTTCAAATATTCATATCATACGATCCAACTAACTCTACACACAATCTAATCCACATGAGATAATAATTATATATAATCACTTCATTTATTTCTTTAATTATCCATTCAGGTTTATTAATCTGGATTGATGTAATGACCCGGGTTTTCACTCAATCTTAAATTTCATATATTTATTTAATTAGGAGTATTTATGAGCGAACACAAATTTTAACCAAGTATTTAAATCCAATCTAGATTAAAACTTGTTTTCTTTTGTATATAATATTTTAATAATGAAAAAATTACATTTTTGTTAAAAGACAAGTTGACATAGCATGTTAACTAAAAGTCATGATTTTACAAAAAAACACTTGTTTATTTTTCAAAAAGACCTTAAATCATTGTCTAGCAAAATTCATGTGTAGGAAACATATTTAAAATATTTCCAAACATGATGTAGACATTCCATTTGGTGCTAGAATCACATATACATGAAATATTTAATGACTTAGATTTGAAATATTGCATTTGTCAAATCCTTTCAAACTCATGTAAGCATAAGGAGGATTTTTGCATATATTTATGCATTTAAAATAAAAATCAAGTATTGTCAAATTGTCTTGTAAAATCATGTTTGCTACCATCATCTACATATAGATATGATGTCTACCAAAATCTCATGAAAACCCTTTTGCATGTTGCATAAAAATGAGAGCATGTAGTGTAAAATTCTCTATCACTTCATGAGATCACTTCATCATGCTAAGATTTCCAAAGCAAGGATCTTGCTCACGACATGATCATTGTGGAGCCAAGGTAATTTCAGTTTTTGTCTTTTCTTTTCTTCCTTTCCAAAGAGATTTCTGAAATCTTCTTCTTGTTGCATTTTTCAAAACCATAGTCAACTTGTCAAATTAAAACCATACCTCAAAAGATTGATGAAATCACATACATGCTCCATCATCTTGTGTACAAAAAGCTAAGGTCGAATCAGGGATATTACTAGGGATTTTCCATGTGTTTTCATCTCACATGAATGGATTTTTCTTGTACTAAATTTCAGATTTTGTTTACACTTGCAAGGCAAGTTGTTATTTAAAGATATTTGCATATAAAATCTTAATTGGTCATGTGAAAATTTAGCTTTGAAAGCTCAGAAAAACTGAATATATTTGGTACAGAAAAGATATAAACAAATGTATGAATCAAAAGAGAGGATGGTAGGGATGAGTTTTGTACAAAGAGCATTTAATGCCAAAGGTTGTAGACCAATAGGAGGGGGGAATGTTGTACAGGGTATGGTATATTTCAGGTATAGATCAGCCTGAAAATACCATGTGCAGGGGGAAGAAAATATGTAGATATTGAAAGAGAAATTAAGTTTTCAATTTCGGTTTTCATTAGTCACAAAATAAAAGGCTGCTGAGCATTTAATGCACTCATTTTATATTATTTCGTAACACCTATATAAAGACCATACCTGCGCATTCCTTCACTCACCAAAAACACACAGCAACTCCAAGTTTTATCAGAGAGGAAAAGAGAAGTTTTAGGAGGCTTTAATGTGAGTAAATCAGTATTTTTCAAGATCTATTTCTACACTGCAGTTTGATGTTCTACATTGAAGTATTCTTAAAATCTCCTTGTGATCTTACTCAATTCCATTTGCATGTGTGATTTACTGTCATGGGTTGGTAAATTATGGATTTATGGGTGAACATCATCAAGTAAATTTTGTTTTAAATAATATATGTTGAGGGATAGACAACTGTTATAGCAGCAGTTTCCGTTTATTTTGAGTGCATGTTTGTATAGTTGGGAAATTAGTGTTCTTAAGGTACTGGTGTGAAGAGAGGGTACCTGATCTTGCAAAATCACCCTCTGCATGTGTTATATATGGTTCACCGTGGGGTTAACTGATGGAAAATCACCTCGGTCATGTTTAATGGGAACAACAGTAAAGCTTTAACAGCTCTCTGCCTCAAGAATTCAAATTGGTTTTTCAAACTGAATAAAATCAAGGTATGATTTCTTAAATGTGTTAATACATCCAAATGATGATTTTTAAAATAAAAAGTTTGATTTTTAAAAGTGTTAGTCATGAGAAAGGAAGAGGTGGTCAGAAAATATAAATGGATGAACCACCGTCGGCCTAGGGGTTCGAAGATGTAGGCATTTGGGCTGAAGGAGCAGGGAAGACCGAGGATCATAGGAAAAATGTAAAGAATTTTTTAAAATGATTTGATTTTGGGAAATTGGCATAAATAGGGTTTACGGTGAAAATTTGGGTTCAGTTTTTCTCTTGGAACTGCACTTCGTCGGAGCAGCGAGGGAGGTGCATTCAGGGGGGGTTGGTTGCGCCTGGGTCTGGCGATGGTGTGCTGATGGGGCGATGGTGGCTCGCGGCCCTGAGATGGCACATCGATGGGTTTCCCCGATGATGGCAGTTCGTGAAGTTTGGGTGGCATTGTGATTTTGAGATCGACGTCCGGATGGGACTGTGGAGCTCGTCGGCATGATCAGGGACGGAGAGCCGATGTGCGTGGACAGTCGCTGGTGGGTGGCGTCGCCGGATTGTACTGTGCATGTGCACCAGTCGGAGGTGCTGAACGGGGAAGATGGACACATGTTTTTGCTGTGTTTTAGTATTGGCACTTGGTATTTCTGGAGTTGGCACTTTAGTTGTTCAGAGAGTTGATACTTTAGTGTTTCCAGGATAATGACATTTGTTTTTGACAACTGATCATTTAGTTTGATCTTTGCACTTAGAAATTTAGAGTGGTACTTTAACTAATGCTTTAGTCCATAAGAAAAGCTTTAAACTTTATAGTTTAATGTTAAATCCAAGTTAATTATGTGAATCAACTAAATAGGAAGTAAAGGGGGGTATAATTTTAATAAGGTTCATATTTTGGTTAATTTTAAAGAATATAATTATAATTTTAAAAAAAATTATAATGAACAAGGTAAAATTTTAAACAAACGTTTCTTTATTTCCAAGTTAAACCCCAAAGAGGAAGTGGATCAGGATATTAACCAATACTCGTCGAATTTAAAAATTTAGCTTTATAAGTTTAAGTCAATTTTAAATATAAATTAAATATTTAGATTCTTGTCTGTTAGACTAAAGTTCCCTATACAAGAAAACAGTCAAGTACAACACGGTAGATTTGCAAACCAGTCCTGTTAATCAAAAAGATTGATCCTGCTAGAATAGTATTTTCAAAATGTATTATTCGTCGATCATTTCAAAGAGACCGAAATCAAAGTTTCACTTTGAATTGATTTTACGCCATACGCCAATATTTTAAAGTTGAGGACGAGTGTGCAAGGACTATATTTAAATAGTACCTTTGGTTTGTTCAAACCCATAACAACTTGTATGGACGAGTGTCCGACAAAGTAATTCCAACTGGTCGCGTACGTTGATCTTTTCAAACGTAATTATATGGTGGCAGCGGAATTCGTTTCTCTCGCCATATACCTATAATCTATTTTTGAGGAAGTCAACTAGTGATCGGGAGGTCTGGACAATGTGGCACTCAAAGAAATAAACCAGTGTTGATGACGTAAATCTAGCCTCAAGCCCCACACCCAGGAAATGACAAAAATCGGGCAGGCAGCATGGCTATGTGGGTCGCTCCCATTAGGGTGTAGTATCACCTATCTAGAGAAACTCCTATTGTTTTCTTAACCTATCGATTCTGCCCATTCGGGGATGGTTGTCATACACAACCATCGGTGATATACACTCGATACACTCAAGAGAACTGAGTGGTCGGTCATGTGAGGGCCGGGTTGCAAGACGTTCTTGCGAACCTAGATGTATTTGCCTCTAGAGATACATCATCGGGAGGTAGTCCTATACCTTGTCATAAGTTGGAAAACCAATTTCCTTAAGTACCAAGCGGGGCTTGTTTGTGTACTATATCGGAAAATGTGAGATGCAAGCATTTTTCCTAGTTTCTAATTTATTTGTGAGGAATCAAATAAACGTTTGTGAAAAATATCGGATTTAAAGTATACAAAAGATATTTTCTTAAACTGTTATAAACTGTTTACTCATATCAGTCCCCTGACTGACCCGGAGTTTATTTTCTGTGTTTTCCCTTAAACTCTTGGTTATTCATAACGCTTGTTATGAATAGACAAGTGAATCAGGATATTGGACTTTATGAAGTGGAGTGAAGATTTCCAGTTGCTGACCTACCTACCTACCTACTGTATAATTATAAGTTGACAAGCCAGAAGTGAATGTCATGTATAATTACTCATGTACCATGTGTGGGTTGTAACGCTAGACATATGATGTACTAATGTATCATGTACTATTGTGTAATATTATAAAGTACTGTCTTTTGTGAAAATTCCGCTGTGAGATTCTGATGTTCTGTGTTTATATTCTTCTATCTATTCTATTTCTCATTAATGACACAACTTGAGATGTGTTCAAAAGTTGGGTCGTTACAGTTGGTATCAGAGCTTAGGTTTTAGATTACCTAGGCTTTAGGTGAGTGTGAGAGAGCGTATTTTTATATCAAATTTAAAATGAACCTAACACAACTTGGATGCTATAACTAGGTCAGTTATACCCTATCAAGTCCCGTTTGACAACCTGTTATATACAGGTGATCAAAATGAGTACCTGTGCACGAAGAGGTCGAGCTAGGGGATCTTCCACAGTTACTGGTCGTACTGCTGGATCCCAAGACCAAGGGGAGACAGTAGAGGAAGTTGCACAAGTTCAACAGGATAAGAGCTTTGCGACTATTTGTAAGGAGTATACGACTTTGGGAGGAAAGGTTTTCAAAGGAACTGAGTCTTTTACTGAAGTTCAAGCCTGGATGAGGTCTTGTGAAAGAATTTTCAAAGGGTTAAAGTTGAATGACGATCAGAAGCGTCTTTTGGCATCATGGCAACTTCAAGAAGCTGCTGCGATGGACGCTCAAACTGCTAATGTTCCCGAAGAAGATTTTACTTGGGATAAGTTCAAGGAAGCATTTGGAGCTCAGTTTTTACCTGCTGCTGGAAAGACAAGGATGTATAGAGATTTTATCGATCTTAAGCAGGGAAATATGAAAGTGTCAGAATATGAGAACAAATTCAACTCGCTTTCTTGTTTTGGCCCAGAACTGATCAACACTCCGCTTAAGAAGAATGAAATGTTCATAGCAGGATTAAAGGATAACCTACAAGTTCAGATGATTGGACATCTCAAGATTCCATTCGTTGATCTAGTGGGTATGGCTGTTCGTTATGAGGCACTGGAGAATAAGAAGCCAGTTGCTAAAGCTGCACAAACAGGAGGGTCTAGTGGAGAGAATCCAAATAAGAGGAAGTTCAATCCAAACTGGAACAACAACAACAAAGGTGTACCTAAGATGGGAGAAAAAGCTAAGGAGAGGTTCAAAGACACCAAATGTCATAACTGCTTGCAGAAAGGACACATTGCCAAATTCTGCACCAAACCAGCAGTAAAGAAGCCACAGCAAAACCAGCAACAACAACCACCTCAGCAACAGCAGCAGAAACAACAGCAAGGCCCTGGACATGCAATGGTGATGAAGAATCTGTGCTTCAATTGTCATCAGCCCGGGCACTTGGTTAAAGACTGTCCACTCATGAAGAGGGCACAGCAACCCAAGGTGTATGCTATCAAAAGCGAATCATCAACTTCCCAAGATGTGAAAGGCAAGGGAGTTCTCGAAGGTACTTTTGATTTAAATGGCATTGATGTTCGTGTTTTATTTGACACTGGCACCTCAAATAGTCTCATTTCCTCTGGCACAGTAGGAAAATTCCGTTTTACCCCAAAAATTTCCCTGAACCCAATTTGCGTAACTAATCCTATCGGCGGGAAAACTAAGTTAAAAATGTATTGCGATAATGTGGCACTTTCGTACCTTTCTCATTCCTTTCCCTTCGATTTCTACATTTTGGATTTCAAAGGATTTAATTTTATACTTGGAATAGACTGGTTAAGTAAATTCCAAGCTGAGATTAAATGCGAAAAGGAGATCGTGACTTTGATAACCAATATTGGGGGCAAAGCTAGGATACCGTGTGGAAAACCCGGTATTCATATGTGTAGTTTCCTATACGCTTTGGAGGCACCACAAGAGAATTTGGAGACGTTAGAGGTAGTTAGAAATTTTTCAGATGTGTTTGAAGAGGTTAAGAATTTACCCCCACATCGTGAGATAGAGTTTCGCATCGATCTGATTCCAGGAGCCAGACCCATCGTTCAGCCAAAAAGACGAATGGCACCAAAGTAAGTGGTGGAACTTGAGACACAAACCCAAGATTTACTGACCAGAGGATTGATTAGGCCAAGTTTTTCAAGTTGGGGTTCAGCTGTAGTTTTTGTGGATAAGTCTGATGGATCACTAAGGCTGTGTGTCGACTACAGGGAGTTAAATAAAGTGACCATCAAGAACAAGTATCCTTTGCCGCGGATTGACGACCTTTTTGATCAGTTAAATGGAGCTACGGTGTTTTCTCAAATGGATCTGGCTACAGGATTCCATCAGTTGAGGATCGCCGAAGATAGTATTCCTTTAACTGCTATCAAAGGACCGGATTTCTTTTATGAATGGTTAGTTATGCCATTCGGTTTAACCAACGCACCTGCATACTTTGTGGACCTGATGAATCGTGTCTTTCGGAAGATTCTGAATAAGTTCGTTTTGGTTTTCATTGACGATATCTTAATCTTCCCAAAGACAGAAGAGGAACACCAATATCATCTTAAGGTAGTATTGGAGACTTTGAGGATGAATGTTTTGAAGGCGAAGTTTTCTAAGTGTCATTTCTGGTAGTCTGAAGTGAGATTCTTGGGGCACATCATAAATGGAGATGGTATTTCTGTAGATCCGATCAAGGTTGAGGCAGTACAGCAATGGAAGCAGCCCAGAACACCAACGGAGGTCCGTAGTTTCTTGGGATTAGCCGGATATTATAGAAGGTTTATCCAAGATTATTCCAAGATCTCTTCTCATCTGACTAAGCTGACTAAGAAGGGTGAGAAATTTATATGGACTCTGAAGTGTGAAGAATCATTCAAGGAGTTGAAGAAGAAGTTGACAGAAGCACCAGTTCTTGCTGTTCCCGATGGGAAAAGTAAATTTGAGGTTTATACTGATGCTTGTAGAGTAGGACTCGGTGCAGTACTAATGCAGAATGGACATGTGGTTGCATATGCTAGTAGACAATTAAAGATTCATGAAAAGAATTATGCTACACATGATTTAGAGTTATTGGCGGTTGTCTTTGCATTAAAAATGTGGAGGCATTACCTGTTGGGAGGGAAGTTCGAACTTTTCACGGATCACAAACCACTCAAATATCTGTTTTCTCAAAAAGATCTAAACCTGAGGCAACATAGATGGTTGGAATTCCTTGCGTCGTATGATTTGGATATTATCTATACGCCAGGAAAAGCAAATGTCGTAGCAGACGCTCTAAGCAGAAATGCGATCTTATCTCTTCTAGAAGCTACCCCAGCACTTCAAGGAAGGATCATGGCGAATCAACGAAGGGATGAGAATCTGGAGAAATTAATCCAAGGTGTAATAAAAGGAGGTGAGTCAGATTTTGAATTGGATGGCCAAGGTATCCTCAGGATCAATGGGAGACTGTGTGTTCCAAATGTGGATGGACTAAGGCAAGAGGTTTTGGCAGAATGCCATAAATCAAAGCTGGGCATTCATCCAGGAGTACACAAGATGTATAGGGATATGAGACGAGTATTTTGGTGGCCTGGAATGAAGGGAGATATTCTAGCTTATGTGAATCAGTGTCTATGCTGCCAGCAGGTAAAAGGTGATAACCAGAAGACAGCAGGGCTACTGAAACCTTTGGAGATCCCTACCTGGAAGTGGGAAATGATAACAATGGATTTCGTCGATGGTTTGCCCAACACCAGGAAGGGGTATGAAGGAGTTTGGGTGATAGTGGATCGACTGACGAAGAGTGCACATTTCATTCCAGTGATACCAACCCGGACTGCAGCTTCGTTGGCCGAGAGCTTTATAAGGGAGATTGTACGATTACATGGATTCCCGATCAGTATTATAAGTGATAGAGATCCTATTTTTACCAGCAAATTCTGGGAGGCACTCCAAACAACTTTGGGGACCAAGCTGAACTTAAGTACTGCTTATCATCCCCAAACGGATGGCCAAACAGAAAGGGTAAACAGGGTTTTGGAAGATCTATTGAGAGCGTGTATTCTGGACTTTGGAGGATCGTGGGAGGATCACCTACATCTAGTGGAATTCTCCTACAATAACAGCTATCAGGTGAGTATAGGCATGGCACCATATGAAGCTCTCTATGGAAAACCGTGTAGGTCACCGACTTGTTGGGTAGAGTCCGGAAATAAGCTGGTTCTCGGACCAGATATGATTCGAGAAGCAATAGAGAAGGTTGAGTTAGTTAAAAAACGAATGAAGGAGGCCCAGGATCGACAGAAAAGCTATGCAGACCAAAGACGAAGGGATCTGAACTATTCTGTTGGAGATTTTGTGTTTGTGAAGATTTCACCGATCAAGGGAACAATCAGATTTGGAAAGACAGGGAAGTTAGCTCCACGATATGTGGGACCTTTCCGTGTTCTTGAGAAGGTTGGATCGCTTGCTTATCGGGTGGAATTACCAGAAAGGATGACTGGAATTCATAATGTTTTCCATGTGTCTCATCTTCGCAAGTGTGTGCACGACCCGTCTTTGATTCTAGACCATCAGTTCAAGAAGATTTGGAGATTGAACCAAACTTGACGGTAGTTAGATATCCGGTCTATGTAGTAGAAAAGGAAGAGAAGCAACTCCGGAGTAAGGTCGTGAAACTGCTCAAGATACAGTGGCGTGAGAATCCATATGACTGTACTTAGGAAACGGAGAAGCATATCAAGGAGTTTTATCCGGATTTTGTGGTGGACTAGATGTTTATGTATGATTTTGGATGTATGCTATATATGATGGTATTGTATGGCTTGTATGGTATTGTATGACTTGTATGGCTTGTATGGATGTATCCTTTGACTGGAAATGGAATTTTGGGTTTTTATCGATATGGATTGTGGATGTTATGAGGATTCAGCATTCATAGGACTTATGAACTCTTTCAGTTTACTATCACTTGTACTGAAATCTGTCTTTGTTTCATTTCCAGATGTCGCCCATATTTAAGAGAACAGCTAGGAAGAGGATGACCCCACTCCAGAAGCTGAGGATGTACACTAGTATTAGTATCCAGGAGCTGACAGGTTCCCGGGATCATGTGGATGAGAGGAGGTATGTCGACTCTGAGGAGTCAGGTATTTACCAGAGGGAGCCCTCGTATGATGAGGACAGTAGTAGGGACGTACCACAGGAGGCGGACCAGGATGATGAGGACCATCAGGGAGGATATTACATAGGTGAGGGGGCAGGTGTTGGTGATGATAGTGGTGATAGTGATGATGAGGGTGATGATGGCGATGACAGGGATGATGGGGATGATATGGATGATAGTGAGCCTGAGGAGGAGGACCCGGACGAGGATGATCCTGTGGAGGACGACCCTGAGGATGATCCGATAGAGGAGGACCCAGAGGAGGATCCGGACCAGGAGCCGGAGGAGGACTTGCCACTGGAGGATATCCCACTAGCACAGCCTCAGCCTGAGGAGGCTACACCACTCGCATAGCCAGAGATGGAGCCATGGGTTCAGGCACCACCACCTCCTATGGACGGACAGTTGCTTGCACTATTAGAGCAGTTGGCTCAGGAGATGTCAGAGTATCTGGCAAATGGAGGACATATGAGGCCACAGATGGATCATGATATGGGGATACCCATAGATGATGATATGGATTTTGCTTACCTAGATATGATGTTACATCCGCCTTCGCCTATTGAGGTCATAGAGCTATCCGACGACGATATTCCGGAGGAGGTTGAGGAGCCGATAGAAGTGATCGAGATATCCGATAGTGAGGAGGTGATTAGTATCTCAGACAGCGAGGACGTGATCTGTATTTCTGATGACGAGGACGTCATCGAGATTAGCAGTGGGTCCGAGTAGGCAGACAGTTTGGACGGTATTGTACATAGTAGTAGTAGTATGACGTGTATGTACATTATAGTAGTACTTGTATTTTGCTGTAGTCTATAACTCGATATTAGTCGAGTATAGTACGTGTATTTTGCTGTAGACCGTCTAACATATGGTATGATATATATGACTTTTTGTTTTTCTTCTGTTTACAAATTTCGAGGACGAAATTTTTATAAGGGAGGTGGATTGTAATGACCCGGGTTTTCACTCAATCTTAAATTTCATATATTTATTTAATTAGGAGTATTTATGAGCGAACACAAATTTTAACCAAGTATTTAAATCCAATCTAGAGTAAAACTTGTTTTCTTTTGTATATAATATTTTAATAATGAAAAAAATTACATTTTTGTTAAAAGACAAGTTGACATAGCATGTTAACTAAAAGTCATGATTTTACTAAAAAAAACACTTGTTTATTTTTCAAAAAGACCTTAAATCATTGTCTAGCAAAATTCATGTGTAGGAAACATATTTAAAATATTTCCAAACATGATGTAGACATTCCATTTGGTGCTAGAATCACATATACATGAAATATTTAATGACTTAGATTTGAAATATTGCATTTGTCAAATCCTTTCAAACTCATGTAAGCATAAGGAGGATTTTTGCATATATTTATGCATTTAAAATAAAAATCAAGTATTGTCAAATTGTCTTGTAAAATCATGTTTGCTACCATCATCTACATATAGATATGATGTCTACCAAAATCTCATGAAAACCCTTTTACATGTTGCATAAAAATGAGAGCATGTAGTGTAAAATTCTCTATCACTTCATGAGATCACTTCATCATGCTAAGATTTCCAAAGCAAGGATCTTGCTCACGACATGATCATTGTGGAGCCAAGGTAATTTCAGTTTTTGTCTTTTCTTTTCTTCCTTTCCGAAGAGATTTCTGAAATCTTCTTCTTCTTGCATTTTTCAAAACCATAGCCAACTTGTCAAATTAAAACCATACCTCAAAAGATTGATGAAATCACATACATGCACCATCATCTTGTGTACAGAAAGGTAAGGTCGAATCAGGGATATTACTAGGGATTTTCCATGTGTTTTCATCTCACATGAATGGATTTTTCTTGTACTATATTTCAGATTTTGTTTACACTTGCAAGACAACTTGTTATTTAAAGATATTTGCATATAAAATCTTAATTGGTCATGTGAAAATTTAGCTTTGAAAGCTCAGAAAAAATGAATATATTCGGTACAGAAAAGATCTAAACAAATGTATGAATCAAAAGAGAGGATGGTAGGGAAGAGTTTTGTACAAAGAGCATTTAATGCCAAAGGTTGTAGACCAATAGGAGGGGGGAATGTTGTACAGGGTATGGTATATTTCAGGTATAGATCAGCCTGAAAATACCATGTGCAGGGGGAAGAAAATATGTAGATATTGAAAGAGAAATTGAGTTTTCAATTTCGGTTTTCATTAGTCACAAAATAAAAGGCTGCTGAGCATTTAATGCACTCATTTTATATTATTTCTTAACACCTATATAAAGACCATCCCTGCACATTCCTTCACTCACCAAAAACACACAGCAACTCCAAGTTTTATCAGAGAGGAAAAGAGAAATTTTAGGAGGCTTTAAGTTGAGTAAATCAGTATTTTTCAAGATCTGTTTCTACACTGCAGTTTGATGTTCTACATTGAAGTATTCTTAAAATCTCCTTGTGATCTTACTCAATTCCATTTGCATGTATGATTTATTGTCATGGGTTGGTAAATTATGGATTTATGGGTGAACATCATCAAGTAAATTTTGTTTTAAATAATATATGTTGAGGGATAGACAACTGTTATAGCAGCAGTTTCTGTTTATTTTGAGTGCATGTTTGAATAATTGGGAAATTAGTGTTCTTAAGGTAATGGTGTGAAGAGAGGGTACCTGATCTTGCAAAATCACCCTCTTCATGTGTTGTAAATGGTTCACCGTGGGGTTAACTGATGGAAAATCACCTCGGTCATGTTTAATGGGAACAGCAGTAAAGCTTTAACAGCTCTCTGCCTCAAGAATTCAAATTGGTTTTTCAAACTGAATAAAATCAAGGTATGATTTCTTAAATGTGTTAATACATCCAAATGATGATTTTTAAAAGTGTAAGTCATGAGAAAGGAAGAGGTGGTCAGAAAATATAAATGGATGAACCACCGTCGGCCTAGGGGTTCGGAGATGTAGGCATTTGGCCTGGAGGAGCAGGGAAGACCGAGTATCATAGGAAAAATGTAAAGAAAATTTTTAAATGATTTGATTTTGGGAAATTGGCATAAATAGGGTTTACGGTGAAAATTTGGGTTCGGTTTTTCTCTTGGAACTGCGCTTCGTCGGAGCAGCGAGGGAGGTGCGGTCGGGGGGGTTGGCTGCGCCTGGGTCTGGCGATGGTGTAGTGATGGGGCGATGGTGGCTCGTGGCCCTGAGGTGGCGCAGCGATGGGTTTCCCCGATGATGGTAGTTCGTGAAGTTTGGGTGGCATAGTGATTTTGAGATCGACGTCGAGATGGGACTGTGGAGCTCGTCGGAATGATCAGGGACGAAGAGCCGACGTGCGTGGACAGTCGCTGGTGGGTGGCATCGCCGGAATGTACTGTGCATGTGCACCAGTCGGAGGTGCTGAACGGGGATGATGGACACATGATTTTGCTGTGTTTTAGTATTGGCACTTGGTATTTCTGGATTTGGCACTTTAGTTGTTCAGAGAGTTGATACTTTAGTGTTTCCAGGATAATGACATTTGTTTTTGACAACTGATCATTTAGTTTGATCTTTGCACTTAGAAATTTAGAGTGGTACTTTAACTAATGCTTTAGTTGTAATGACCCGCATTTTTAGAGGTATATAATTTATTTATTTAATTATATAAATGGTGGTTTAGAGAATTCAAATGGTCGTTAATTAAATAATAAGGAATATTTAATTAAATTAAATAATTAAATAATATATTTATTTCAGAAATAATCAGAAATATTGGAAATCACAATATTCTGTGAACGGGGTCGTCCCTTGGATTTAATTCAGCTTAGAGTTGAATAATATTGACGAATATATTCAATCGACGACGGTTTGAACGTATAATTATATTATAATTAAAATCGAGCTCGAAATGGCGCTGCAGTTCGTGAATTGGCGATTCGAACTTCAACTGAATGTACAGGATTCGTTTTAAACCGGATTTCTGTGAAACAAGAAACGTGTGGAGCTGGTGGAGTATATCTTTCTAGTGGAAGAGAAAGATAGGGATTTCGTCGTGTAGATTTTGAGATATGTCCAAATCAAATTTCAGAAAAAGTCGCTGTAGAATTCCTTTATAATTTGCGACGCTTTATATACGTTATAAATGGATTTTTAGTATAAACTGAATATCGATAAATCTAAAATCTGAAATATCAAACTGTAAATTCTGATATGATATTCTGGAGCTGGATGATATCATATGTGAAGATATACGATAATATAAATTTATTTATATTTAATTTAATTATATTTAAATATATTTATATATTTAAATGGGCTATTTAGAGCTTTAAAAATAGCCACTTTTGCAAACGAAGTTGGAATTCGACGAAACCAGTTTCGTTGGGACCGTAATGTCGAACTCTAGCTACATGTCAATTTTCATGATTTTTAGACGTCGTATGTGTTCGCTGTGATTTTTAGAAGAATAGAACGAATAAATAAGGGTTTAATAAAAATATTAATATTTAAATATCTAGATATTTTCATCTTCTATAAATACTCTCACCACTCAATTCTAAACCTAAAATTTCATTCTACGGTCAACAAACAAAATCTGTAGCCGCCACAAGCATATTACAGTAAACATCCCTCATTGAAAAAAATCAAAAAAATCAAACAAAATTCACACTTAAAAATCTCATAATATATATGTATGAAATCAGAACGAGGAGAGCTTCAAGTGGGTGGTCTCGGAAGTTCGTGCGACGTCATGTTTGGGGAGCTCGCGGTTCACAGTGAGGTTAGGGTTCGGATTTACTGAGTTTTGGTGAATCGAAGTGTGTGTTTGAATTGATATCTGGATTCAATGGTTCGAAAGGAGTTTGTGTGCACAATTTGGAGGACTTCGGTGCTGATTTGTGGTATGAGCGTGTGCCATCGACGGCGAGGCAACCGAAACCGCGAGACAGTAAGTGGCGTCGAGCTTGAAGCTTTGGGTATGGGGATGGACGGTTTGAGGAGAGAAGAAGTGTGGTGCTTTCCATTGATGAAATCGTGAAGGAATGAGGGAACGGTGGGAGCCTGAACAAATCGAAAGGGCCAAGGAGGAGCTGTCGGGTTTGACTACTGTAATTGGGGAAGAAGAAATATATGGGTCTGGTATTTGCAAAAGGGAACGGGCCTGGTTTTAAATAGTAAGCCCAATTGGAATTTTAAAGTTTAATTCAATTTAAATGTTTATTAACTTAAAAATGTCGTAACTATTTCGTACGAGGTCGGATTTACGAACCGTAAGTTGCGTTAGGATCGTATGGACGGACACTACATGATGACACTGACTGGGAGTGAATCCGAGCTCGTTACAATTTATGGAGAAATAAATTGTCCATCTAAATCAAAGACAGTTAATCGTTTTTAACGATAACAGTCCAATGTGAGTAAATCTCACTAACTCTGAACAGTTTATAATTTCATGTTGTATTGTTAGAACTGTTAAAATTTGTCTGTTTGACTGTGTGTTGATTGTTTGACTGAACTGCTAGTCAGTTAGTTAAATTTCTATATTGATTCTGTTTAACAGAATATATCATATGAAACTGAAAGTGATGTTATCTATATTGTCTAACATCTGTGATGCAGGGAAACAGGTTGGAGGAATCCGACTGGATTCCTCAACAGTTATTTTATTGTTTTTCATATATTTTGATATATGATGTGAATTATAACCCGTTGTTGATTATGTGTGTATGGACGATATTGAACATCGTGATTTGATATGATTGAATACCATGACATACCGGAATGTAGATAAAGGAGATTTTCAAAGTGATATTGAAAATAACATATTTATAAATGGGATATTTATAAATAAGAGATATTTATAAAGTGGAATATTTATAAATAAGGAATATTTATAAATTGGGATATTTATAAATAAGAGATATTCAAAAAGGAAATAAATTCAAAACATTTCTTTTTGAATGGAAAGGCCTGTGTGGCGAGTTTGGGGATTTTCCCGATGCTCCCGATACAAAGGAGGTTATGGCGAATTTTCCCGGGAATTTAAGGAGTTAGAATATTTTTAAGAATAAATTTGAAAAGGGAATATTTGCAAACCATTTGCAAATAGAATAAAATAGAGAAAAGAAATATTTGTAAACCATTTACAAATAGAATAGAAAGGGGAATATTTAGAAAATAAATAGAGTTAATAAAAAGGAATTTGGTTTATAAAGGAAACCGTTATAAAAAGGAAAACGTTATTATAAGGACATTTATAAAGTGTAGAACCGTTACTAATAGTAAATCTTTATAAATGAATAAACGTGTTAAAAAGGGGATCTTTTAAAAATGGATAAACGTTATAAAAAGGAGAAATCGAATATGGTATTCGAAGTTAGAAATCGAATATGGTATTCGAAGTTAGTAAATCGAATATAGACATTCGAAAGGAGAAATCGAATATGGTATTCGAAGTTAGAAATCGAATATGGTATTCGAAGTCAGTTAATCGAATATAGACATTCGAAAGGAGTTAATCGAATATGGTATTCGAAGGAGTTAATCGAATATGGTATTCGAAGTTAGTAAATCGAATATAGACATTCGAAAGGAGAAATCGAATATGGTATTCGAAGTCAGTTAATCGAATATAGACATTCGAAAGGAGTTAATCGAATATGGTATTCGAAAGTTAATTAATTGAATATGTTATTCGAAAGGGGTTAGTCAAGTCGAGTTAGTCAAATAGAGTAAACCAGTTAGAGTTAATCAGTTAGAGTTAACCAGTTGGAGTAAATTAGTTAGAGTTAATCGATTAGAGTTAAAACGAACTAGAGTTAATCAAATATAGTTATTTGAGATAGAGTTAGTCAAACATAGTATTCATGGTAAGTTGCCATCTTGTACGACTGCTAGCGAAATTCGCAGGGCTGTAAATAGCCTACGGCGGTCGGATGTTTCCTGAGGGAATCAGGCGTAACCATTGTGATCGCTGCGATCTAGAGTCAAGCGAATGGAGTTAAATAGAGTTGTCGAATAGTAGTTGTTCGAGTGGAGTTAAATAGAGTTAGTCGAATATAGTTTATTCGAATAGAGTTGAATATAGTTAATCGAATAGTAGTTATTCGAATAGAGTTAAATGGAGTTAAATCGAATATTAGTTATTCGATAGGAGTAAATCAAGTTGAGTTAAATAAACCAAGTTAGTCGAGCCTAGTTAATTGAATCGAATTGGTCGAACCAAGTAAGTTAAGTTAGTCGAGTTAAGTTCGTCGAGTTAAATAAATCGATGTTAGTTTCATCGAAAGGAGATATCGATGTTATTTTCATCGAAAGGATAAATCGATGTTAGTTTCATCGAAAGGAGATATCGATGTTATTTTCATCGAAAGGAGATATCGATGTTAGTTTCATCGAAAGGAGATATCGATGTTATTTTCATCGAAAGGAGTTATCGATGTTAGTTTCATCGAAAGGAGTTATCGATGGTTTCATCGAAGGGAGTTATCGATTATAGTTTAATCGAAGTGAGATTTTCAAATAAGAGATATTTGAAAAGGAAGAGTTATCGAATATTAGTTATTCGAAGAGAGGTTATCGAATATCGGTTATTCGAGAAGGAGTTAATCGAATATAGGTTATTCGAAGAAGAGTTAATCAAATAGAGATTTCTCGAAGAGAGTTAATTGGCAAATTCGATTATATCGAATTCGGGAAAGTACTTATACTTTCCAGTGTCTAAATAGAGATTTATTTATTTATAAATAAATAAGTGTTAGGTTAATTATTCACTAATAAGAATAGAAGTTATAATTAAAGTTAGATAATTCGAAAGTAGGGATTATAACGTTATCGTTATAACCAATGTTTTAAATATAGAAGTGGATTAGTAAAATTGGATCCGAGAAAGGCGTAAAGAAGTTGTTAAAGATTAAAAGATAAACTTTGACCATTTCGAAGTTATAACGTTGTTCAGTTAAGGTCTGAGAGGTAATTATACCCCAACTTGAGTGACTTCCTTCTTAACTAAGAAATGGTAAGGTTTGATCGTAAAGGAGTTTTGGAAATGTTTTCCAAACGAGAATCAGAAATGTTTTCTGATAAAAGAAAATAAGAATTTAGAATATAGGGAAACAGGAGATAAGTAGATAAATGAACTAAAGAGATTATGTTAAAAGATGTTTGTTCGATAAAATTTCCATCTGGGAATAATATCGTTGTTTGCACACTTGTTTTTCTTTGATAGTTAACTCACAGACTATCAAAGTTTTGACCATTTTAACGTTGTTAATATGGAGAGACCGGTTGGATTATTATCCATAGAACCACTCTGTATTGGCATAAGCGTCGCGAATCATATATGCCAAAGATAATTGAAGACGGAGAAAAATGCAAGGGCTATCCTGTTTACAGAATAGTGCCTTCGGCTTGTCCAGTCCCAGGACAACTTGTATGGACGAAGGTCTGACAGAGTATATCCAGTGGATCGCGTAAGTTGATCTGTTCAAACGTATTCACGTTTGGTGGCGGAGGAATTCGTTTCTCTTAGCTGTATACCCGTGTTATTTTTGGATAAGTCAATTTGTGATTTGGCGGGTATGACGATGTGACGTTTCTAAGTGAATGAAGATGGATGTCTGACATAGTATTTCCAGAAAGGTCACGTACATTGATTTCTTCAACCGTACCAAGAGTGGAAGCGGAGAAGGAAACTTCTTTTAGCTGACACGTAATGTATTGTTGTAGACATCAATTAGTGATTTTCGATGGATCTGACAATGTGGCATTCGAAGTGAATCTGATGTGATGATAAAGCGTAGCTTCTAGCCTCATCAACCGGTAAATGACAGAAATCGGGCAGGCAGCATGGCTAAGTCGGTCGCACCGAAGTAGGGTGTATAATCACCTATCTAGTGAATATTCATTTGTTTCTTAAATCTATCAATGCTGTCCCATATATATATACGGGAACGGTTGCTGATCCCAACCGTTGGTGATGTACATTCGATACACTCAAGCGAAATGAGTGGTCGGTCATGTGTGGCTGAGTTGCAAGATGTTCTTGTTGAACTCCAGTGTATCGTTCCTAGAGTACACTGATCGGAAGGTGATTCCATACCTTGTCATAGTTGGAAATCCATTACCCAATACGTGCTTGCGGTTTTGATTGTATACTATATATGTAGAACGTGAGATGAAAGCGTTTCTGCTAGTTGATATCTATTTGTACATAGACATTATATTAATATCAAAAGGTTTTTGATATAAAGATATTTTGGATTCTCATAAGGGAAAAACCTGTTCCGTTCTACGGCGTGGTCTTATGAGATATCGTTTACTTGTTCATATACTTGTTTAAACTGTTTTACTCATACCAGTCCCATGACTGACCCGGAGTTTACTTTGTTGTTTTCCCTAAACTCTTGGGTGCCTAAATTTGTACGGGCAGTCAAGTAGTCGGGATTTGCAGATACATTGAAGAGCTGGAGCAGGAGGCTTCAGAATCATATAACTATAGTTTATTTCCGCTGTGTTGTAAGTGCTGTACTCTGATAAGTGCTATTGTATACATAACTTTTATATTTCAAAGTTATGTTATCTATTATATGTTATTCGTTCCGCTGTGAGGTTCGTGTTACTCTGATGTTGTGTTCTTCTTCTTCTTCTATTCTAAGTTTCTATCTTATCTATCCTCACCCTCTGTCTTCTTTCTATTAGTTTCTTGAATTTCCAGTGCGATTTGGGTTGGACTTGTGTTATTTAGTCAGCTCAAATTCCCCCGGATTTTCGGGTCACTACATTAGTCCTTAAGAAAAGTTTTAAACTTTATAGTTTAATGTTAAATCCAAGTTAATTACGTGAATCAACTAAATAGGAAGTAAAGGTGGGGTATAATTATAATAAGGTTCATATTTTGGTTAATTTTAAAGAATATAATTATAATTTAAAAAAATATATATATGTATAATGAGCAAGGTAAAATTTTAAACAAACGTTTCTTTATTTCCAAGTTAAACCCCAAAGAGGAAGTGGATCAGGATATTAACCAATACTTGTCGAATTTCAAAATTTAGCTTTATAAGTTTAAGTCAATTTTAAATATAAATTAAATATTTAGATTCTTGTCTGTTAGACTAAAGTTCCCTATACAAGGAAACATTCAAGTACAACACGGTAGATTTGCAAACCAGTCCTGTTAATCAAAAAGATTGATCCTGCTAGAATAGTATTTTCAAAATGTATTATTCATCGATCATTTCAAAGAGACCGAAATCAAGATTTCACTTTGAATTGATTTTACGCCATACGCCAATATTTTAAAGTTGAGGATGAGTGTGCAAGGACTATTATTAAATAGTACCTTCGGTTTGTTCAAACCAAGAAAAACTTGTATGGACGAGTGTCCGACAAAGTAATTCCAACTGGTCGCATACGTTTATCTTTTCAAACGTAATTATATGGTGGCAGCGGAATTCGTTTCTCTCGCCGTATACCTGTAATCTATTTTTGAGGAATTCAATTAGTGATCGGGAGGTCTGGACAATGTGGCACTCAAAGAAATAAACCAGTGTTGATGACGTAAATCTAGCCTCAAGCCTCACACCTAGAAAATGACAAAAATCGGGCAGGCAGCATGGCTATGTGGGTCGCTCCCATTAGGGTGTAGTATCACCTATCTAGAGAAACTCCTATTGTTTTCTTAACCTATCGATTCTGCCAATTCGGGGATGGTTGCCGTACACAACCATCGGTGATATACACTCAATACACTCAAGAGAAATGAGTGGTCGGTCATGTGAGGGCCGGGTTGCAAGAGGTTCTTGCGAACCTAGATGTATTTGCCTCTAGAGATACATCATCGGGAGGTAGTCCTATACCTTGTCATAAGTTGGAAAACCAATTTCCTTAAGTACCAAGCGAGTTTTGTTTGTATACTATATCGTAAAATGTGAGACGCAAGCATTTTTCCTAGTTTCTAATTTATTTGTGAGGAATCAAATAAACGTTTGTGAAAAATATCGGATTTAAAGTATACAAAAGATATTTTCTTAAACTGTTATAAACTGTTTACTCATACCAGTCCCCTGACTGACCTGGAGTTTATTTTCTGTGTTTTCCCTTAAACTCTTGGGTATTCATAACGCTTGTTATGAATAGACAAGTGAATCAGGATATTGGACTTTATGAAGTGGAGTGAAGATTTCCAGTTGCTGACCTACCTACTGTATAATTATAAGTTGACAAGCCAGAAGTGAATGTCATGTATAATTACTCATGTACCGTGTGTGGGTTGTAACGCTGGACATATGATGTACTAATGTATCATGTACTATTGTGTAATATTATAAAGTACTGTCTTTTGTGAAAATTCCGCTGTGAGATTCTGATGTTCTGCGTTTATATTCTTCTATCTATTCTATTTCTCATTAATGACACAACTTGAGATGTGTTCAAAAGTTGGGTCGTTACAATTGATTTGTCCAACTTATTGATTTTGTATTGGTTTTAAACTAAGTCTATCCATTTTTAGATTCATATTCAAGCAACCAACAACACAATCCAAACATATCATTCACATCAACATTAACAAATCCAATTGATTTCCCATATTATAATAATTTGTGAAAATCATTACTTTTATTATAAAATAAAATAGGCAAAAACAATTTTCAAAAATAACTTTATATTAAATTACAAATACGTGCTCTTATATATATAACAAACTCAATCTAGGTTATTACTAACCCCATCTCTATTGAGTTACACCACAGAGCCAAGGTTAATACTAAACCAATAGCTCTGATACCACTTAACAACCCAGCGATTTCGGCCCCGAAAATCGACATAAATACCTTTACCGTAACTCATGCCGACCTTCCAAACACTGAAAACACTGGACAGTTAATACAAAGAAATCAGAGGGTGAGATAAGAAAGAAAGAAATATTAGAATAGTAGAAGAAGAAGAAGAAACAACACAACACAAAATCAGAGTCTCACATCGTAGCGGAACAAAATATAACACAGAAATAAAACTTTATTGAGAGCTTTAAATAAAACTTACAATATCAGAGTACATCAACACCACTGCACAGTTATAATAATCTGTTCCCATATAGAATACACAGCGGAATAATAGCTATATAATATCATACGTCCGAACAACTCTAGCTCGTCTCTGGACTTTATATCATTCAATAACCTGAACCTGTACACCCCGGGCTAAACCGAGCATATACAAAACACCGGGTCAGTCTGGTGAACCAGAGTGAGATAAACATACTAAGTTTAAGGGTATCACACAACCTGATTTTTAAAGTTAAAATCTTTCAAAGAAAAGGATAATTATAAGACTAAATCCACACATAAATATGGACGGTTTTTACCTTACAATAACCCAAAACATTTTTGAAACTAATATCTTGTCTGATATTATAATAATGTCAAAATACAAGTAAATAGAATCTAATAGAACGCTTGCATCTCACGCTCCACGTATATAGTATACAAACAAAACCGCGGGAGCTTATTGGAGATTGGATTCCGACTATGACAAGGTATGGGACCACCTGCCGATAGTATATTCCTAGAGGCGAATACACTAGATTCAACAAGAACATCTTGCAACCCAACCCTCACATGACTGACCACTCATTTCGCTTGAGTGTATCGAATGTATATCACCAACGGTTGGGAGCTACCCACCGTTTCCCGAAAAGGGACGACATTGAAATAGATTAAAGAATGAAATGGAGTTTCTTTAGATAGATGATTATACACCCTAATGGGAGCGACCCACATAGCCATGCTTCCTGCCCGATTTTTGTCATTCCCCGATTGTTGAGGCTTGAGGTTTAAATTTCCCTTTTGGAATATCTGGTCACCTTTCACTTTGAATGCCACATCGTCAGATCCGTCAAGTCACTAATTGACGTCCACAAATATACTTTGGGTATAAAAAAGTGCCCCTCTTTGCCACCACTCGGTATATTTGTAAAAATCAACGTACGTGGTTTCAGGAAATACTCTGTCAGACATCCATCCATACAAGTCATCCAGGAACAGGATGAACCGAAGGTACTCTCTACTGCATCCAATATAGGAATCACCCCCATGGATCAGTAGCGAGAAGTCCTTGCAACCCGTAGATTCCAACCACGACAGAACCACATTTTATCTCTGGCCGCTAAACCAGAGATTATTAGCAGTTCTTCCGTTTATGCAATTCTACGGTCTTCAATGCTCCATCTCGATCATCTTCTGATATCTTCACATATTTGTTGGTCGGAATGGTTTTCGAATATAAATTCGATCCCGGTCTTTTCGTACCAACAATCGTATTGGACAGATTTGATAGTCAGTGATTTAACTATCAAAAGTGTTTCAATCATGACAATCCAGTGAGTTCACTGGTTCGGTATTCGGTCTCACTTGGCCTTTTAATTAAAACAAGTGTAAATTCAAACTCTCAAATCTTTCGATATTTTAAATATAGTTTTCACGCTTCTTATTTAATTTAAGATTATTCTTTAACAAGTTATCTTTTCAATACCTAGGAAATCCTATATCATATTTAGTTATATATTTTCACATTCAAACATTTGCCACGTTATTAGAATATTGGGAAATCATTTTAACTTATCACTCGTAAATGACATTACGAAATATCATCTACTTCATTTATTGAAACAATACAAATGCTTATTCTTATGGAATAAAACTCAACTTTACGTTTTCTTCCAACTTGAAAATATCGTTATAATTTCACGTTACGCCTTTTATTCCCCTTTTACTTTGGAATCGTCAATATATATATATATATATATCGAATTTTCATTAAACGTTGCATTATTATTCCTTTAGTGGGAATAATAAATTATTACTAACCCCTTTCCCATTACCAACTAATATCATCCATAGATAATCCTGAAGTCGTTCAAGTTGGGGTACTTTAATTACCTCTCAGACCTTGATCAACAACGTTCATATCTTTAGATAAATACCAGTTGTAATCCAAATCCGATACTTCATTCCAATATAAATATAAATCCTATTTCACTAATTTATTCAAAATATGGTTTCGTAAACCTTCTTATGCTTTGAAAATCTCTTTCTCGGATATCCATTCTTTCTTAATTCAATAATTAAGTAACTTCTTTATAAAACATCCCTTTTAATCCGACCTCTTTAACCAAACTCATTTATAATTCGGATTTGGTTATCAAATCCAACGACCCACTTCATTCACCAAATTCACCTTTACTAGTTCCTTTCAAATCCATTCAACCATTTCTCGCTTTGAAACTCTTATTCCAATTTCCCCCTTTTCTACTTGATCTCATTTTCAAGTAATGTAAATTTATAGTTAACGCTTTTACCCTTTAAATCTCATTTACCTACTCTGGTTTATTATAAACTCTTTTATCTTAATTTCCTCTAACTTAATTCAAATAATTAGGTAACATTATTTCAAACTATTGTTTTCGCTTGGAATTCTTTTTTAACTTCATTATAAAGATTTGGGTTTTAAATATAAAACCCGTTCATAAACTCCCTTCACCCTTTCACCAAATTTCATTCCAACTTCGATTACTTTTTAATAAATTTCCATTAAAAGTAATTTCTAAATTATTATTAACTAAAATAATAATTTATTTCAATCATAAACTACTTCAGTAGTTAATTTCTTTATTAACTAAAATAAATAGTAAATTCCTTTAGAAAAAACTTGTAGCTACCACACTGCTTTTCAAACTATTTTTATTGCCTAAATTCGAAACAAACTAATTTAATAGTCGATTCCAGTAAAACAGTCGATTTTGTTAATTCAAAACTCGATTACCTCGTTAACCGATTCCAATAAATTCTCACTTTAAATTAATTAATAATATAATTAATTGAAATAATTCTATATAATTGTTTCTTTACAAAACAACTATCCAAATTTAATCGTTAGATAAATTTCTATATACGAGTTTATAAATCTGATTAACATTAGAAGTTTCTTATAAAATCAATTTATAATTAATTATAAACTTAAAAAAAAATTAATTTACTTTAAATAACTTTTATTCAAAATAATATATTCAAAATCTGTACCTAGTTATAAAATAAATTTTATAACTTCATCTCTATTGACTCACCTGATGGTGAATCAATATTTATAAAACGATTGATTTTATAGGCCATATGTTGCCCAATACTCGACCAATATTGCCTATTGGTTTAAACTAGACAGATGTTGAATTTTCAGTCAACAATCCATAATTAAATAAATCACCCAAACAGGACAGTTCATATGTTGATAATATGAAATAAATAATATATTGAGGAATCCCGTTGGATCCCTCCAACATGTTCTTCCCTGTATTCAAAACGGTTATCATAAACCAGATCATTCCATTTCATTTAACTGATATGTAATAGTAAATAGCAACTATTTTATACCAACCAACAAACAAAACATTCCCATCAGTTCACACAATTCAAACAAAAACACGTTGATTTTATAAATGTGACCAACAAGGTAAGTTACCTTCATTGGGTCCAATTCGTTAAAATAACGATTTGGTATTTTACTGAAATTAAACGACGGTTTAATTTCATCAATTAAATCAATAAAGAGATATATAACTAGCGAACAGTCAACAATAGCAAACAGAGCACACAAAATAAAAACCCAATTTAAATAAATATAAATGGGAAAACCTGAGTGAGTTTAACTCACCTGATTTTTGATTCATTGTTTGAGAAGTTTTGTTAAATTAAACAGCTTTTAATTTAATGATAGATTTCAACAATCTCCAGTTCTGTCCACGTCAGCTCCAAAATGTAGGTCTCATTTGCATGGTACATTTCTTGTTGATTGGTCCAATTCTGATAATATTCGCACGAGATATAAATATTATAATTATATGATTTTTAATTAGCATACTTAACTCTTAATTAATTCTTAATAAATATTAATTACTTTGCTATATCATACTGGGCATATCAATTTTGCTTCCCCTCATGTTTGAACCACCGACTTCTGCATTCCTGCATCAAATTCATTCCTTAAGTTAATATACTCTTAAGTATATCGTTTTTAAATAAATTAATAAATTATTTAATTAAAACTTATCAAGACTAATTACATCTCTTCCTATAACCAAGGCCGCCTGTTTTCAAATCGTCCCATCGTGCCTTCTCCCAAACGCCTCCCTGTACACCATTTTTTTTATTATTATTATTATTATTATTATTATTATTATTATTATTAGTATAAATGCATGAGGTAATATCTTAAGTAACATCGGTTTAATAACCACCAGGTTTATTGAATCAACTACCGTAAGAAAAGTATACGGTATCAGTTTTTCACGCACTTCATTTCCCTGTTCTGCAATCCGCTAGCAACCCTGCACCATTTATTTAATTTGTTATAACAATTAATTAATTAATTACATAATTAAAAATTAAATCATGTTTAGTTCAAAAATACACAGTTAACATCGTTTGTTCATTCATCCCTTTTGTTGATGCTCCAGACAAAACGCGATTTAAAACCTTGAAACTCCATCAATCTGTCGTCGTGTCACCTGTACATCGGAGTTCGATCTCCCTTGACTGGCGCGAGCGCCTTCAGTGACTCAACCTTTGCCCAATACATCACCTTATCCCGCTTCCCCTTTCTCCGGTTACAGCCCTTTACCCGCTGGAACTTTCGAACCAGCTTGCGATTTCTTTGATGATTGATACTCGATCATAACCGTTGAATAAACGGATCTTATTGAGTTAAAGAGGATTGATGTTGAAAAATTCAGATCTAAACTCGCGTAGTTGAAGATAAACGTGAAGAAGGAATCGATCATTTCTGATCGTTAAAAATGATGGTGGAGGCGGAAGACCAATGTTGACCAATTCCTTAGGGTTTGACGCGGCTGAACAGTTTCTTGGGTATATATATAATGGAGACAAATTATTTTTTTATTTCTAACGAAACTTCGCGCTAAAGTAACAAGCAGAAACAACCACAAACGACTTTCGTTTTCCGATAAAAAGGCTAATCTTAGCATAAATAAATTCCGGACCTAATGGGACATGTTTCGTCGACTTCCGACATCATTTGAAAAAAATTCCTTTATAAAACCAGAAATAAACATGCGTTTCAATTTTCCATGATCACTAAATAAACCTAATCAACTTGAAACTTTAAAATCCTACAATAATATATCAATACGAACCCAACGGCACTAGTTTCGTCGCATTCTGAGACTGTTTCCCCATTAGGCTATTTTTATGTGCACCGCAATGCCATTTTGGACACCAAATTAGCCTGTTTTAAAAATTACAAACTAAATACCTATTCTGACTATAATCGACAATACGAATTTAATGGAATTGATTTAGTGGCTTAATTCGACCGTCTGTTCAAGTTATACGCAAATAACCCTTTAATAAATTAATTACGCGCTATAGAAATTGAACGGGTGTTTGTGGCTGCCGTGGTCACATACGACATCGGTTTTCCATGCAATTCAACACTATACAATAATTTAATGCTATGGTCCCAATGAAACTGATTTCGTCGAAATCGGAGTCCGTTTGCAAAATGGCTATTTTAACGCGTATATTTTAATAAGATTTTCCATAGCGACTATTTCAAAATTTTATTCGACCATAACTTACAAACTATAACACGAAATCTTAATTTTTTCTCTTTTGTATGAAAATTATCATCAATACGGTTCTAACGTTTCTTGTTTCACAGAAATCTGACTTATATCGGATTCTGTATACTTAGTTAAAGTTCAAAATTCCATATTACGAACTGCCGCGCGATTTCGAGCTCGTTTTATATTAAAAATAAAATTAACGTTAAAACTTCGTTTTAATAACGAATTCAATATTAAAATCTATTAATATTCCAAATATAATATTTAAAATAATAAACTAAATAAAATATTTGGCTGCCAAAAATACGGGATGTTACAGTATCGAAAAGGGCTTTCTAACGAATACTAGAGATGTGAAATCTAACGGTTGGATTTGGAATTATGTCCATATCAAATTTAGAAAAGGTCGCTGTAAGTGCAGTTCGATGGCCGTTTATGGAAATCGACTGTACAGGCCTTGATAAAATTATTAAAAATATCAATAATTTTTGAAAACAAAATAAATGATTTGGAAAGAATTGGATGAAAAAGTCCATATTTGAAAAGATAAAAATAGATTTCTATCGAAATGAACTAGTTATTAACTAGAATTATAATCCAATATTTTTAAATAAGTAAATTGGATTTGAAATGGTTTTGAAAATAACCAGGGTTTCCAATATATGGATTGGAATGGATTTGAAACAAAATTGTTTTTGGAATATTTCAATGTTGGATTTCGAGATTATACAGATATTGTTATGGAAATTTTAAAGATATATTCATATCGTTATTTCAAATACGATATTTGTTGGTTGTAGTATTTGATATTGAATATAAGTCGATATATTTTCTGTTCAGAGCCTTGTATTTAATATCAAATGGGATTTTGGGTTTGTCGTGAACGGTGTCTTCAGTAACACTGTTCTTGAACCCCACGTGAAGAGGATAAATCTTTTAATTAAGATTGTTAGAATTTCCAATTATATTTAATAATTGGAGTAAAATGGAATGTGAATTAGGTGTATCGTGAATTGTGTTTTTAACGACATTCTTTCTTTAACCGATTTACAGTGAAATGTGATTTGGAATTTATAAATCTTTTGTTAAGATTTAAAGGAGATTTTCCAAAGTAAAGTTTTCCAATTTAATATATTAAATTGGAATTGAATGGAATTCGATTTGGTAATAATCAAAGTGAACTTCTGTGGAGGAAGACTGTTACTATATATGGAATTTAAGAGGCTTTGCTGTTATTCCATTTGTAGTATCGGTTAGATATAGAAGTTCATATCGATTATATATATTGATCTGTTTTCTGTGAAGATTCCATTGTTAATGGAATGAGATTTTGGGTTCATCGTGAGCTGTGTTTTAAATGACATTAGTTCTTTAACCCAGTTAAAGATAAGATTAATTTCTTAACTATGATTAATCATTAAGTAATGATTTTTGGAAAATTAAACTGAATTAGAGTTTTAATGAATTTTTAAATAGATTGAAAGGTGAATTTGATAAGTAAAATTATCAAATTGAATAAATGATCGAGAATGGAGTACCACAAGTTTTACTCCAGGCGGTAGTTTAATCTTTAATTAGATTTGAACGTGAAATGGTATTTGAATTTACTGATAACACTGTGGTGTTATATATGAAGTATTACCAGTTTTGCTTTATGGGATGAATAGGTTGGGATTGGGAAATTTGACAAATGATTATTTCAGTAAGGTTCGCTAATTCGGACTAGTTTGGATAAATCATAATTTGGTTTGTATGGATATTCAAAGGAAGATTAAAGAATAAATTTAAAGAATTTATCTCTGATAAAATTAGTGGGAACCTTTCCCAAAGTATAAGATTATTTGAATAAAGGAATATTATGGATTGGAATGAGGCATATGTTGTGTTTTTATAACACTTGTTTATTATATACGCGAGTTATTCAGAAAGACCGGGTTTATCCCATTCTGAATAACTGATTCGACGATATGTCAAGGATGAAGACGGTGGTAGAAGACCAGAGGTTTTCACATCATTTGGATGATTAATGATGTCTTGATTGGGCTGTACACCCAAGACGAGGTAATAAATGGTGATCGTCCAGACGTACTTGGAGATCGACCGGATATGCGAGGGTCTCTCTCCTGTATTGGACATACGAGACGAGGAATAAGGTGCCTCCGGTTTCATTCAGACCCAGAACGAACTTGTAAATGGATGTGTGTCTAACATCAGATTTCATTCTATGTGATTGATAGACATTGGGTGCATAGCATGAATTGCCTGTGTGGCATGCTGAGATGCAAATGATCAAGGCTTCTGTTGAAAAGCAGAGTCTTGTGGTTGATGATCAAAGCACGGCTTCAATATAGCATAGCTTTGTGTAGCGTTGATTCATGATCCCCACACCCCGGTGTGAACCAGAAACGGGAGAGGACATCAGGGAGGGCATGCGTTTCCTTCTACCTAGGAGTGGTGTCAGCGTTTTGTAAGCCCTGACGTTTTACTTATGTGGATGATGGATAGCGAGGCGCCTCGGTTATTTCGGTCTCTGTGGAGTCGATGGATGGTCTTTATATAGACCAGATTTACGCCCCATAGGGCGGGGAAACGCAGTGTTCAGGCATTTTAATCCACTCCGTGTGGACCGGCCCTGATGATCTAAAGGTCACTCAAGCTCTGACCTGAGATATTTACTAGATTGTCTCGAAGCGGTAAGGACGATCCCTTGCCTTCATTCATAGATGGAAATCCAACTTCCAGTACGTGACAATTGTGGTTTTGATTGTAGAGCCTAGTATAGGCGACATGATATATGGTACCCATGCCGTCTAGGATTGATACATTTATATTTGAAGTTGTTTTATACACTACGCACTTATAATAGTATCAAATGATTTGTTTTAACGTACCAAGAATGTTTGGCTATTATAAGGGAAAACCCTATCCTCCGGATTGCGTTGCATTGTGTGATGGGACCTGGGTCTTATAATAGCCTCATTTTTCCAAAAAGCATTGCGCTGTTTTGTTATATTCACTGGTATTCTTGGGAGGAAACCCATTCTGTGTTATACGACGTGGTCCCTTGATATATCTGTTTTAAAGTAAAGTTTTAAATAATTGTTTTATTTCTCACACCAGTCACATGACTGACCTGGATTTTATTGTTTTAACCTAAACTCTGGATGCCCCTATTTTCCACACGGGCAGCTAGTAGTTTTGGTTTTGCATATTTATATTCACAGGATCCTGGTTTACAGCTGGAATGATATTCAGAAAGCTCTGTATCCGTGTATTTCTTTCAGTTGTGTTTTGTATTAATTTTCCGCTGCATTGTAACTTGTAAATCTCTGATATTTAGTAAATGTGTAATATTTATTCATACCCTGTATATTCTTGTATTCTGATGAAATTGTTGTAATAAGCAATGAAATGTTCTTCTGTTTGTGTTCTAATTTTCCGTGTTCTCAAAACAATCCGGGCTTTCTTTCGCGGGGAGGTTCGGGTCGTCTCATTTGGTATCAGAGCTTTGGTTTACAGAGCTCGGAGAAGAAGACATGTTAGAACCAAACGAAAGAATTCATCAGATATTGGATTAGTAATATCCAACAGGAATGACTCGTTAGAGATAGGATCAATAGTATCCTAGAATGAGTCGGAAGAGAGTTGTTTTCAAATAAAGATGAAAACAGTTTTTGTTTCGAAAATTTAAACCTTATCGTACGTATTTGAATATTTTATTTTAAATTAATTTGATATAAAGATTTTGCATATACGTCTGATCCACGTGTGTATGAAGTTTTAATATACTGGGTAGATATAGAATCACACCCTAGACGCTCGAAGATGACTCTGATGATACTGGTGATTGACATGTCAGCATCGGTAGTTTGTGTTCGAGTTTTGAAAGTAGGATATCTATATATTTCCAATTGGCTGGTGTGAGAACCAAAACTAGATAGGATTATTATTGTAAATTGGCATCAATAAGGATGATTTTTGAATATATGTTAAAGTTATGCATTTGAAAAAGCTAATTCACAAATTGATTGCTAATTGTGTTGTATGATTATTTGTTATCTAATAAAACCATTATGTGAAAGAATGGTACATATAACCAAATTGTATCAAATATTGGATTGAATTGAAAATTGTTTGGAACTGCATGCATATACATGTATATACATTGAACAGGTCATAGCAAGGAGGCTAGAGAAGAGGAATAAACTTGTATGCCTGACAAATAGGTACATGTTTACTAATTTCTTGGGTTTGGATAATTTTATGAGCCGATTGGCTAGCCACTTGACTTTTTCTTTTTCTTTTTGAGACAAGAGGGCCTATGTGGCAATTTGGGGATTTTCCCAGTGCTCCCGTACAAAGGAGGTTATGGCGAAATTTTTCGAAAATTTAGGGTGTTAGCCATATTTTTGAAAAATTAGAAATTCTTAGAAACTGAAAAGTTGAAGAATGAAAGCCAAACTGAAAGTTGAGTTTGTTAGTTAAACAACTTTCAGCTTCGTTCCTTTTCGAGGATGAAAAGATTTTAAGTGGGGGAGAATGTAAAAACCTAGAAAATCAAAACCAATTTAAAATTTTTATTTTGGCAATTTTGATGAGTTTTGGATATTTAAAATGATTTATTTTAAATAATAATGACAAGAAATTTATTTTGAATAGAATTAGAACGTATATATTTATTTGAATTGTTGTTAGAATATAAAATTTGTTTTAATTATAAAAGGAATTGAAAATGGCGCGGTAGTTTGAAAATTCAATTTCAAATTTGAAATGAATGTACATGATTCAAAATAAATCGGATTTTAGTGAAACCAAAAAATATTTGAATCTATTTGAAAATATCTTTCCAACAAATCCGAAAAATTGAAATTTCATAGCGGGGATAAAAAGTTATGTCCAATTGAAAATTTAGAATAGTCACTATGGAAATATGGCCCTTAAAAATAGCCATTTTGCAAACGACCTCCGTTTTCGACGAAACCACTTTTGTTGGATCCGGGATGTCAAATTATTTCTAGATTCAAATTTCCATAATATTTGAAAGCAATATGTGAGCGTGGCGCAAGAAAATGTGTTTTGACAGTTTTAGTCAATTTGGATCGACCAGAAAATGGCCATTTTTCAAACGGCCTCCAAATTTGACGAAATTAGTTTTGTTAGGACCGTATCGTTAAAATATAGCCAGATTTATTTTTCTGGAATTTTTGGGGTCCGTATATGGCCCCGGTAAATTGAAATATGCGTTCAAAATCAATATATATAGATTTATATTTTGATTTTGACGAAAACTGATCGTAACAACCAAATTTGGTTACGAAACATATCCCATTGTGTTCGGAATGGGGGTAGTTAGCTAGGAACGACAGTCATAGGGCTCGATTTGAGATTCGAATTAAAAGTCAACTCTATGGAATTTAAAAAAATAATTAAATATATATATGTATATTTTATAAAACCTTCTAAACCTAATCCCCCTTTCCATTTCCAGATCAAATAATCGAAGAAATAAAAATTAAAAAAATGGCGGCTCCATCACTTCACCACCGCCCCTCGCAACGCCCCGTCACCGATCCCGAGCCACCCCCTTTAGTCGTCGCCGCCCCTTCCCCTCTCTCCCTCTCTGATTCGAACCCTGCAACCCCAGAAACCGCCAACAACGTGCAAACCACTAGTGTTGAAGCCCCCCGCGTCACCCAGGTCGACACCGCCGCCTTGCCTCGACATCTCCGCTCCTCACCTTGGCCACCAGACCTCCGGTGCCGCTGCTGCTCACTGAAACCAGAACCGCCAGTCACCCCTTCACCCTGTTGCTCCAAAATCCGCAGAAATTCCCCCTTCCTCCCCAGTTCAGATCCGCACAACCACACTAGTCCATGCCGCGAGCTCCGATTCTCTAGCGAACAAATACTGTAAGTTTTCTGGTTTTACAGTTTAGAGAAAATAGGTTTTTCAGTTTAAAGAAAAATATGATTTTTGAATTATGATTTTTGAAACATGATTTTTTTCATGTGAACGATATTAAAATTGACGGATATGATTTTTGCTAATGCGAGGTAAAAGATTAGATTTTTATATAGATGTTTATAATATAAAAACTCGATTTTTATATATGCATCGAAATAAAATATGATTTTTATTTATTTGAATAGCGAAGAAAATTGTGATCTTCATAATATATGTAGCATATAAAAATATAATTTTTATATATATAGAGTCGCAGTATAAAAATATGATTTTTACATATGTTGTAGCGGTTTAAAAATATGATTTTTAGTATATAGGCATCGTATTAAAAATGTGATTTTTAATATGAACAGCGTGAAAATGATAGCTTAAGAATTTCAGGCAAATCCAATCGATCAGAAATTCAGAATAGAATGGAGGAGTGGATCCTAAAGGTGAGAACTCCTCACTATAATTTTCTTATACAAATATTTATTTTATAACTGCATATATGAACTGTTCCCCGTCATCCACAGACCATAGACGACTTGTTTGATTGTTTTGTTTGGTTGATTAGATTATTTGGTTTCTTTGGTTGTTTGGGTGAAATGAATTAATTAGAATTGTTACGTGTGTCTGGCGCGAGCCAATATCAGGAGAGGGGTAATGCTAGACATTACCCGATTTTGTTATCGCGTCGTTATGCCGCCAAAATTTTCTAAAATATGTTAGAACAATAAAAATATCATTTTAATTGTATAAATGATCTGAATAGAATATTCATATGTTGAATAAAATATTTTATCGTTAAAGATATAATTTTTAACGTTGATATGAATAAAATAAATATTCATTAACAAACCAGACAATTTGTTTGTGAACACCCATTTTACGGATATGGATTGGGACGATATATTTTACACATCGCCCAACTGCACAAATAATATTCAGTTTTGTGGATTGAAACCCCACATGGGTGTTGGGATGATATTTGACATGCATTAATCCTAACTGATTAGTGGTATGTCAATCGACTGGTCGACAGGCTATTGTAAGCGTTAAATATTCTTATTTAATGCTTATGCAGTGTAGAATGCACGTTGGATGATGGTTGACTGTGTTTGATTATTGTTGTATACATGGGTGTATGAAATCCATATAAATCACATTATATGGTAATTGACTATGTCTGATTCCAGTTCAGAAAGAATGAATATTTTAAAATAAAGAATATTTTTAAATAATATTCAATAAAATATTAAAATCTGATTTTGATGTCCGATTTGGGATGGACACGAATATATTTAGATATTTATATCAATTTTATTCATTTTTATAATGAATATCGAAAAGGAATTGATTTCAAAATCTAATGTTCTGAAAATATTATCATTTATATATATTAATGATATGGAATATTCATTTCTGATTTGAAATAGAATATGAAGTTTAAATCGTTTTGAAAACGAATTTAAAACGATTTATAAAATACGTTTTAAATGGAAATCGACGAAATATAATATATATATATATATATATATTATATATATATAATGGCCTGAATAGAATGCGTTGCGCCGCGGTAGTTCGCGAATTTCGACCATTGACTTCGAATGGACATTACGGGAGATCCGACCGTCGGAGTCTCCTAAAACCGAAACCGTTGGTTTCGTATCGAAAAGAGCTTTCTAACGAATACCAGAGATTTGAAATCTAACGGTTGGATTTGGAATTTTGTCCAAATCTAATTTAGAAAAGGTCGCTTAAGTGCAGTTCGATGGCCGTTTATGGGAATCGACTTTACTGGCCTTGATAAAATTATTAAAAATATCAATAATTTGAGAAAAATCAAAATAAATGATTTGGAAATAATTGGGATTAAAAATTCCATATTTGAATAGATAAAAATAGATTTTTATCGAAATGAACTAGTTATTAACTAGAATTATAGTCCAATATTTTTAAATAAGTAAATTGGATTTGTAATGGCTTTAAAAATAACCAGGATTTCCAATATATGAATTGAAATGGACTTGAATCGAAATTGTCTTCGGAATATTTTGATGTTGGATTTCGAGATTATACAGATATTGTTATGGAAATTTGAAAGATATATTTATATCATTATTTCCAATATGATATTTGTTGGTTGTAGTATTTGATATTGAATATAAGCCGATATATTTTCTGTTTAGAGCCTCGTATTTAATATCAAATGGGATTATTGGTTTGTCGTGAACGGTGTCTTCAGTAACACTGTTCTTGAACCCCAGGTGAAGAGGATAAATCTTTTAATCAAGATTGTTAGAGTTTCCAATTATATTTAATAATAGGAATAAAATGGAATGTGAATTGGGTTTATCGTGAACTGTGTTTTTAACGACATTCTTCATTTAACTCGATTTAAAGTGAAATGTGATTTGGAATTTATAAATCTTTTGTTAAGATTTAAAGGAGATTTTCCAAAGTAAAGTTTTCCAGTTTAACATATTAAATTGGAATTGAATGGAATTCGATTTGGTAATAATCGAAGTGGACTTCTATGGAGGAAGACTGTTACTATATATGGAATTTAAGAGGCTTTGCTGTTATTCCATTTATAGTATCGGTTGGATATAGAAGTTCATATCGATTATATATATATATATATATATATATATTGATCTGTTTTCCGTGAAGATTCCATTGTTAATGGAATGAGATTTTGGATTTATCGTGAGTTGTGTTTTAAATGACATTAGTTCTTTAATCCAGTTAAAGATAAGATTAATTTCTTAACTGTGAATAATCATTAAGTAATGATTTTTGGAAATTAAAAATGAATTAGAGTTTTAATGAATTTTTAAATAGATTGAAAGGTGAATTTGATAACTAAATTTATCAAATTCAAGAAACGATCGAGAATGGAGTATCACCAGTTTTGCTCCAGGCGATAGTTAAATCTTTAATTAGATTTGAAAGTAAAATGGTAATTAAATTTACCGATAATATCGTAGTGTTAGATTTGAAGTATTACCAGTTTTGCTTCATGGGATGAATAGTTTGGAATTGGGAAATTTAACAAATGATTACTTCGGTAAGGTTCGCTAATCCCGACTAGTTTGGATAAACCATAATTTGGTTTGAATGGATATTCAAAGGAAGATTAAAGAATAAATTTAAAGAATTTATCTTTGATAAAATTAATGGGAACCTTTCCCAAAGTATAAGAATATTTGAATAAAAGAATATTCTGGATTGGAATGAGGTGTATGTTGTGTTTTTATAACACTTGTTTATTATATACGCGAGTTATTTGGAAAGACTGGGTTTATCCCATTCTGAATAACTGATTCGACGATATGTCGAGGACGAAGATGGTGGTTGAATACTGGAGGTTTTTTCACATCGTTTTGATGATTACTAATGTCTTGATTGGGCTGTACACCCAAGACGAGGTAATAAGTGGTGATCGTCTAGACGTACTTGGAGATCGACCGGATATGCGAGGGCATCTCTCCTGTATTGCACACACGGGACGAGGAATAAGGTGCCTCCGGTTTCGTTCAGACCTAGAATGAACTTGTAAATGGATGTGTGTCTGACATCGGATTTCATTCTGTGTGATTGATAGACATCGGTTGCATAGCGTGAATTGCCTGTGTGGCATGCTAAGATGCAAATGATCAAGGCTTCTGTTGAAAAGCAAAGTCGTGTAGTTGACGATCAAAGCATGGCTTTAATATAGCATAGCCTTGTGTAGCGTTGATTTGCGAGCCTCACACCCCGGTGTGAACCAGAAACGGGAGGGGACATCAGGGAGGGCATGCATTTCCTTCTAGCTAGGAGTGGTGTCAGCCTTTTGCAAGCCCTGACGTTTTACTTATGTGGATGATGGATAGCAAGGTGCCTCGGTTATTTCGGTCTCTGCGGAGCCGATGGATGGTCTTTATATAGACCAGATTTACGCCTCGTAGGGCAGGGAAACGCAGCGTTCAGGCATTTTAATCCACCCCGTGTGGACCGGCCCTGACGATCTAAAGGTCACTCGATCTTTGACCTAAGACATGGGCTAGATTATCTCGAAGCGATAAGGACGATCCCTTGCCTTGGTTCACAGATTGAAATCCAACTTCCAATACGTGACAATTGCGGTTTTGATTGTAGAGCCTAGTATTGGCGACTTGATATATGGTACCCATGCCGTCTAGGATTGATACATTTATATTTGAAGTTGTTTTATACACTACGCACTTATAATAGTATCAGATGATTTGTTTTAACGTACCAAGCATGTTTGGCTATTATAAGGGAAAACCCCTCCGGCTTGCGTTGCATTATGTGATGGGACCTAGGTCTTATAATAGCCTAATTTTTTCAAAAAGCATTGCGTTGTTTTGTTATATGCACTGGTATTCTTGGGAGGAAACCTGTTCCGTGTTATACGGCGTGGTCCCTTGATATATCTGCTTTAAAGTAAAGTTTTAGGTAACTGCTTTAGTTCTCAGACTAGTCACATGATTGACCTGGAGTTTATTGTTTTAACCTAAACTCTGGGTGCCTCTATTTTCCACACAGGCAGCTAGTAGTTTTGGTTTTGCAGATTTATATTCACAGGATCCTGGTTTACAGCTGGAATGATATTCGGAAAGCTCTGTGTCTGTGTATTTCTTTCAGTTGTGTTTTGTATTATTTTTCCGCTGCATTGTAACTTGTAAATCTCTAATATTTAGTAAATGTGTAATATTTATTCATAACTTGTATATTCTTGTATTCTGATGAAATTGTTGTAATAAGCAATGAAATGTTCTACTATTTGTGTTCTGATTTGTCGTGTTCTGAAAACAATTCGGGCTTTCCTTCGCGGGGAGGTTCAGGTCGTCTCAAAACGTGTGCACTCCCTGCGTTCCCTTGCCCCTTTTTTGACTCATACCGGGGTGTGAGGCTCGCGAAGTAACGCTATACAAAAAGCTATGCCTAAACAGGTCGTGCTCTGATCATCAACCACAAGGCCCTGCTTTTTAACAAAAGTCTCGATCATTTGCATCTTGGCATGCCACATTGACAATCCACACCATGCAATCGATAACTACCAATATATAGCCTCTGAGCTCGTGCGTCTCAGAGAAGGGTGTTACGCAAGTGAATAAATTCTCCGCCACCAAAACAGATATATATTGAATAGAAATCAATTTACATAGAATGAAATCCAATGTCAGACACACATCCATTTACAAGTCCATTCCGCGTCCGAACGAAACCGGAGACACCGTATTCCTCATCTCGTATGTCCATTACGGAAGAGAGGAGCTTACATATCCGGACAATCAACAAGTACGTCCGGACAACCTACCACTTTTAACCCTTTACTGGAAGCTAACCAATCTCGGGCATCAGTAGTCGTCCATTCGATGTGAAGATCACCGGTCTTCAATCGCCGTCTTCAATATCTTCGATTTAAATCGTCGTATAATTATTTGAAATGAGATTGAACTCGGTCTTTTCAAATAATTCTCACATATATATATATATATATATAATTCAAAACCATCTCATATATTAATATTATTTAATAACGATTTATCGCTTTTTTTATTTATATAAAAATAGCTCAATTTAATTTAACGACGCTTCGGGTCGATAGGCGGCCCTGGCGATGTTTCTATCAAATCTTGATTTACGCATTTCTCGAAATTTAACCGTTAGATTTTAACGAATTTATATCGTTGGAAATATCTTTCCAAAGCGGACCTAACGGTTCTAGTTTTGGGAAAATCCGACGGTTGGATCTTTCGATATCATCATTTAAAGTTACGATTCCGAAACGCGAACTACAACACGCAATTCGTTTAATTTTAATTTATATTAATATATAATATTATATATAAATATAAATCGTTCGACGATTCTACTAACGTGTTTAACCCGCCAAATTAAAGACTATTTTATTGGCATAGCAGATCTAAATGTTCATAATGTCAAATAAATATGTATTTCATCTAAATGGCATCTTTGTTAATGACAAATAAAAAGATAATTTTTATTTTCATCATTTTTATGCAATTTCTATTTTCTATTTTAACAAATAAAAAGAAATATTTTTATTTGTTTATAGTTTCAATGTGTGACATGACACCCATAAAATGTTTATTTTAATTTGCATACAAACTCTAATATATATTCCGACAATAAAAATGTCTCTTTAATCTATACACAGATTCTAATGTGTATATTTGCAATAGAAATGTCCTTCAATCTATACACAAATTCTAATGGGTATATTTGCAATAGAAATGTCCCTTCAATCTATACACAAATTCTAATGGGTATATTTTTGAATAGAAATGTCCCTTTAATATATACACGAATTCTAATGGGTATATTTGCAATAGAAATGTCCCTTTAATATATACACAAATTCTAATGTGTATATTGTCAATAAAAATGTCACTTTAATATATGCACAAATTCAAATGTGTATATTGACAAAAAAATGATTCTATAATTTGCATTCAAATTCTATTTCAACAAAATGCATAAAAAGTGATACATTCATTTTTGTTGACAATTTTAGTTCGACAAAATGATTAAAAAAAGTGATTCATTCATTTTGTTGACAATTCTATTTCAACAAAAGGATTTAAAATGATATTTTTCATTTTTGCTGACAATTCTATTTCAATAAAATGATTACAAGTGATAGTTTCATTTTTGTGAACAATTCTAGTTTAACAAAATGAATATAAGTGATGATTGCATTTATGTTGGCAATTCTAGTTTAATCAAAATGATTAGAAGTGATAATTTCATTTTGTTAACAATTCTAGTTTAACAAAATGAATATAAGTGATGATTTATTTTAAGTTGACAATTCTAGTTTAACAAAATGATTATAAGTGATAATTTCATTTTTTAACAATTCTAGTTTAACAAAATGAATATAAGTATGATTCCTTTTAATTTGACAATTCTAGTTTAAAAAATGAATTTTAATGATATTTCATATTGTTAACAGTTCTAATTTAACAAAATGAATATTTTTATTGTTACACAAATCTATTTACCAAAAATGCTATTTGTGTTTTGACACTAACCTATTTAACAAAAATGCTATTTGTGTTTTGACACAAACCTATTTAACGATAATGTTATTTGTGTTTTAACTCTTTTATTTAACAAAAATGTGAATTTTGTTTTATTTCAAATCTAATTAACAAAAATGTAATTTTTTTTGTTTTCAACCATCATATTTAACAAAACGTAATTTTTGTTTCAACTATTATATTTTGACAAAAATGAATATTTTGGTTCAACTAATCTATTTGGCCAAAAATGTTCATTTTGATAAAATATGTATTTTGATTCAACTAATCTATTTTGACAAAAGTGTATATTTTGACAACCAATCTATTTTGACAAAAGTGAATATTTTGACAAAAATATGTGTTTTGATTCAACCAAACTATTTTGACAAAACTGAATATTTTGACAAAAATATATGTTTTGATTCAACTAATCTATTTCAACGAAACAATAAAGATGATGACTTTATTTTGTCGACAAATCTATTTCAACAAAAAATTAAAAATGATAACTTTGTTTTGTCGATAATTCTAATTTAACTAAACAAATAAAAGTGACGTATTTGTTTTGTCGACAATTCTAATTCAACAAAACAAATAAAAGTGATATGTTTATTTGTTTACATTTTTCTATTCATCCTAACAAATAAAAATGATAATTTTATTTGTTTACAATTTCTACTTAACAAATAAAAATGATAATTTTATTTGTTTACAACTTCTACTTAACAAATAAAAATGATAATTTTATTTGTCTACAACTTCTTCTTATCAAATAAAAATGATAATTTTATTTGTTTACTGTAGCGTCCCGAGAATTCCGACACTTGAATCCAGACACTAACAAATCCCGTGTACAAACTCAAGTATTGAAAACTAAGAAAGCTAATAGAAAGAAGTTAGAGGGTGGGATAAGAAAGAAAGAAAGTTAGAAATAGAAGAATAAGAAGAGGATCATCACAACACATAGTCTCACATCACAGCGGAACAAAATATAATATATAAATAAACTTTATAGAGAGCTTAGAATAAAAACTTACAATCACTTGAGTACATCAATACACCGGGCCAGTTATACTAATCTACCCTCATATACATCACACAGCGGAATAATACTAGATAATATCATACGCCTGAACACCTTCAGCTCGTCTTTGGATTTCACACACCATCTGATAACCTAAACCTGTACAACCCGGTCTAACCCGAGCATTACAAATAGCGGGTAAGTCTAGTGAACCAGAGTAAGAAAAACTCGCTAAGTTTATAATATCATCCAACTTGATTTTAAAGTTCAAAATCCTTTTGAAAGAAAAGGATAATCGTAAAACCAAATCCACACATAAATACGGACGGTTTTTACCTTACGATAACCCAAAATATTTTGAAATCAATATATTGTTCTGATATTTTAATAGTGTTTAAATACAAATAAATAAAATCTAGTAGAACGCTTGCATCTCACGCTCCACATATATAGTATACAAACAAAACTGCGGGCGCTCATTGGAGATTGGATTCCGACTATGTTAAGGTATGGAACCACCTGCCGATAGTGTATCTCTAGAGGTGAATACACTGGGTTCAACAAGAACGTCTTACAATCCAGCCCACACATGACCGACCACTCATTTCGCTTGAGTGTATCGAATGTATATCACCAACAGTTGGGAGCTACCCACCGTTTCCCAAAAAGGGACAACATCGATAGATTAAAGAAGCAAAAGGAATTTCTCTAGATATGTGATTATACACCCTAATGCATGCGACCCACATAGCCACGCTACCAGCCCGATTTTTTTCATTTCCCAGTTGATGAGGCTTAAGATTAGAATTTTTCATTCGAACATCTGGCCACCATTTACTTTGAATGCCACATCGTCAGATCCGTTGGATATCACTGATTAACATCCATAAAAATACTCTAGCCGTTAAGCTAAGAGATTGGCCATTCTCCACCAACAACTATAGTACGTTTGAAGAAATCAATGCACGTGATCCCTTTGGAAATACTCTGTCAGACACTCGTCCATACAAGTCATCCAGGAACAGGATGAACCGGAGGCACCCTACTACCACATTCTAGGAATCACCCTATGGATTGGTAGCGAGTAGTCCTTGCAAATCCATAGATTTCAATCACGACAGAATCATTGTCAAATATATATATATATATATCTAGGGATCAGCTAGTGAAATTCAACAATAGTTCCCTCGCTCATGAAGATTTACGGTCTTCAGTTGCACCATCTTAATCAACATAAGATATCTTCTTCTTTTACGTAGTTGCTAATTCGGAATGGTTTTCGAATGTAGATTCGATCCCGGTCTTTCCGTACCAACAACGCATTGGCCATGATTTTGATAGTCGGTTATTTAACTATCAAAATAAACAATCAGAAAAATAAAATAAATCCACTGGTTTAGTATACAGCGTCGCTTGGCCATTAAAATATAGTATAGTAGTTGTAATACCAAAATAATGTATCAACTTTAATATATTAATACTTTAAAATCATTTATTTATATACTTAGAACAATATCTTAAAACCATATCTAGTTTCATTTCCAAATTTCCTATTAGTTATCATTTCAAAACATTTCTACAACCTTAGCTATTATCTATAATTACAGAGCCGATTCAACTCATCATCGTAAAACAATACTTACGAAATCTCTTTTTGCCTCGTTATTTAACAAAATAATCGTCACTTATTTCTTTAGAATAAACTCATTTTACATCTTATCTCCTTACTTTGAAAATATCGTTATACTTTCCGAATCTCCTTTTATTTCTTTTTATTTTAAAACTTTTAATTCCTTCATTTCAGAATCCCACTACAAAATCCCATGTTCCACAAATAACGTAACATTATTATTCCACAAAATAAATTACTTCTTAAATCTCCACCATTTCAGCTAACATCATCTTTCGATAATCCCGAAGTTGTTCAAGATGGGGTATTTTAACTACCTCTCAGACCTTGATCAACATCGTTCTTATCTTAAGATAGATATCAGTTGTAATACCAAAACTGATATTCATTCCCAATATCAAAACAAAATCCCATTTTAGTTGTCCCTTGGTGAAACATCATCTCTTATTTAATATAACAAATCGAGGTCGTATTTTTATAACTTAACTTGCCTCACTGCTTTATTTCAAATTTGAATTACCATTTAGATTTCCATTTCGAATTCCATTTAAAATTTCCATTAGTTCCTAACCGTAAATCAGTAAGAAAATAATTCTCTAAATATCGACCCCGAAGGCCAAAACCAGCATCAGATCAATAGTCGGAAAATCATTTATCTCAACTAATCTCCAGATAGGTTCTATATTCTTAATTTCATACCCTGGATTTTTATTACATTTATAAACCATTTCTAATAACTCGTTCCAGTCACACATTCAATAAATCTTGGGTTTTATAACTCCGTCCAACTTGGATTTTATAAAATAAACCTCAATAAGGATTTCATTTAAATTTAGAATTAAACTTAACTTATATTATTATTTATATCAACTTGCTTAAAAACATCACTTTACTATAAACAATGGTTTAAAACTTCATAACCCTTCATTTTATTTAAATTAAACAATGTTTAATTTAAATAATCGATATAAAATATTTATCAAACATCCAATAATCATCAAATCAACTAATGATTAGCAAACATAGCAAACAAATATTAAATCCGACTTATGAAAATTATAAGTGGGAACACTGAGTGAGTTTAACTCATCTTGATTTACTTCGTTGATTAAATGCTTGTTTTTAACTAAATTGAACTGGCGTTTAATTTAATTAAAAATCCCGGTTGCTTCCAGCGCTGACCAAACATGCCCCATAACATTGTGCTTGTCGGTAAGGCTCCAGCGTCTCCGGATTTGTTCGATTCTGATAACATCATTCTCCAGCGCCTTTATTATGGCCGATGCCCTTCTGATATGAAAAGGAACTACTTCCCATTTCCAAATTAACAGGCCCGGATGGTTATTTTCTTTTTGCTTCATTAACTTCCACATACCCTTCCTCTTCTGTGAAACCTTCCATCGTTCTGCGCAACTTCCTACCACCATCTTAATTATGCAATCCTTTTTTAACCAATGTTTCCTTTTTACGCCATCCTCACGTGAAGCTTGCCCAGCTCCATGCGAGCCTCCCATCCATTTAACGTCAGCCTTCCTTTCCTTAATCTTCCGTTTTTTTAAATAATGATCCTGAACGAGCTATATCCCACGCGCTCTTCTAACCTGCAAACGAATCATGGCCACGTCCCTCTCGTCCTTACTGATGTTTTCTTCTTCCCAGTGTACATTTTCTTAGTCCTCCTTTCAGTTTTCTTCGCTTCTCTCTTTTCTTTCTTGCTTGAACTAATCTGTTGAAAGAAAACTTCACCGACCTCACTATCCACTTTGTTTAAACCTCCACCCGCTTCTTCTTCATACGCCCTTCCCATGCGTTCCCACTCCAAACATTCTCACGTTCACCTTCCTCGGCCTGTAACCGAACCAACCTGACACTCCTCACATCTTCCTATGCCATGCAATTCTTCCCACGCAAGTACCCCTCCGCCTTCTCGAAACTGTTGCCGAACCAAAAACTTCCCATCTGATTTTGTTCCACCGTGCCTTCCTGCGTACTGCTTTCCACTCCCCCTCCTGTGCATTATAATGTGTCACACCCTCTATTTAATTCCCTGCCACTCTAACCATGTAAACATCACACGTCCTTCCAGTTCGTACTCACCACTGCTTCCAGTTCGAAAGATTGAAAGCCCACGTACATATCCCACCCCCTTTTCTCTTTTGGTTAACGACTAAGGCAAGTTTCTTGCATTGAAGGGGCAATGGGTTTCATTGTTTTATTTGAAGATGATGATATATATTCAGTTCGTAAATATATAATTTGTTTGGACAGAGAGCATTCTGGTTTTTTTTTCCCATAAAACAGCTACCCAGTATTTATATCCAAAGGGTCCTTGGTCATCACGAAATGTTGTGGATAGATACATCATCTTGTTTGACGTTATAGGGTAGGCATGCAGGTATGTGTACGGAATATCTGAAGTTTGGTTTGTATTTTCACTTCATTGATGCGTTGCTTTGGGGTAGGGTAGACAGCTATATCTATAGTATAGCATGTGCGATCTGAAACAAACAAAGGAGGGCTGCATGTTTAATATCCTACAATGTAGGGGTATAGCTGCGTTTCTTTTGTACTTAGGGTAGGCGGTGTTGTTCGTTTCACTTCAATGGGACAGTGTGATTTTCATCAAGGCCTGCACATGATTTTGAAGTTGTGTGGGTTCATACCTAGATCTGCATGAGTTGGATGAGGAGAAGTTTTGCAGTGGTGACCTTTCTTAGCATTAGTACGAGTTGATCGAGACCAGACAATGCATGTAGCATGAGTAGAAGAGGTTTGTAGCATTTGATTAGAAGATACAACGCGCATGCTTTCAATGAGTTTCAGAAAAGAAAAATAGAATGAAATGACTGGTCCTTATGTAGTCTGTTGTGTATTTCCCTTAGTTGTTCTGTATTTTCTCTTCGAGTGATGTATACATGGCATTGGCAAGTGTGTTGATGGTTAGGCATGTCATATGGGGGAAACACTTCACACGCATGTTCATAGAGTAGTTGTGCATCTATTACATGTATTTTCACTGTCAAGTGAAAGATGGAAAGGAAAATGGTATGCAAATAAAGGTGTAGACTGTGTAATACAAAGGCCCGCATATAGCTATATCAATAGGCTGCATTTGAATTGATAAAGTAGGATGATGAAATGAAAAGTTGGTATTATACGATTTCTTTAGGTTATAGATTAGCATGTCTTAGCTGCTGTGTTTTCATATCAATAAGTCTGTTCATTCTCTTTCCACTTCATTGTATTGCCAAGTCCAACTAGAGTAGGTAGGGTGTGGTGTTACGCATATGCGTGAAGCTTCAAATGGAAGGGTTTTTTTTTTAATTTTCATAAGATGAATGCAATTTATGCATCATATTATCATATTAGTACAGTTAAATTTTATTTTACCGTTGATTTCGTTGTACGCTCTATATTCGTACCAATATAGAATTATAATTCAATATTTACACTTCTGAGTTAAATGGTATCAAAATTATACATATATATATCATTTTATAACTATTAATCAAACGTTATCGTTTATAACGACTATTTTAAAATTTGAATTGGACATAACTCATAATATATAAACTGAAATCCCAATTTTTCTCTTCCGTTAGAAAATTATAATCAAACGATCCTATTGATTCTTGTTTCACAGAATTCCAACTTAAAACGGATTCTGTATATTCAGTCAAAGTTCAAAACTCGATAATACGAACTACCGCGACCGTTACAAACTTGTTTTATATTAAATATAAATTTAAACGTTTAACCATTACTTTATAAATGAATTCAATATTAAAATCCATTAATATTTCCAAATATATTATTTAAAATAAATTTAGATATTCAAATTCAAATGACCGAAAAATGCAGGTCGTTACATTCTTCCCCCCTTAAAATAATTTCATCCCCGAAATTACAAAGTTAAGGAAAACGTCCCAAACCTGAATATTTTAATAATAATTAAAATATTATCCAAAAATATTTAAATCTTAAAATTTTCAAAAAATTCGCCAACATCTCCTTCGTTCTGTCTGATCTGTACAATAACAATCGCCACTCTGGTCCTTACATCGATCAGAAGATAACAAAGCCAAAGGCTACCTAACTCAGAGTTATAAAATCAATCACCAACGATACAATTATGGTTACCTGTTTGCCGGGCAACCCATACTCTAATCACAAAGCAAATCAACTAACAACTCTTCCACCTCTTCCACCCTGCATTTAACTCAATTTCCAATGCCAATAACCAATATAGGGTTAAATCATTTCAGCTTCATTTCATATTTGATTTTTTTTCGAATTTATTACACTGAAATATATTCTCTTAGTTTTCAACTTATTCGATTTTTGTTGAATTTTATTATCCAACCAATTTATCATCTAATAAACTACAAATCAACACAACCAAATCATCCAAAATCTAATTTTATTAACTTAGCTTTTAGTTAATTTCTGGTTCATTTAATTTCATATTAAAATTCTATTTATAAGTTCCATAATTTAAACCCCTTTCGGTTTTTATTAAACCATTCAAGTTTATAATCCAATTTGAATTCATTTAGATCAACCAAACACACTGATATCACAATAATATGAGAAAATTATTTCCTTTATATATGAAAATATATTTTGGGAAAAATTATTGCATTTACCCAATTTACAAAATAATATTGTGTCAATGGGCAGTTCAACTTGAACCTATCAAACAACACAATACAAAACATTTCTAAATAAAATTTATAAGTACGCGCTCTTGTATATATACACTCAAACTCGATCTAGGGTGTTACTAACCCCATGTCTATCGAGTTACACAACAGAGCCAAGGTTATTCCTAAACCATTGCTTTGATACCAACTGAAGCGTCCCGAGAATTTCAACACTCAAAACCAGACACTAACACATCACGTGTCCAAACTCAGGTATTGAAAACCAAGAAAGCTAATAGAAAGAAGTTAGACGGTGAGATAAGAAAGAAATAAAGTTAGAAATAGAAGAATAAGAAGAGGATCATCACAACACAGAGTCTCACATCACAGCGGAACAAAATATAATATATAAATAGACTTTATAGAGAGCTCGGAATAAAAACTTACAATCACCAGGGTACATCAATACACCGGGCCAGTTATAATATTCTGCCCTCATATACATCCCACAGTGGAATAATACTAGATAATATCATACGCCTGAACACCTTCAGCTCATCTTTGGATTTCACACAGCATTCGATAACCTGAACCTATACAAACCGGTCTAACCCGAGCATTACAAATACCGGGTAAGTCTGGTGAACCAAAGTGAGAAAAACTCGCTAAGTTTATAATATCATCCAACTTGATTTTAAATTTCAAAATCCTTTTGAAAGAAAAGGAAAATATTAAGACCAAATCCACACATAAATACAGACGGTTTTTACCTTATGATAACCCAAAACATTTTGAAATCAATATCTTATTCTAATATTATAATAGTGTCTAAATACAAATAAATAAAATCTAGTAGAATGCTTGCATCTCACGCTTCACATATATAGTATACACATAAAACCGTGGGCGCTTATTGGAGATTGGATTCCGACTATGACAAGGTATGGAACCACCTGCCGATAGTGTATCTCTAGAGGTGAATACACTAGGTTCAACAAGAACGTCATGCAACCCGGCCCACACATGACCGACCACTATGCTTGAGTGTATCGAATGTATATCACCAACGGTTGGGAGCTACCCACCGTTTCCCGAAAAGGGACAGCATCGATAGATTAAAAAAGCAATAGGAATTTCTCTAGATAGGTGATTATACACCCTAATGGGTGCGACCCACATAGGCACACTGCCAGCCCGATTTTTTCCATATCCTAGTTGATGAGGCTTGAGTTTAGAATTTTCCTTTAGAACATCAGGCCACCATTTACATTGAATGCCACATCATCAGATCCGCTGGATATCATTAATTGACATCCATAGAAATACTCTAGCCGTTAAGCTAAGAGAACGGCCATTCTCTGCCAACTACTATAGTACGTTAGAAGAAATCAACGTACGTGATCCCTTTGGAAACACTCTTTCAGACATTCGTCCATACAAGTCATCCAGGAACAGGATGAACCGAAGGCACCCTCCTACCACATTCTAGGAATCACCATACGGATTGGTAGTGAGTAGTCCTTGCAAATCCATAGATTTCAATCACGACAGAATTATTGTCAAATATATATATATATCTCTAGGGATCAGCTAGAGAAATTCAACAATAGTTCCCTCACTCATGAAGATTTACGGTCTTCAATTTCCCTATCTTAATCAGCATCAGTTATCTTCTTTATTTACGTAGTTGCTGATTTGAAATGGTTTTCGAATGTAGATTCGATCCCAGTCTTTCCATACCAACAGCGCATTGGCCATGATTTTGATAGTCGGTTATTTAACTATCAAAATAAACAATCAGAAAAAATAAAATAAATCCACTGGTTTAGTATACATCGTCACATGGCCATTAAAATATAGTATAGCAGTTGTAATACCAAAATAATGTATCAACTTTAATATATTAATACTTTCAAATAATTTATTTATATACTTAGAACAACATCTTAAAACCATATCTAGTTTCATTTCCAAATTTCCTATTAGTTATCATTTCAAAACATTTCTACAACCCTACCTATTATCAATAATTGCAGAGTCGATTCAACTCATCATCGTAAAACGATACTTACGAAATCTCCTTTTGTCTCGTTATTTAACAAAATAATCGTCACTTATTTCTTTAGAATAAACTCATTTTACATCTCATCTCCTTACTTTGAAAATATCGTTATACTTTCCAAATCTCCTTTTATTTCTTTTTATTTTAAAATATCACTTCATATTCTCAAGTCCCTTTTAATTCCTTTGTTTCAGAATCCCACTACAAAATCCCACGTTCCTCAAATAATGTTACATTATTATTCCACAAAATAAATTACTTCTTAAATCTCCACCATTTCAACTAACTTCATATTTTGATAATCCTGAAGTTGTTCAAGTTGGGGTATTTTAATTACCTCTCAGACCTTGATCAACATCGTTCTTATCTTAAGATAGATATCAGTTGTAATACCAAAACCAATACTCATTCCTAATATCAAAACAAAATCCCATTTTAGTTGTCCCTTGGTGAAACATCATCTCTTATTTAATACAAAAATCGAGGTCGTATTTTTATAACTTAACTTGCCTCACTGCTTTATTTTAAATTTGAATTTCCATTTAGATTTTGATTTCCATTTTAAACTTCCATTAGTTCCTAACCGTAAATCAGTAAGAAAATAATTCTCTAAATGTCGACCCCGAAGGCCGAAACCAGCATCAGATCAATAGTCAGAAAATCATTTATCTCAACTAATCTTCAGATAGGTTCCATATTCTTAATTTCATATCCTGGATTTTTATTACATTTATAAACCATTTCTAATAACTCGTTCCAGTCACACATTCAATAAATCTTGGGTTTTATACCTCCGTCCAACTTGGATTTTATAAAATAAACCTTAATAAGGATTTCATTTAAATTTCGAATTAAACTCAACTTATATTATTATTTATATAAACTTGCTTAAAAACATCACTTTACTATAAACAATGGTTTAAAACTTCATAACCCTTCATTTATACATTTAAAATCCCAAGATACCACTTTGATCATCATTTAACAAATATAAACATTTAAAAATGGTTTGATCATCCATTAACTATTTTCATTAATAACTAATTACATAATTCAATTCCGAGTAACACATTTGACTTAGTCAACTCTACACATGCTTAAATCATTACTCAAATCTCAGTTCGTCTTCCCATTTAAATTTAGTTTCAAATTAAATTAATTTAAATAATTCCATTTGATTCTTATTAAATAAATAGTAATCAAATCAATATAAACTCATTTTAAATTGCTTCTTAAAAAAAATTAACCCCGGTTATTAAACATCGCATTAATATCCGCTCACTCGCTAACGGGTCTTGTAAATATAAGAATTGCCTTTATAAGATCATTTAATAATTTATATGAGGCACGTGTTTCGCACACGGATAGATTTTTGGTACCAAAACGGTAATTGATGGTTAAAATAATCAATGTATATAAGGTTGGTTTATTTCTTTTTTATAAACCCAATTAAAATAATATATTAAAAATCTATATTCAGTTATAAATAAATTTCATAACTTCATTTATATCGATTCACCTGACGGTAAATCAATCTCTATAAGACAGTTTATAATTTGGCCATCTGCTATAAATTCCTCAACCAATATCACCCATTGGTTAATTAATAACCAAACAAATTTTGAATTTGGGTTTAATAATCAATAACTAATTCAATAATCCAGTCTTATAGGTTCAGCAGTTCATATGATGATGATAAACAATAAATTTAACTGATAACAACTAGTAACAACCATTCGAGCATCCAATTTAATTTAATACGATTGTATTTTTGTAAACGTAACCAACAAGGTAAGTTATCTCGATTGAAAATAGTCATTAAAAATAATGATGTCATTTTTATTAAATTAAATAACGTTTAATTTAAATAATCAATATAGAATATTTATCAAACATCCAATAATCATCAAAAAAACTAATGATTAGAAAACATAGTAAACAAATATTAAATCGGACTTATAAAAATTATAAGTGGGAACACTGAGTGAGTTTAACTCACCTTGATTTACTCCGTCGATTAAACGCTTGTTTTTAACTAAATTGAACTGACGTTTAATTCAATTAAGAATCCTGGTTGCTTCCAGCGCTGAACAAACATGCTCCATAACATTGTGCTTGTCAGTAAGGCTCCAGCGTCTCCGAATTTGTTCGATTCTGATATCATCATTCTCCAGCCCCTTTATTATGGCTGACGCCATTCTGATATGAAAAGGAACTAAGCTAACTTCCCATTTCCAAATTAACAGGCCCGGACATTTATTTTCTTTTTGCTTCATTAACTTCCGTATACCCTTCCTCTTCTGTGCAACCTTCCATCGCTCTGTGCAACTTCCTACCACCAGCTTAATTATGCCATCCTTTTTTAACCAATGTTTCCTTTTTACGCCATCCTCAAGTGAAGCTTTCCCAGCTCTATGCGAGCCTCCCATCCATTTAACGTCAGCCTTCCTTTCCTTAATCTTCCTTTTATATATATAATAATCCTGAATAGTCCATAGCCCACGCTCTCTTCTAACCCACAAATGAATCATGGCCACGTCCCTCTCGTCCTTGCCGATATTTTCTTCTCCCAGTGGACATTTTCTCAGTCCTCCTTTCAGTTTTCGTTGCTTCTCTCTTTTCTTTCTTGCTTGAACTAAACTGTTGAAAGAAAACTTCACCGACCTCACTATCCACTTTGTCTAAACCTCTACCCGCTTCTTCTTCATACGCCCTTCCCATGCGTTCCCACTCCAAACATTCTCATGTTCACCTTCCTCGGCGTGTAACCAAACCCACCTGACACTCCTCACATCTTCCTACGCCATACAATTCTTCCCACACAAGTACCCCTCCGCCTTCTCGAAACTGTTGCCGAACCAAAAACTTCCCATTTGATTTTGTTCCACCGTTCCTTCCTGCGTACTGCTTTCCACTCCTCCTCCTGTGCATTATAATGTGCTGCACCCCCCTTTAATTCCCTCCCGCTCTAACCATATAAACATCACACGTCCTTCCAGTTTGTACTCACCACTACTTCTAGTCTGAAAGATTGAAAGCCCACGTACATATCCCACCCCCTTGTCTCTTTTGGTTAACAACTAAGGCAAGTTTCTTGCATTGAAGGGGTAACGAGTTTCATAGTATTATTTGAAGATGATGATATATATTCAGTTCGTAAATATATAATTTGTTTGGATAGAAGCATTCTGGTTTGTTTTTCCGTAAAAAAGCTACCCAGTACTTATATCCAAAAGGTCCTTGGCCATCGCGAGTGTGGATAGATACAACGTCTTGTTGACGTTACAGGGTAGGCATGCAGGTATGTGTATGGGATAGCTGAAGCTTGGTTTGTATTTTCACTTCATTGATGCATTGCTTTGGGGTAGGGTAGACAGCTATATCTATAGTATAGCATGTGCGATCTGAAACAAACAAAGGAGGGCTGCATGTTTAATATCCTACAATGTAGGGGTATGGCTGTGTTTCTTTTGTACTTAGGGTAGGCAGTGTTGTTCATTTCACTTCAATGGGACAGTGTAATTTTCATCAAGGCCTGCACATGATTTTGATGTTGTGTGGGTTCATACCTAGGTCTGCATGAGTTGGCTGAGTAGAAGTATGGCAGTGGTGACCTTTCTTAGCATTAGTACGAGTTGACGGAGACCAGATAATGCATCTAGCATGAGTAGAAGAGGTTTGCAGCATTTGATTAGAAGATACACCGCGCATGCTTTCAATGAGTTTTAGAAAAGAAAAATAGAATGAAATGACTGGTCCTTGTGTAGTCTGTTGTGTATTTTCCATAGATGTTCTGTATTTTCTCTTCGATTGATGTATACATGGCATTGGCAAGTGTGTTGATGGATAGGCATGGCATATGGGGAAGCACTTCACATGCATGCTCATAGAGTAGCTGTGCATCTATTGAATGTATTTTCACTGTCAAGTGAAAGATGGAAAGGAAAATGTTATGCAAAGATAGGTGTAGACTGTGTAATATAAAGGTCCGCGTATAGCTATATCAATAGGTTGCATTTGAATTGATAAAGTAGGATGATGAAATGAAAAGTTGGCGTTGTACGATTTCTTTAGGTTATAGGTCAGCATGTCTTAGCTGTTGTGTTTTCATATCAGTAAGTCTGTTCATTCTCTTTCCACTTCATTGTATTGCCAAGTCCAACTAGAGTAGGTAGGGTGTGGTGTTACGCATATGCGTGAAGCTTCAAGTGGAAAGTTTTTTTTCCATAGGATGCACGCAATTTATACATCATATTAGCATATTAGTATGGTTAAATTTTATTTTACCGTTTATTTCATTGTACGCTCTATATTCGTACCAATATAGAATTATAATTCAATATTTACACTTCTGAGTTAAATGGTATCAAAATTATATATAAAAATCATTTTATAACTTTTAATCATACGTTATCACTTATAACGATTTTTATAACGACTATTTTAAAATTTGAATTGGACATAACTCATAATATATAAACTGAAATCCCAATTTTTCTCTTCTGTTAGAAAATTATAATCAAAACGATCATATTGTTTCTTGTTTCATAGAATTCCGACTTAAAACGGATTCTGTATATTCAGTCAAAGTTCAAAACTCAATAATACAAACTACCGTGACCGTTACAAACTCGTTTTATATTAAATATAAATTTAAACGTTTAACCATTATTTTATAAACGAATTCAATATTAAAATCCATTAATATTTCCAAATATATTATTTAAAATAAATTTATATATTCAAATTCAAATGATCGAAAAATGCAGGTCATTACATTTACAATTTTTATTTAACAGAAACGATATTATTGTTTTAACACAAATCTATTTGACAAAAAGGTAGTTTTTGTTCCAACTCAATTCTAGTTTACAAAAATGTAAATTTTGTTCTAACCATTATATTTTGACAAAAATGCTAATTTTGTCTCAACGGTTACACTTTGACAAAAGTAACAAAATTGGTTTCAACTATTATAATTTGACAAAAATGACAAATTTGATTTCAACTTTTATAATTTGACAAAAGCGAAAAATTTGATTTCAACTCTTATAATTTGACAAAAGCGACAAATTTGATTTCAACTTATGTGTTTTGACAAAAATGGATGTTTTGTTCAACAATTCTAATTTGACGAAAATGAATGTCTTTATTTTAGCTATACTAATTGACAAAATTGAATGTTTTTGTTCAACTAGGCTATAATGACAAAAATGAACATTTCTGTTAAACTATACTATATTGACAAAAATGAATATTTCTGTTAAACTAAACTATAATGACAAAAATGAATATTTTCGTTAAACTAAACTATATTGACAAAAATAAATATTTTCGTTAAACTAAACTATAATGAAAAAAATGAATATGAATATTTTTAATCCTTTCTACATATACGATATAAATTGTAAATTTTATCGTTAACATAATTTAACAATTCTAACTTGGTAAACCTGACAATTATAACTTAACAATTCTAATTTATTAAATATGACTATTTCAATAAAATGATATTTTTAGCTAACATAACATTTCTATGTTCTCTAATGACAAGTCAAAAGGAGTATTCTATTTGCATACTGTTTCTAATCTCAGCATGACAATTAAAAATGTAAATTTATTTGCATACAAATGTCTATCCTTCACATAACAAATAAAAATGACTATTTTTATTTGTTTACAAATTCAATGTAAAATTTGACAAATAAAAATGAATGTTTTTATTTGTGAACAATTCAATGTTAAATTTGACAATCTAACGAGCAAAATGATAATTTTATTTTCAACTATCTTATCATAACAAACATGATATAATTATTTACAACACAACAATCATCAAATCAATAGATCTACATAACAATGACAATTCCAGATCAAATCACGTATGGAAATCAATTAGAATTTAATAACGGATTTATGATAACAAAATCATAATTAATTTTAATTATTTAAGAAAAATAAATAAATAAAATAGACTTCTCACCGTGGTTTTAATTCTGAATAATTTAGATTGGAAATTTGTCCAAAATTTGATCTGCTCCATTTCAGATCTAGTCTGTTCCATGTTGTAGATCGCGAATTTACAGTTCTAATGCTCCTGAAATCGTTTATTTATGTGTTTGTTTATATAAGATATCATCATTTAAAGATTAACTATATTATTAAAGTATTTAAATATAATTAGCTTTAGTTAATTACATCATTAAGATACATGTGGCCATCTTCTTCCTCTTTCTCTGTAAACTGAAAATCCCATAACCCATTCTGGACTTTGACAAAACCCGCCACCGCTCCATCCCCTTGCCACCAAACTCCGATCAGAACATCCCCCTTGACACTCCTTCACGTCGCCGACCTGCCCTCTAACCGCCGTCCAACTCGCAGCCTCTGGGACCCCTGAGATCTCATTCGAAGTTCGGCTGTTCGAGGCCTGATTTTGCGAGAATCACAGCACTGATTTCAATCATGGCCGTACAGAATTGCAGACCTCAAATTCCTCTTCTATTTTTGTTTTAGCAAGTTTCGATTTTATTGTTGGGATTAGAAGAATTTATGGATTTAAAAATGAAGTGTCTCTGCCATTCGTTCTTAGTTGATTACGGCTGTATGTATTGAGGATTAGGGTTGTCTAATTTTTCTAAGGATATTTATAATATTTAATTATTAAATGTTCAAATTTACAAATAAACCTGTTACTCCTTAATAACTCCAATTCCAGCCCAACAAGAGTTGTCCCTAGCCAAATACCCCCGTTCCGGACACAATGAGCTAGGTCTCGTCATCCCAATCGATCGTTTTTAGTCCGTTTTCTTTAATTTAAAATATAAAACATTTAATTATTTAATTTGATCGTACAATTTAATATACCGAGGCCGCATACCGACTCTAAAAATTACAGAAAAATTATTTCTAGTTATGTTTTGACGATACAGTCCTAAAAAAATTAATTTCATTGAATTTGGAGACCGTTCGAAAAATGGTTATTTTCTGGTCGATCCAAATTGACAAAACACATTTTCTTTTGCCACGCTCACATATTGATTCCAAAAAATTTGAAAATAGGAATCTTGCAATAAATTGACATTCCGGATCCAACAAAAGTGGTTTCATCGAAAAAGGGGTTGTTGGTAAAATGGCTATTTATATGGGCTATATATTATATTAAATTCTATAGCGATTATTCTGAAATTTAAACTGACCATAACTTTTTATTCCCACCATGAAATTTCAATTTTTCAAATTCGTTGGAAAGATATTTTTAAATAGATTTGAATAATTTTGGTTTCACTAAAATCCGATTTATTTTGAATCCTGTACATTCAGTCAAGGTTCAAATTCAAAATTTTAAACTGCCTTGCTTTTTCTAACTCCTTTTATAATTAAAATAAATATATTCGTTTTAATTTCAATTTAAATAAATTTTTAATCATTATTATTTAAAATAAATTATTTTAAATATTAAAAATCCCTTAAAATTTCTAAAATAAAAATTTTAAATTGGTTCCAAAATTCCGGGTTGTTACAATAAATATCTAAGTTTACAACTCCGAAGGCCGAAGCCAACATCAGATTGACACCTTGAAAGTTACTCAACTCAACCAACGTACAACAAGTCCCAATATCTTAAAAACCACATCATATTCCTTTTTATCATTTTAAAACGGTTATAATCCTTTATAATCTCACTAATCATTTCTAATTTTATTTAAAATATGATTTCATAAAATAACTAAAATGGTTCAACTTTTTTTTATAAATGATATTACACATTTCAAAAACCCTTCACCTTTCGTTTACAAAATGATCAACTATTCATTTACAAAATTCTTAACCATTCGTTTATAAATTCCTTAACCTTTCATTTATAAAAATCTTTTAATTGCTAATATTTTGCAAATAACTTATATTCTTTAATTCGTGTATCCTTTAAACCATTTGTCAATATTTAATATTCTAATTCGATAAATTCCTCCATTTCACAATTCTCCCCATATAACTCAGTTATACATATTTTCATTTATAACTTCGTCTGGCAAATCTTGACTTGAAAACTCAAATATTAAGTACTTTCCTAAATCCAGTTAGATTCCAAATCAATATCCCATTTCCAATTCTATTTATTTGCTAATCTTATTCATGAAATGTTATTTAATCACATTTCGTATATTTATAAACAACTTTTGTAAAACGTTCATTTATTTTGAAAATCACTTTTCAATCAATTCCTGTACATTTCCAATCCCATCAGTCCATTTTAAATCTTTTAAAATTTCATCTGAGCCAGTTAAGCCCTTCTTCGAATTTTTTTTTTACATTTCCATTTAGTTTATATCGTTTAACCTTTTATTTAGTAATATCTTGGAATTTCCATTTATTTATAATAATTGTAAAAACATAAATAAACTTCGATGTTTAGTTTTAAAATAAATATCGTATTTCAAATGATTATATAAATATAACTTCGAAAACGTTCGAAATCGATTTAACATCAATTCAAAAATCTTTTCTTTTATCAACGGTGCTAAAGAGGTAAATATCTATTGAAGTATCAAATCGTGAAATATTAACAAATTTCATTTCCAAATGAACAAAACAAATCATACTGATAAACATTATCAGTATCAGTGAGGAATCATGTTGGATTCATCCAACCTGTCAATCCCTGCATCACAAATTCATATTTGTAACATATATTATAATATAATAAGATTTAACAACCACGGGTAAGGAATCCAATTAGATCCCTCAACCTGTTATTCCCTGCGTCCAAATAGGTTATCTGAAATAAAATCATTCAATTCAATTTAACTGATAATTAACGACTATTTAACATCAACCAATTTATTTAGCATTAACAAAACAATTCTAACAATTCATTAAAATAAACACGTTTATTTTATAAATGTGATCAACAAGATAAGTTACCTCCATTGGAAATAATTGTTAAAATAACAATTGGTGTTGATTAAATTAAACGGATGTTTAATTTAAATCATTTATATAAAAATATTCAGCATATATTCAAACAGTCGTCAAATCATCCAGCAATTACCAAACATAGCACACAAACAATAAACCCGGCTTATACAAAATAGAAGTGGGACAAAACAGAGTGAGTTGTACTCACCTTGATCTGATTCGTAGTTTAAAAGGCTTGTTTTAGTTAAACTAAACAAACGTTTAGTTTAACTAAAAAACTCTTTTGATTCCACTCGCATCCAGATTTGTTCCATGATGTAGTACTCGTCAAAACGATTCAAATGGTATATGGATTTTCTGATTCTGTTAAGATATGCAATAGTTATTGATATTTAAAGTTTATATAATTTAATTATATAATTAATAGTTTAACCAAAATTAATTACTTTTTACTTAAATTTACACCGACATTGTGACACCCCACGTCCGTTAATGTCACTCATTAAGAGAATGCATTAAGTTTTGTGAAGCGTTATAGATAAAAAGAAACAGAAATATTACAAGAGAGATATAAAATAGCAATGGAATTCAAAATTTTATTAATCATAAAGCATAACATTGTGGTTCAAAACATCATAAGTCTGAAAATACATAAACCTAGTACATCATCTTAAAATTTATGTCTTGTACTTAAAACATTAGAGTACAATAAATAAAGAAGAATAATTCCCCCAAATAAAACATAGCCATAGTAGAAGAGATAAGAACTTGAGCCATACATCTAAGCAGCTCCAACTTGAATGCAACCAGAATCCTGATCAAGCTTGAGTATTCCAACCCTAAGAACCGGGGGAAGGGGGAAATAGAAAAGATAGAAGAGGAAACAAAATAGGTCAGACATAAAGTATGGCGAGTCCAGTTACTTTTAGCAAATAAATAAGTAAAAATATCATGATAGGCATATAAAGTAGATAAGAGAGATAACAACATATAAGGAGAGTATGACAAGGTAAACAGGATAGAACAAATAACGCTTTTTTAATGCTTTCCTTTTTCTCTTTCTCTGCACCAATACTAGTGCCTTATTAACAAGATGATCTCCAAAAAGTATAAGATGGTAGACTTAGGTGTACTTCCAGTGAGAGGTTTTCACCCCATACAATCAACAGACATCCCAACATACCGGAGTTACCCCTAAGGGTATTAACAGGCTCCCAACATACTGGAGTCTAAATGTACCATAATTACTACCCTAATCGATCGGCTCCCTACTCCGTAGATTCCCTGTGGCCCCAAAGTAGGATGTATCACTTCCTAAAGTGGTAACCCTTTGTTTTCAACATGTGCACAACCATATATATATAGGTGTCATGGTGTCTTATCCTCCTCTGTCCGAACCATGCACACACATGACCCGGTCGGTACGTGCCGCCCACACCATCCCCCACTTTTGGACCCCTTACAATCTCTTACAATCAACCCAGTAAGGGTGCCCCGACTTCGACCTAGTTCTGAGTACTCGTTTGATACCTATATATGGGTTACTGATTGAAACGAGTCCCGCACACAAGATGATACAAGCTTTCCCCTACGCTTGCATCCCTGCTAGGTTTTCTACAGGTTATGCCATACTAGAGTATAAGATTGCATAACCCCCACAGTACTTAACCCACTCACTATTTCAAACAAGTTTACTTAAACCCCTACTCAAGTTATATGTTCATACAATCACTATGGATTCAACTAGGTTAAGTATTCTAATTCATTACCATATTCGTTTATGGTTATAATGTGTTAGACCTCCCACATTAAGCCTACCACTTGTTGATGCTGAATATGCCGGCCGGTTCCCAGCAGACTTCTTCCACAAGTCGGAGTTAACCTCGTATCTTAGCACGTCTTGTGTTTATGCACTTAGACCCCTCACATTAGATTCACCACTTGTGGTCGCTGGATATGTCGGCGTTTCCGGGCAGACTTCCACCTCCAATGTAATCTAATCTCGTGTCTAAGCGCGGTTATAGTTTCTAATTACTATAATTCTAGGCATTTCAATTATTAACCAATTACTCCTATGTCGTTATAGGTTTTTATGCCCCTTTCCCAAGTCATGTTCATTACGAACCATATGCCCCAAATTAAGGTCTTTATTCACAATTCAGTTTATGCCCCTAAATTCATATTCATAAATTACATGCAAGTTATGACTAAATTTCCCAATATAAGTTATGCCCCCAATTTAACGTTTTCCCCTCGTTTTCAATTTAACACGTTTGCATATTTCAACGGCATGCCTAGGCTCGAAGGTAGCCTGGCTATAAAAATAAAAGGGAAAAGATGAAGGGAAGAGGACAGAAATGATCATACTAACAAGATTGACATATAACGGTAGAAATAGGCATAAACATATAGTGGCATAGTGGCAAGATAGGCATATAGGAACAGATCTGGCGAATATGTGATAATAGAACTGATTCTAACAAAATAGGGATATCAGGCATGATAAGATCAAAACTATGGATTAGATAACCAACTAACAACAGATCTAATTTAGCCGCAAACATAATAGGAACATGCGTGTGGTTATCTAAACAGTGAATTAGATCTATAAACAGTAGTAGTTCTGACATGATAAATAGGTGTAGGTTCAGATCTAGCTCATGGTCATGTCAGAAATTCAGGTTATAACAGATCTGATATGATTCAAATAGCCACAGGCATAGATCCAAGTTATAGTCATGTCATGTTTTACTTTTTAAATATTTAGATCTAAAAGTAACGTAAACTCACAGTATTTGGATCTAGAAAGATAGAAGAAAAGAATTGAATCACATATCTCTAAACTCTAGATGATTGCTGAAGATGAAAAGGCTTGATTTAATCTGGGCAGAGGCAGCATCTAGTTCTCCATTATTATTTTTATGTGCAAAAACAAGAGAAATGAGGCAATATATATAGCCGTAACCCCAAACCCTAATCTTCCCAAATCTGCCGTAGGGGGGGTCGACCCATGGGTTGATACCCCTCTTATGGGGTCTACCCAGGGGTCGACGCCCCTCTAATGGGGTGGACACCCCCCTTTTGGGGTTGACACCCCTGAGCGGGAAAATTCCCGCCTCCCCAATTTCTGAGATTTTGAACTGTTTTGAATTTTCTGGATCAATTATATGCATATATATTCCTCTTATGCGTATACAAACTTCAAACCTTCATAACTTGTTCATACGGTGTCCGTTTTATGCAAACCAAGTGTCTATTTTGACCAGAATTCTGAGACGAAACACAGTCTGTTTCCCTTAATTCTGAATATTAGATTAATTATTCTTTAATTTATCATCTTTTAGTGTTGTTAAAATTATGGGTGTTACAAGCCGCTACTTTTTCTTCCATCCCGCTTCTGTTTCTTCTCGTTCCAGGCTTCCTCCTTTGAAACTATTAACCCGCGCTTCCCTAAAAATACAATCACCGCACACACCATGAAGCCAACTGATAATGATCAAACATCATCAAACTGTTCTCCTAAGCCTCGCCAACTAACGCTTGGAACCCCTCGCGAACCGGCCTTCCCGTTAGTTCTAGATTTGGCTTCGAACGCCAATGCTTGTTGATGAGATTCAGGCATCCACGGTGCATAAAATAAATCATAGTGGGTCAGATTATATAGCTCGCCAAACTCTAGGTTTTTGCAGTTGGAAGATTTGAGGGAAGATGATCGGATACGAAGAAAATGATGAGGGAGGTTGGGGAGTTCTCTATCGTTGATTTTAGTAATGGCGGCTACCCAGATGGTTGACCACACAAAGAATAGAAAGGAACGATAAATAGGGTTACCCCCTTTTTATAGTGACCCTATTAATATAATATTATTAGATCAAACTTAGCGGTGAAGTAACATGTTAAAATCACCTCAAAGAACCTCCGATCAAGATGTAAATTTTAATCTTATCAAAAACGATATTTCAGACATGATAGAACATGTTTCATCAAATTTCGAGATCATTTGTAAAAATTCATTTATAACTTCACAACATGAATCGACACGCGTTTAAATTGCACACGATCACAAACTAAATCTAATTAACTTGAAAATTGAAATATTACAATAATAAATCATTAAGGATTTAATGAAATTAATTTCATTGAAAACGGAGTTCATTAGAAAATCGGTTATTCTAAATTTCCAAATTAAATCAATAAAACTATTAAATAAAAACCGAGGCGTTTACTACTCTCACGATCAAACGGTAGATCCGATTGATATGAAAATCAAAATCCTACAATAACTAACTAATACGAATCCAACAACACAAATTTTGTCGTATTCCGAGACTATTTCCCAGAGCGCCATTTTATACGGCAGACAATGCTATTTTGGACACCAAAATACTCGATGTCCAAAAATAACAAACTACCTACCTATCCCGACTCTAAACATCGATATGAATTCAACGTAATTTGTCTCGTAGCTTAATTAGATTGATTTTTCAAGTTATCCACAAATACTCACCTATCAAATTAAATTAAATTAAATTACGCGCTATATAAAACGACTGAGCTTCTTTGGCTACCGTTGTCACATACGACATCGGATGGCCACGAAATTTGGTTTCGTACAATAATTTAACGCTATGGCTCCAATGAAACTAATTTCATCAGAAACCAAAGCTGTTTAAAAATGGCTATTTTAAAGGCTTATATAATATCGATAAAATATTATATAAATACCAAAAAATCTAATTAAATAATAATAAATTGTTATCATACATATCCTAATAAAATATCATATAGCTTCAAATATAACCCAATATGGATTTAAAATTCAACATTTTATAATTTCGAGTTAAACAATATCCAAATTACATTAAAACCTTTTTAAATTTATTAAATAAACGTCATCATTTATAAACGTTTTCCATAGTGACTATTTGAAAATTTGATTTGGAATAACTTACAATCTATATTAGAAATCTCGAATTTTCTCTTTCATATAAAAATTATAATCAACTAGATTCAAACATTTCTTGTTTAACGGAATTCTGACTTATATTTGATCATGTATATTCAAATTGAAGTTCAAAATTCGATATTATGAACTACCACAATGTTACAAGCTCGTTTTAAATTAGATATAAATTTAACGTTCAAACTTCGTTTTATAAGCGAATTCAATATTGAAATCCATTAATATTCCAAACATAATATTTAAAACAGATTTAAATATTCAAATTCAAATGACCAAAAAATGTGGGTCGTTACAAAGACTCTCCCAAAATTTGCTGGATAATAATGGGTCTCTGTCGCTGACTACAGTAGTTGGAATATAATGTAGCCTAACAACTTCCTTAACATACAACTGGCTAATAAACTGGTGGTCCTACTCTTCTTGACCGGAATAAATGGACGATGTTCATTAATTGGTCCACTATTTCCCAAATGGCTTCATTCTTACTCCAAGGAATCCCATCAATAAAATCCATAGCAATTTGTTCCCATTTCCATCTCCATGAGTAACACAATCCTCGAGGCTACCCTTGCTCCGCCTTCTCCCTTTGACAAGTTAAGCATCTAGGAAAAAACTTTGCCACATCTATTTTTATTCCTTCCCAATAAAAACTTCTCTTCATGTCCCTAAACATTTTTCCCCTCCAGATGTATGGTCATTCTTGACCTATCACCTTCATTAATAATTTCCTTCCTAAGGACACAGATCTGGTCATTTCTCCTCGAGCTTCCACTCCTATCAACATAATATCTACCAAAATGAGGGAAAGATTCTCCCTTAGATTTTTTTTTCCTTCAATACCCTTAAGTCATCATCAAGGCCTTGCTCACTTTTGATCCTTCCCAACATAACTGATCTTATCCCCATAGCTCTAAGAAATCCTTGAGCTGCCTCATACGGTGGTTGCAAATTGAAAACAAAGAGAAATTCTAACTGTCTCCATTCAGTGATATTACTAAGGATAATGTGCTTCTGACTCAAAGAGTCGACCACGATTTTATCCTTACCAAGGGTATACTGAATGGTAAAATCAAAAGATGCAAGATATTCCATCCATCTCTGTTGTTGAAGGTTCAAATCTCGCTGAAAAAACAAATATCTAAGAGACTTATGGTCGGTGAATAGCTCAAACTTTTCTCCAAGAAGATAATGTCTCCATATCTTAAGGGCGAAAACCACTGCTACTAAATCTAATTATGGACAAAGTACCTTTTCTCGTGGTCCTTAAGTTGTCTACTTGCGTAGGCATCTACGCTACACTCTTGCATGAGTACTGCTCCCAAACCTGTCCTTCATGCATCTGTAAAACTATAAACATATTGATTTCATCCGGGGTAATAAGGATAGGCAAACTTATGAGAGATTTCATCAACCTCTCAAAGGAAATTCCACATTTCTCACTCCACACAAACTTATGATCCTTTTTCGTCAATTAAAGGGGTTGCAATCTTCGCGAAGTCAATTAAATTCCTATAGTGCCCTGCTAACCCAAGTAAACTCCTAACGTCCATCACATTGCGGGTTATCTTCTACTCTTGGTACATTAGCGAGGTCTGCCGCTAATCCTTTCCCCAAAACAATAAGCCCTAGACACTTGACTTCTTTTTTCCATAAGTGGCATTTCAAGAATTTTTTTGTAAGTTGGTTCTCCGTTTGAAATCCTAGGACTCTTCTCAAGTAATTATCGTATTCCTTATGGTCCTTAGAAAAGATAAGAATATCATCTACAAATGCTACCACAATCTTATTGGGTATACCTCTAGATACCCTACTCATAAGGTCTATAAAAAAAATGGGGGCATTCATCAAACCAAAAGGCATATACCTCCTACTCAAATAGTTAATTTGGCATCCAACTCTTCCTTGGGCTTACTCTCTTCCAAAATCCCTAATTGGTGAAATCCAGTAGCCAAATCTATCTGGGAAAATATTTGGACTCCTCCCAAATGGTCAAACAAGTCATCAATCCTTAGTAAGGGGTTTCTATTCTTCTTAGTCAACTTGTTAAGTTCCCTATAATCCACATATAATTTAAAAGTTCCATCAGACTTTATGGAAAACACAACTAGTGTAACCCATTCAGAGGCTATGCAATTAAAGCCCCGCTAAATCCTCGCTATAGCTCATAGCGCTCTTCAACCTCTACGCTATTTTAATTTAGCACCGATGAACAGTAGAACCGCATTTAACCTCGCTATTTTCGACTGCATGCGCTAAATCAAGGCTGTTTAGCAACTTCTTTAGCAATATTTATACACAAAGCTTTATTTGACTAGTTCTCTTTGTAAAAAGATCAATAAAGTTAGTGTACATATCTAATTTTAATGCATAAGTGTCCAATATATTATACAAATCTATTACAGTCATCAAATCCACTGTGTGTAACCATGCTATTATTTGGTTTAGTTATATAAGATTAATTTATATTGGTATTTTCTACACAGATAACGTGGAAAGGATATTAGTTAGTTTAAAATATTTGGTTTCAACATCTAGTGAACCTTTTTGCTCTTCCGCTATATCCCAGCTATTTCCCCGCTTTATCCCCGCTACACCTTTTTGCCTATCCACCGCTATAAAACCGCCAAGCGCTTTAACAGAATTAGAGGTACTCCTACAAATAAACCTTTTCTGCAATGATTCCGAGATTTGTTTATCAAGCACTCTCCTTTACTTAGGAGCCACGTGCCTTAAAGCAATGCTACAGGCCTCACATCCTTTTCGTGATCTATCCTAAATGATATTTCACGGTAGGGGTGGGAGTCCTACAACTTCATCAAAAACATTGGGAAACTCACATACAATTGTACTGAAAATGGTCCTTCTAATTCGGAAGATAAGGAAAACAAGGTCGAATCACTATTCCCTGTCCTACAAGGGATTTATAAGCTGCAGCCTCCATGGCTTCTCAAACAAACCACTCACCTATCACAGTTAAGGATGTCCCCATAAAATGATAGTTAGTCTATTCATAAATAAGACCGTATCCCTCGAATTCAAGCACATACGCATTGCAAAAGAAGTCGGCGTCACTGATGTCCAATACTAGGTCTTTACGCTCAAACAAAAATTGCATAGTCCCTCCAATAGGGTATGACCTCTCTATAGGATATCTAGCATGGGGATAAGAGAAGTTTCAAAGAATTAACAATCTTCATAGCAATAAAGGAGTGTGTAGCTCTCGAATCAAATATGGTACACAAAGAAATCCCTAAGATAGAAGTTATACCCTCCCATGCAGGCTGTCCTCAACCTTTAAGGGGGCTGACTATGAATATGCGCTGCCTCCAAGGCATAGTTTTGACCACTCTGCACTACCTTCGGTTTAGGGAAATTCCTTGCCAAGTTCCCATCTTCATGACAGCTAGTGCATTTTCCCTTGAATTCTGATTTTGCTAGGCTCATTATGCAGTCCTTCGCCTCATTCCCTTTCTTGTGGCATCGAGAACATGTCCTGGCTTCCTTCTCGAATTTGCCTCCCTTCTTCTTCTTAAGCGAGAAATTTTTCTTTTTGTTCTCCCCAATAGTAGAAGTACCTTCTCCCATATCAGTCTTAACTTCTTTAACATTCTCAGATGAATATAGGATAGCCGCCTCAACCAGGACTTCATACGTTGCTCCAAAAGTCACTTGGGCCAAAAGCATTTCCCTCAATGGAGAATTCAATCCTTTAACAAACCTAAGGTCTTTATCCATTAGGATGTCCACTATCCCCTTCCAAACTTAGAAAATTATGTAAATTTCGCCACATACTCTTTTATATCCAACTCTCCTTGCTTCAACTGAATAAACTTTTCTAGATGCATACTCTTCTTAGCATTGGTTAAGAACTTAGCCTCAAAACGATGCCTAAACTCTGCCCAAGTAAAAATTCTGTCTGCATTCTCTTGTGGAATTATATTCCACCATTCAAAGGCTTCAAATGCCAAGATGCTACCCGACGGTTCAGTTGATCATCCCATGGGGTAGCTCCAAAAATCCTTTCGCACCTAGAGATCCACGCTTTAGATTCAACGAAGTTCACATTCCCAAAATGACTTTCCTCCTAAACTCACAAAATCTTTGCAAAGATGAGGGAAGTTGAGAGCCGCTTAAGCGGCCTGAGCTATTAGTCCGCTGGGGCGAGATTAGTAGTAGGGACCCATTTCACAGTCCTAAGGTACTGTTGGAACCATTTTGGCAAGTAATGAGGCCTTGACGGGTTCCCCTACTCAGGCTGGTTATCGTCCATTTCTACTATCTGAAAAAGGAAAACCCTTCAGTGGATTTCCTACGATAGTATTAAGGCCCAAAAGAAAGAAAGACAAGGTTGCCTAGTATAATTACGCATGTTTTTGGGGGTACAGTACACACACACACTATATATATATATATATATATATATATATATATATGTGTGTGTGTGTGTGTGTGTGTGTGTGTGTGTGTGTGTGTTTGAAACCTTTTCAAATAACAAATACATCTCTCATACATATATTTTTCCGTAACCGGGTTACCTATGCTCTAATACCAAATGTAACAACCTTCCTGAAATGGGCCTAAATTCCGACCTAGAAAAGGCCCATTGGAACTTAGAGCCAATTAAAACGAATCGTTGGTCCTATAAGGAATTACTAAAACAGATATATAGTGCAGTATAAACGAAAAATCAGAATCTCGCACAGTGGAAGGGTTAAAATATAATAACATAAAATAGATGTACCATTATTCAAAATCACAAATTTTGATACAATAAGTCTCACAGATGATAACAGGCACATCATTCGTTATCCCAAGTACATAACAACAACAACAATAAGGCTACTACCATAATAACTAAATCATCGAGAGGCCCCTCCTTCATGCAATTGTTTCTCTTCCTCAATCAATAGTCTCACCTACTAACCTATTAATGTTAAGAGGAGGGAGATCAGAACATAAAGTTCTGGTGAATGAAATACAGATAAGATTAGGAATAAGTATTTCCTATATTTGGTAGTATAAACTCTTCGTGTTATGTCAACGCAACAAAATGCACTAAATTTAACATATGAGGCGGACACCCTAACAGACACTTAAGGATTATATGTAAATCTAAGGGCATACGTGCTTACAGTCATTCAATACCCCCACAAGGTAATTTATAAGGGCGGACATTCTTACGATCACTTAATACCCCCACGAGGCGACCTATTCCTAGCCACTTAAGGCCATATACTAATTTATTAAAGGTGGACATCCCTATAGTCACGTAATATCCTATGGAGGACCTTAGCCACTTAAGACTCGTCTCTAGCATCAACGTCAACGTCATAAATAATTCCTTCTATAGGTCGAGAAATAGTAATAACCACTTAATACCAGGTTTGGGTCAGGAACTCAACTTTGTTTTAAGAGAACCCTCCCGATGGGCCCTTTTGTTACTATCTGTATGTCCTTATGGGTGAACTCCAAGCCACTTAATACTTCCCTTAGACGGTGGTTTGTTTAGGCCATATATATATAATCCATCCTTAAGTCATCCCTCACTAGCGCCTCGATAAGAAGCAGACATTACGTGGAGAATTACCCTGCTCGTGTTATCATCTATTAAGACCATTTAATACCTCATAGGGAAAGGCGGTCCCGATGACCATTTAAGACCTTTGTAATGGCAAGTCCCATGACTTGGATCCTAAACCAAGCAGTGAACCTTCGGAATGGACTTCGTCTCCTAACTACTTAATACCAAAATCAAATTAGGTCAACCACTTAATACTTTTTTTCGAAGCAAGCCTACTGCACTCACGAATACATACACTAGACATCTCACATTAGACCAACCACTTGGGGATGCTGGATTTGTTGGGCGCTTCCGGGAAGGATTCTACTACAAGTTGGGCCTAAGCTTGTATCATAGTGTACTAATTATAATAGCCCAGACACTTAGACGCCTCACATTAAACAGGATTACTTGTAGACACTGGATATGTCGGTCGGTTCCTGACAGGCTTCTACTACAGGTAATGGTTAACCTCATGTCTAAGTGAGTAAGTGTCATTAATATATCTAAAGCCTTTAACACACAAAAACATACAAATTCTTATGGAGATGTTCAAATTCAAATTCCTAATTCAACTGTATTTATTACACACTTAATACGTAATAATATCATGTTGTTCATGCTATATGTGTGTGTATATATATATAAGCGTAAGTGAACCAAATTAACGTCCTAAGAACGTTTGAAATGTCAATCTCTATCTTAAATTTAAGGTTTACAAGTAATTTCCTATATTCCTTTCAATCATGGCATAAATGTACATACTAACATGTAACAATCAAAATTAAAAAACAACAATATTAACACAAAACTTGTAACCTAGTTTTAACTTGATTACCTCAATAATAAAAGATAAACAAAGTGCCATATATCCAATATATTCATATATAATCCCTATTTTGAATGGATTCACTTTTATGTACGTCTACACACAAAACCTTAATACTTGGACATCTTGTAAACAATACGATCAAATACTCTATTTATAAAATGAAGATTTAAACCTATTCAAATTTACAACTCCATCCAAATCTTAACCTTTTGCCCAAAAAAATATGTATGAATTTATACAACATTAAATAAGATGAATCCAACCAATATAGAGAATTATACAACACTAATCATGCTTCTTTTTTATTATTTCAATAATCCAAAACCACATATATAAGTAGGTTGACAATTTCTTCATAAAACATAACTAAATGCAAGATTTTAGGGATTTGATATTGTTTTCATTTCATAATAACTCAAATCTTCCTAGGAACAATAATCCAACTTTAAATTAGCAAATCATAGAAAATAGTATCTTAAATGAATTCCACTCACAGTGATATAAGAATGAGCAACACCTGTAACACCCCGAATTTTTAATGGTATTAAAGAGAATAAATTAAATAATAATTAATTTAATGTTCAGGGTTAGGGGAAACGGACTGTACCATTGCGTCCGTCTCGAAATTCTGATCAAGATAGACGTTTGGTTTGCGTAAAACGGACACCGTATGAAGAAGTTATGATGAAGGTTTTAAGTTTGTACACACACAGAAATATTTTATATATACACATGAGTCAGAGGTCAGTAAAATTGGATATGACTATGGACATGGTAATGAAATGGACTACTTAACCTAATTTAATACGACTATTGATTTAAGTTAGGGTTAAGTAAAATTGGATGGGTAGTGGTGGGTTAAGTAAATTAGAGGAGATGGGTAATATGTATATATAGGCCCACGTACTTAACCCAATAAGATTATGTAATTAAAGACACCTAGTGGTATACATAACCGGTAGATAATGGAATAAAGTTATGTAATTAAAGACACCCTTTAGGGTAGGCATAACTAGTATAGGGCTATATAATTAAAGACACCTAAGGGTATACTTAGTTAGTGGAAAACCTAGTGGGGGATACAAGATAGGGGAGAGCTTGTATCATACTGTGTGGGACCCATTTCAGTCAGTAACCCGGAGTTGGTATCAAGTAAGGACCTCCGTACTAGGCAGAAAATGGGGCATGCTTACTGATTGATTGTAAGAGATCCAAATGAGGCGGATGGTGTGGGAGGCGCAAACCGACCGGGGATATGTGCGTGCATGGGTCGGGCAGAGGGGGATAAGATGACCGTGACACCAGTAGATATGGTTGTGAACAAAATGGGTTGCCAATTTAGGAAGTGATACCTCCTACTGTGGGGACAACACAGGATATCTACAAGGTAGGGAACCGATCGATTAGGGTAGTGGTTAGGGTATACTTGGACGTATGACCTAAGCCTACCAGCCTATAATGGAAGGGATCATCTCATTTTAGTTATACTAGTAATAATGCAGAGTAATCAATAGTGAGGCACGTACATCTTAACTTGCTTACCTTGTCACAGCTGCCATTTATGTAATGATCTCTCTTATCCACTTTATATGCCTATCATGTTGCTTTTAATTATCTACTAGCTAAAAGTAACTAGACTCGCCAGACTTTTTGTTTCTCCTTCTTTCTTCCGTTTCCCCTCAGGTTCTCAGGGAGGAAACACTCAGACTTAATCAAGAATCAGATATCATCTTGTAGGAGCTACTTCTGAAGTATGGCTCAAGTTCTTGTCTCTACTATGGCTTAACTCTTTTTATTTGGGGAATGATGCTTTTTATTTACTTATGTACTATGATGGTGCAAGACAGAAGTTATTTTATTGTAATGGTTTTTGTGACTTATGAAATTGTGGACCACGGTATTATGACTTATGTTTGAAATAAAAGTTTAAATTTTCCACTGCTGCCTTATTTATATCTGTCTTGTAATTATTCTGTATCTGTTTACCTATAGCACTTCACGAAACTTAATGCATTCCCTTAGTGAGTGACATTAACGGACGTGGGGTGTCACAACACCAGAATCGAGTAGAATAAGTTTTGGATTTGGCCTTCGAAAACAATCGTGCTCTAGCCTTTCAAATATATATATATATATATATGTATGTATGTATGTATGTATGTATGCATGTATGTATATAAGAGTCACATATTAGAATCTTATATATATATATATATATTAAATCCAGAATAAATCTAAATATATATTAGAATAGAAGAGACATAATAGGTTAGGAATATAGAAGAAAAACCTAAACTCTTTTCTTTCCTGGAATTAGCAATGGTAGAAAGGCATTATGGAGGCATGGATAAGAATAGATGTAAGTTTTTGAGCGAGGGTTTGGGTCTTATTTACCATTGACATCGTGTATATGGACCGTTAGATTCAATAGATTTGGTGGTCTGTTTGCTGAAAAATATAAATAAGTCCTCCTTAAAAAAACACCTTCACTGGGTATCATACAATAGGGCTGTCGGTCGCTTCTATTGGAGAACGGTCGACTCCCCTCCAAGAGGGGCAGTCAACCACCCTTTCCGGGGTCAAACCCAGGAAATTATGTCTCATGTACGTTATTTTTAATTAATTACTGAATTGATTTGATTGATTGCTCACCTTTTATTGATTATTCTTGTCCCCATTGTACATAAATATACACACACATTTAAGTTCAAAAGAAGTATTCTTTTTCATGCTAATCCAATCAATATATTCCAAGTTTGTATATTTATTTTTTTGAAATTCAAACCTTATGTGTTAATATATACGCACAACTTGTTTTTATTAATATCTTTTGCATACGGACTTCGTTTTTTGTAAATAAAATATTAAAACAGATCATAATATCGCCATACGCAACTACAATACTTTCGTGGTCCAATTCTTAATTATTCAAAATTTCATTTTTCAGCCCATTAGCTTATTATTTATTTTCCTTATTTATTTTGAATTATATTATCATATGTCTAATTTACGTTTATTTTACAGGGTGTTACAGAAATGTTTAAGTTGGAGGAAAATTTTCTATGTAGCCATTGAATTTTACTGACCTCTTGATTTATGGTTCAGAGATTTTTGACGTATCACTCCTATATTTGATTGCTTCTCGACATACTCAACTTCAAATTTATGACATTTTTTTTAACTTGTTCAATATATATTTTGAGAAACATTTTCTCCTAGAATTATTATTCTGCCTCCCTGTATATTATATGTCTTTAAGAAAAAAAATCTCTGCCTTTGGTTCTTATTTATTGCATATTTTGAACCTGTACCTATTCGAATTTGAAGAATAAAGAAAATATTTACATTTATTTAATTATGATCTGCACTGTGTTGGTTGCTCATACACTTGCTATGATCAATGCTTGTTGTAGCCATTATACATTTTCTCACCTACTTTGTTTACATGCTTTCATTCTTTGATATCTGCTGCTTCTTGTTGTACATGCATTTGAGTTGCCTGCACTCATGTTCTCTATTTGTTGTAGCCATTATACACTTTGAATTTGTATGTGAAGTGGTTAATTGTTGTTTATGTATCTTGCACCTTTAGTACTGCTAGTAACCCATAATTTTTGGCACCGGTTGTTGAACTGGCCATATGTTGTATATTTACTTTTGTTTAGAATACCAAAACATGCTAATCTGTATTGCTCTTGCTACCATGCTTACAATTTAACTTTCCATACTATAGTTCTGTCAAATTATTTCTTTGGCCTGCACTTTTTTTTGGTTCATTTGGCTCTTTTCTATTTGTTGATCTTTTGCATATTCTGCATTTTCTGGCCTTGTGGCATTTGCATCAAACCATGTTGATTCGTTAATTAATATGATTTGGTCTTATGGCATTTCTCTATTGCATCATATTTTTTAAATTATCTATAGTGATAAAATTTATCCATTTACTTAATACGCATACGTATCATGGTCCACCAAAAATATTTTCCATGAATAATATTAAATAAAAAAATGACATGGTTATTACTAAAGTGCTACTTATTAAAAATAATTAATAAAATGAAAATCATAAATACAAATTTAAGTTTCTGTAAATCATGGAATAAATAAATTTAAAATTTAACATGTAGTTCAATCATAGATCATGCAAATTGGAAAAGATGTTATAATATATTAGAATATTACAGTCATAAATAACTGGGCACAAATATAGAAAGAAAAAATGTAATAACCCGGAAATCCGAGCCAATTTTAAAAAAAAATTATTTTGGCAATTTTGATGAATTTTGAGTATTTAAAATGAATTATTTTAAATAACAATGACGAGGAATTTATTTTGAATAGAATTAGAAAGTATATATATTTATTTGAATCGACGTTAGAATATAACTAATTATTTATAATTAAAAAAGTAATTGAAAATGGCGCGGTAGTTCGAAAATTCGATTTCAAAATTCAAATGAATGTACATGATTCACAATAAACCGGATTTTGGCGAAACCAAAAATATTAGAATCTATTTGAGAATATCTTTCCAACGAATCCGTCAAATAGAAATTTCATAGCGGGAATAAAAAGTTATGCCCAGTTGAAAATTCAGAATAGTCGCTATGGAATTTTGGCCCTTAAAAATGGAAATTTTGCAAACGACCTCTGTTTTCGACGAAACCACTTTTGTTGGATCCAAGATATCAATTTTTTGCTAGATTCCAAAATTCGTAATTTTCTGAATCAATATGTGAGCATGGCGAAAGAAAACGTGTTTTGACAGTTTTTGTCAATTTCGATCGACCAGAAAATGGACATTTTTCAAACAGTCTCAGAATTTGGCAAAATTAGTTTTGTTAAGACCGTATTGTCAATACGAATCTAGAAGTAATTTTTTTGGAATTTTCAGAGACTGTATGTGGCCCCGGTAAATTGAAATGTACGTTAAAATCAATTTTGAACGTTAAATTAATTTATAATTCAATTTTGATGAAAACTGATCGAAACGGCCGAATTGGCTTATGATACATATCCCATTGTGTTTGGAATGGGGGTGATTAGCTAGCAACAACAGTCGGTGGGCTTAATTTCGAGTTTGAAATAAAAAGTTGCTTTTTGAAAATTAAATTAATTAAATATATATACTCTCTCCTTCCCTCTCTTCCTTCAGAAGTCAACCAAGGTCAAAAAAAAAACCATCGTGCTCTCCCTCCCGTCTACCGTCCCCCATCGCGCCACGCACCATCGCGCCACGCACCATCGCGCGCCACCACCCCATATCTTGCCGCAACACCCCCCCTCCGCCTCACCCTTCCTCCTCCGTCCAAACCAGTACGAAGAACCCCAAAGTCGCGCCCACCTCGAAGAACCGACGCCCTAGCCCCTGCCCCTGCCCGAGCCACCCCCGCGCGAGCCCCACCTGCCGTGACGCCACCTGCAAACCCCCCTTCACTCCTTCGAACGATTAACAGTAAGTTTATTAATTTATTTATTTTTCTTTTCTTTTCCAGATTTTATTCAAATGAAAAAGCATTGTTTTTAAATTTATATTATGATGTCTAAAGATCTATTTTTTAAGTTATATCATGATGTATAAAAATTGGATTTTTACATAAATAGATTAGTTATAAAAATATGATCTTTATAGAAATGAAATCGTTATAAAAATTGGATTTTTATTCATATATAAAAATACAATTTTGTTCATACGAAAAATACGATTTTCATTCATATGAAAGTGATGATTTCTATACTTGTAAGGATTTGGTTTTTATATGTATACTAGCATAATAAAAATTAGATTTTTATTATGAAGTTAGCGACACAAAAATTAGTTTTTTATTATGAAGTTAGCGACATAAAAATTATATTTTTATTATGAAGTTAGTGACATAAAAATTAGATTTTTATTATGAAGTTAGTGACATAAAAAATATATCTTTATTATGAAGTTAGCGACATAAAAATTAGATTTTTACTATGAAGAGAGAAATATAAAAATATGATCTTTATACATACGGTTTTGAAATAAATATATGATTTTTATATATGTAGTAGAGAAATAAAAATGTGATTTTTATCCATTTAGCGTTGATGTAAAAATTCGATTTTTATATATATGAAGTGGAAATAAAAATATGATTTTTATGTACATGTAGAGATATTAAAATTGTGATTGTGTGAAACAGAGAGCGATGGAACGGATTTGAATCAAAAAAGAATTCAAACGGTTCATAAATTCGGAAATGAAATGGCGGAGTGGATCCCAAAGGTGAGAACTTCTCACTTTAAATTTTATTTTCTAGTCTGAAATATATACTAGGATGCAGACGGTGCTTAGCAGCACCCGACACCCGTTGTCCAAAGACCATGGATGACTTGTTTGTTTAATTGATGTGTTGTGAAAATTGATGGTGTGATTGGAATAGAATAAAATATTTTATAGTTAAAAATATAATTTTTAACGTGTATATAAAATAAATATTTATAAACAAATCGGACGAATTGTTTATGTACACACATTAGACTGATATTGATTGGGACGATAAATTTTACACATCGCCCAACTGCACAAACACTATTCTGTGTTTGATTGTTTGAAACCCCACATGGGTGTTGGGATGATATTTGGCGTACACTAATCCCAATTATTTAGCTGTATGTCGATCGATTGGTTGACATACTGTGAAAGCGTTAATTATTTATATTTAATGCTTATGCAGTTGTGTGGTGCACTCTGGATGATGGTTGATTATTTATCGTTGCTATTATATACATGTGTTGTACGGAATCCATATAATTAATATTATATGGTAATTGATTGGGCCTCATTCCAATTTGGAAAATAAAGAATATTCATGTGTTGAATAAAAGAAAATTCATGTGTTGAATAAAATATATATTCATGTGTTGAATAAAAGAAAATTCATGTGTTGAATAAAATATATATTCATGTGTTGAATAAAAGAAAATTCATGTGTTGAATAAAATATATATTCATGTGTTGCATAAAAGAAAATTCATGTGTTGAAGAAAATATTCATTTGTTGAATAGAATAACGAAGTTATTGAAATATATAAAGCCGTGTTGATTAGATTGACGTCATTTTGACGTGAACGATATGTATATCGATTTTATTCATTTTTATAATGAATATAGGAAAGGAAGTGATTTCAAAATATAACGTTTTGAAAATATTATCATTTATAGAGTAATGATGTGGAATATTCAATTTTAATTAGGAATTGAATATGAAGTTGAAATCGTTCTGAAAACTAATTTAAAACAATTTATAAAATACGTTTTGAAAGGTAATCGACGAGATACAATATATATATATATATATATATATATATACAATGGACTGAATAAAACATGCTGCGGCAGTTCGCGAATTTCGACCATTGACTTCGAATGGATATTACGAGAGATCCGACCGTCAGATTCTCCTAAAACCCGAGCCGTTGGGTTCGTATCGAAAAGAGCTTTCTAACGAATACAAGAAATTAGAAATCTAACAGTTTGATTTGGAATTATGTCCAAATCAAATTTGGAAAAGGTCGTTATAAGTGCAGTTCGATGGCTGTTGATGGAAATCGACTGTACGGGCCTTGATAAAATTATTAAAAATCGCAATAATTTGTGTAGAATCATAAGAAATGATTTGGAAAGAATTGGGATGAAAAATTCCATTTTTGAAAAGAAAAAAATAGATTTTTATAGAAATGAACTAGTTTTGAACTAGAATTATAATCCATTTATTTTTGAAATAAATGAATTGGATTTGAAAGGGTTTTAAAAGTAACCAGAATTTCCAATAATTGAATTGGAATGGATTTGAAACGAAATTGTCTTTGGAATATTTCGATGTTGGATTTCGTGATTATACAGATATTGTAATGGAAATTTGAAAGATATATTTATATCGTTATTTCCAATGCGATATTTGTTGGTCGTAGAATTTGATATTGAATATAAGCCGATATATTTTCTATTCAGAGCCTTGTATTTAATATCAAATGGGATTTGGGTTTGTCGTGAATGGTGGCTTCATTAACACTGATCTTAAACCAGTTGAGGAAAAAGATTAAATGTTTTTATTTAGATTTAATGAAATGTGCCAATCAAATGATATTTAATTGGAATTGAATTTGAATTGAATTTTGGGTTTATCGTAAACGGTGGTTTAAATAACACTTGTTCTTTAACCCGATTATTAATGAAATGTGAATTGGTTTATCGTGAACTGTGTTTTAAATGACATTGATTCTTTAACCCAGTTAAAGACATGATTTGATTTCCCAAGTTAAACAATCATTAATATTGATTTTGGGAAGATTAAAACCAAGTGGAGTTTTAATGAATCTTTAATTAGATTGCATTGATCGAGAATGGAGTATCACCAGTTTTGCTCCAGGCGATAGTGAAATCTTTAATTAGATTCGAACGTGAAATAGTAATTGAATTTACCGATAACACCGTGGTGTTAGATATGAAGTATTACCAGTTTTACTTCATGGAATGAATAAGTTGGGATTGGGAAATTTAATAAATGAATACTTCGGTAAGGTTCGTTAGTTCCGACTAGTTTGGATAAATCATAATTTGGTTTGAATTGATATTCAAAAGAAGATTAAAGAATAAATTTAAAGAAATTATCTTTGATAAAATTAATGGGAACCTTTCCTTAAAGATGTGAATATTTGAATAAAAGAATATTCTGAATTGGAATGAGGCGTATGTTGTGTTTGTGTAGCACTTGTTTATAATATACGCGAGTTATTCGGAAAGATCGGGTTTATCCCATTTTGAATAACTGATTCGACGATGTGTCGAGGATGAAGACGGTGGTCAAAGACCAGAGGTCTTCACATCGTTTGGATAATTAATGATGATCTTGATTGGGCTGTACACCCAAGAGGAGGGAATCAGTTGGTGATCGTCCAGACGTACTTGGAGATCGATGGATATGCGAGGTACAAGGTGCCTCCGATTTCGTTCAGACCCAGAATGAACTTGTAAATGGACTGTGTATCTGACATTGGATATCATTATGTGTGATTGATTGATATCAGTTGCATGGAGTGGTTTTCCTGTGTGGCATGCTAAGATGCAAATGATCAAGGATTCTGTTGAAAAGCAGAGTCTTGTGGTTGATGATCAAAGCATGGCCTGTATGGCATAGCTTTGTGTAGCGTTAATTCGCGAACCTCATACCTCGGTTGTGAACCAGAAACGGGAGAGGACATCAGGGAGGGCATGCGTTTCTTTCTAGCTAGGGTGGTGTCAGTGACCTACCAGCCCTGACATTTATATTATTTTCACCTGTGTGGTTGTTGGATTGCGAGGCGCCTCTGATATATCGGTGACTATGTGGAGCCGATGGAGTCATTTGGCTCATTTACGCCCCAAAGGGTGGGGAAACGCAGTGTTCAGGCATTATAATCCACATCCGTGGACCAGCCCTGATGATCCATGGGGCAGTTGCGGCTGTTCCTGAGGCTCGGGCTAGACAGTCTCGAATTCGGTGAGGACAATCCCTTGCCTCGGTTCATAGATGGAAATCCAACTTCTAATACGTAACCTTGTGGTTTTGATTGTAGAGCCTAGTATTGGCGACATGATATATGGTACCCATGCTGTCTAGGATTGATACATTTATATTTGAAGTTGTTTTATACACTATGCACTTATAATAGTATCAAATGATTTGTTTTTAACGTACCAAGCATGTTTGGCTATTATAAGGGAAGACCCTATCCTCCGGCTTGTATTGCATTGTGTGATGGGACCTGGGTCTATAATAGCTTCATTTTTCCAAAAAACATTGCGCTATTTTGTTATATGCACTGGTATTCTTGGGAGGAAACCCGTTCCGTGTTATACGGCGTGGTCCCTTGATAATCTGATTTAAAGTAAAGCTTTAAATATATGTTTTAGTTCTAACACCAGTCACATGACTCACCTGAAGTTTATTTTTTTTGACCTAAACACTGGGTGCCCTTATTTTCGACACGGCCAACTAATAGTTTTGGTTTTGCAGATTTATATTTACAAGATCCTGATTTACAGCTGAAGCGGTATTCGGAAAGCTCTGTATCCGTGTATCTGTTTTCAGTTGTGCTTTGTATTGTTTTTCCGATGTGATGTATTTAAATGTAATTTAAATCTCTGATATTTTCTGTGTAATATTTATTCATACTCTGTAATATTTTTGTATTCTGATGTTGTAATAAGCAATGAAATGTTCTTTTGTATATGTTCCGATGTGGCTTGTTCTCAAAGTAATCCGCTCTTTCCTTCGCGGGGAAGTTACGGGTGCTTACATTTGGTATCAGAGCTTTGGTTTACAAAGCTCGAGGACAAGACACATTAGAACCATACGAAATAATTCATCAGAGATTGGATTAGTAATATCCAATAGGAATGACTCGTTAGAGATGGGATTAGTAGTATCCAAGAACGATTGTGTAGAGTGATGTTTTTAAAAAATGAAAAATGAAAAAAAATGTTTTGAAAATAAAATTCAATTATACGTATTTGATTATTTATTTTATATTGAGTTTGGACAATCAAGTATATAAAGATTTTGCGTATACGTCTGATCCGCGTGTATTTGAAGTTTTAATATACTGGGTAGATATAGAATTACACTCTAGTCGTCCGGAGATGATACTAATGATTGATATATCGTCATCAGTTTTATGTTTGAGGGATGAAAGTGGGATTTCTATATATTTCCTATAGACGGGTGTGAGAATCAAAACTAGATAGGGCCTATTGCTGTGATTTGGCACCCAAAGTGTGGTTTTTGACTATATATCAAAATTATGAATTTGAAATGATAATCAACAAATTGATTGTTGATTGTGTTGTTTGATTATTGGTTAATTAATTAGAATTTGAACCATTTAACCAAATTGTACCAAATATTGAACTGTATTGAAAATTGTTTGGAAATGCATGCATATACATGTGTATACATTGAACAGGTCATAGCAGGGAAGCTAAGCAGAGGAATAAAATTGTTTGCCCAACAAATAGGTACATGTTTATTGTATTTCTTGGGTTTTTGATGATTTTATGAGCTGATTGGCTAGCTGCTGGGCTGTTTCCTTTTCTTTTTGGATTGGAGAGGCCTGTATGGCAATTTCGGGATTTTCCCGGTGCTCCCGTGCAGGGGAAGTTATGGCAAAATTTTCGAAAATTTAGGGAGTTAGCCAAATTCATGAAAATTTTGAAAAGTTCTTAGAAACTGAAAAGTTAAAGAACTTAAGCCATAATGAAAACAATGAAAGTTGAGTTGATTAGCAAAACAACTTTCAGCTTCGTTCCTTTTCGGGGACGAAAAGTTTTAAGTGGGAGAGATTGTAATAACCCGGAAATTCGAGCCAATTTAAAAATTTTATTTTGGCAATTTTAATGAATTTTGAGTATTTAAAATGAATTATTTTAAATAATAATGATGAGGAATTTATTTTGAATAGAATTAGAACGTAAATATATTTATTTGAATCGACGCTAGAATATAAATAATTATTTATAATTAAAAAAGGAATTGAAAATGGCGTGGTAGTTCGAAAATTCGATTTCAAAGTTCAAATGAATGTACAGGATTCAAAATAAACCGGATTTTGGCGAAACCAAAAATATTAGAATCTATTTGAGAATATCTTTCCAACGAATCCAAAAAATAGAAATTTAATAGCGGGAATAAAAAGTTATGCCCAGTTGAAAATTCAGAATAATCGCTATGGAATTTTGGCCCTTAAAAATGGAAATTTTGCAAATGACCTCTGTTTTTGACGAAACTACTTTTGTTGGATCCAGGATGTCAAGTTATTGCTAGATTCCAAAATTCGTAATTTTCTGAATCAATATGTGAGCATGGCGAAAGAAAACGTGTTTTGACAATTTCTGTCAATTTCGATCGACCAGAAAATGGCCATTTTTCAAACAGTCTCAGAATTTGCCGAAATTAGTTTTGTTAGGACGGTATTATCAATACGAAGATAGAAATAATTTTTCTTGAATTTTTAGAGACTGTATGTGACCCAGGTAAATTGAAATGTACATTAAAATCAATTTTGAACGTTAAATTAATTTATAATTTAATTTTGATGAAAACTGATCGAAACGGCCGAATTGGCTTATGATACATATCCCATTGTGTTCGGAATGGGGGTAATTAGCTAGGGACAATAGTCGATGGTTAATTTCGAGTTCAAAATAAAAAGTTGCTTTTTGAAAATTAAATTAATTAAATATATATTAATATATATACTCTCTCCTTCCCTCTCTTCCTCTAGAAGTCAACCAAGGTCAAAAAAAAGAGAAAAACCGATCGTGCTCTCCCTCCCATCCATCGCCACCCATCGCGCCACCCACCATCGCACGCCACCACCCCACACCTCGCTGAATTACCCCCCCCCCCCCCCCCCCGCCCCGCCTCACCCTTCCTCCTCCATCCAAACCAGAACGAAGAACCCCAAAGCCACGCCCACCTCGAAGAACCAACGCCCTAGCCGCCGCCCCTGCCTGAGCCACCCCCGCGCGAGCCCCACCTGCCGTGACGCCACCTGCAAACCCCCCTTCCGTCCTTCGAACGATTAACAGTAAGTTTATTACTTTATTATTATTTTTTCTTTTCTTTTCCTGATTTTATTCAAATGAAAAAGCATTGTTTTTAAATTTATTTTATGATGTATAAAGATCTAGTTTTTAAGTTATATCATGATGTATAAAAATTGGATTTTTACATAAATAGATTAGTTATAAAAATATGATCTTTATAGAAATGAAATCGTTATAAAAATAGGATTTTTATTCATATATAAAAATATGATTTTGTTCATAAGAAAAATACGATTTTCATTCATATGAAAGTGATGATTTCTATACTTGTAAAGATTTGATTTTTATATGTATACTAGCATAATAAAAATTGTATTTTTTTTATGAAGTTAGTGACATGAAAATTAGATTTTTATTATGAAGTTAGCGACATAAAAATTATATTTTTATCATGAAATTAGTGACATAAAAATTAGATTTTTATCATGAAGTTAGTGACATAAAAAATTAGATTTTTATCATGAAGTTAGTGACATAAAAATTGTATTTTTATTATGAAGTTAGTGACATAAAAATTAGAATTTTACTATGAAGAGAGCGATATAAAAATATGATCTATATGGTTTTGAAATAAAAATGCGATTTTTATATATGTAGTAGAGAAATACAAATGTGATTTTTATCCATTTAGCGTTGATGTAAAAATTCGATTTTTATATATATGAAGTGGAAATAAAAATATGATTTTTATGTACATGTAGAGATATTAAAATTGTGATTTTTATATATGAACTGCGTGTGACAGAGAGCGATGGAGCGGATTGGAATCAGAAAGGAATTCAAATGGTTCAGGAATTCAGAAATGAAATGGAGGAGTGGATCCCAAAGGTGAGAACTTCTCACTTTAAATTTTATTTTCTAGTTTGAAATATATACTAGGATGCAGACGGTGCTTAGTAGCACCCGACACCCATCGTGCACAGACCATGGATAACTTGTTTGTTTAATTGTGTGTTGTGAAAATTGATGGTGTGATTGGAATAGAATAAAATATTTTATAGTTAAAAATATAATTTTTAACGTGTATATAAAATAAATATTTATAAACAAATCGGACGATTTGTTTATGTACACACATTTGACTGATATTGATTGGGACGATAAATTTTACACATCGCCCAACTGCACAAATACTATTCTGTGTTTGATTGTTTGAAACCCTACACGGGTATTGAGATGATATTTGGCGTACACTAATCCCAATTATTTACCTGTATGTCGATCGATTGGTTGACAGACTGTGAAAGCGTTAATTATTTATATTTAATGCTTATGCAGTTGTGTGGTGCTCTCTGGATGATGATTGATTATTTGTCCTTGCTATTATGTACATGTGTTGTATGGAATCTATATAATTAACATTATATGGTAATTGATTGGGACTCATTAGAATTTGGAAAATAAAGAATATTCATGTGTTGAATAAAAGAAAATTCGTGTGTTGAATAAAATATACATTCATGTGTTGAATAAAAGAAAATTCATGTGTTGAATAAAATATATATTCATGTGTTGAATAAAAGAAAATTCATGTGTTGAATAAAATATATATTCATGTGTTGAATAAAAGAAAATTCATGTTCTGAATAAAATATATATTCATGTGTTGAATAAAAGAAAATTCATGTGTTGAAGAAAATATTCATTTGTTGAATAGAATAACGAAGTTATTGAAATATATAAAGCCGTGTTGATTAGATTGACGCCATTTTGACATGAACGATATTTATATCGATTTTATTCATTTTTATATTGAACATAGAAAAGGAAGTGATTTCAAAATATAACGTTTTGAAAATATTATCATTTATAGATTAATGATGTGGAATATTCAATTTTGATTAGAAATTGAACATGAAGTTGAAATCGTTTTGAAAACGAATTTAAAACGATTTATAAAATACGTTTTAAATGGAAATCGACGAAATATATATAATATATATTATATATATAATGGCCTGAATAGAACACACCGCACCGCGGCAGTTCGCGAATTTCGACCATTGACTTCGAATGGATATTACGGGAGATCCGACCGCCGGATTCTACTAAAACCAGAACCGTTGGGTTCGTATCGAAAAGAGCTTTCTAATGAGTACAAGAAATTAGAAATCTAATAGTTGTATTTGGAATTATGTCCAAATCAAATTTGGAAAATGTCAATGTAAGTGCAGTTCGATGGCCGTTGACGAAAATCGACTATACGGGCCTTGATAAAATTATTAAAAATAGCAATAATTTGTGTAAAATCATAAGAAATGTTTTGGAAAGAATTGGGATGAAAAATTCCATATTTGAAAAGATAAAAATAGATTTTTATCGAAATGAACTAGTTTTGAACTAGAATTATAATCCATTTATTTTTGAAATAAATAAATTGGATTTGAAAGGGTTTTAAAAGTAACCAAAATTTCCAATAATTGAACTAGAATGGATTTGAATTGAAATTGTCTTTGGAATATTTCGATGTTGGATTTCGTGATTATATAGATATTGTTATGGAAATTTGAAAGATATATTTATATCGTTATTTCCAATGCGATATTTAGAATTTGATATTGAATATAAGCCGATATATTTTCTGTTCAGAGCCTTGTGTTTAATATCAAATGGGATTTGGGTTTGTCGTGAATGTTGGCTTCATTAACACTGTTCTTAAACCTAGTTGAGGAAAAAGATTAAATCTTTTTATTTAGATTTAATGAAATGTGCCAATTAAATGATATTTAATTGGAATTGAATTTGAGTTGATTTTTGGGTTTATCGTGAATGGTGCTTTAAATAACACTTGTTCTTTAACCCGATAATAAATGAAATGTGAATTGGGTTTATCATGAACCATGTTTTAAATGACATTGGTTATTTAACTCAGTTAAAGACAGGATATGATTTCCCAAGTTAAACAATCATTAATATTGATTTTTGGGAAGATTAAAACCAAGTGGAGTTTTAATGAATCTTTAATTAGATTGAAATGATCGAGAATGGAGTATCACCAGTTTTGCTCCAGGCGATAGTTAAATCTTTAATTAGATTCGAACGTGAAATGGTAATTGAATTTACCGATAACACCGTGGTGTTAGATATGAAGTATTATCAGTTTTACTTCATGGGATGAATAAGTTGGGATTGGGAAATTTAATAAATGATTACTTTGGTAAGGTTCGTTAATCCCGACTAGTTTGGATAAACCATAATTTGGTTTGAATTGATATTCAAAAGAAGATTAAAGAATAAATTTAAGGAATTTATCTTTGATAAAATTAATGGGAACCATTCCTTAAAGATGTGAATATTTGAATAAAATAATATTCTGAATTGGAATGAGGCGTATGTTGTGTTTGTGTAGCACTTGTTTATAATATACGCGAGTTATTCGAAAAGATCGGTTTTATCCCATTCTGAATAACTGATTCGACGATGTGTCGAGGATGAAGACGGTGGTCGAAGACCGGAGGTCTTCACATCGTTTGGATAATTACTGATGATCTTGATTGGGCTGTACACCAAGAGGAGGGAATCAGTTGCTGATCGTCCAGACGTACTTGGAGATCGATGGATATGCAAGATACAAGGTGCCTCCGGTTTCGTTCAGACCCATAACAGACTTGTAAATGGACAGTGTGTCTGACATTGGATATCATTCGGTGTGATTGATTAATATCGGTTGCATGGAGTGGTTTTCCTGTGTGGCATGCTAAGATGCAAATGATCAAGGCTTCTATTGAAAAGTAGAGTCTTGCGGTTGATGATCAAAGCACGGTCTGTGTGGCATCGCTTTGTGTAGCGTTAATTCGCGATCCTCACACCCTAGTTGTGAACTAGAAACGGGAGAGGACATCAGGGAGGGCATGCGTTTCTTTCTAGCTAGGGTGGTGTCAGTAACCTACCAGCCCTGACATTTATATTATTTTCACCTGTGTGGTTGTTGGATTGCGAGGCGCCTCGAATATATCGGTGACTATATGGAGACGATGGAGTCATTTGGCTCATTTACGTCCCAAAGGGCAGGGAAACGCAATGTTCAGGCATTATAATCCACATCGGTGGACCGGTCCTGACGATCCATGGGGCAGTTGCGGCTGTTCCTGAGGCTCGGGCTAGACAGTCTCGAATTCGGTGAGGACGATCCCTTGCCTCGGTTCACAGATGGAAATCCAACTTCCAATACATGACCTTGCGGTTTTGATTGTAGAGCCTAGTATTGGCAACATGATATATGGTACCCATGCCGTCTAGGATTGATACATTTATATTTGAAGTTGTTTTGTACACTTTGCACTTATAATAGTATCAAATGATTTGTTTTTAACGTACCAAGCATGTTTGGCTATTATAAGGGAAAACCCTATCCTCCGGCTTGTGTTGAATTGTGTGATGGGACCTAGGTCTTATAATAGCTTCATTTTTCCAAAAAGCATTGCGCTATTTTATTATATGCACTAGTATTCTTGGGAGGAAACCCGTTCTGTGTTATACGGCATGGTCCCTTGATATATCTGATTTAAAGTAAAGCTTTAAATAACTGTTTTAGTTCTCGCACCAGTCACATGACTGAGCTGGAGTTTATTGTTTTAACCTAAACTCTAGGTGCCCTTTATTTTTGACACGGCCAGCTAGTAGTTTCGGTTTTGCAGATTTATATTCACAGGATCCTGATTTACAGCTAAAGCGTTATTCGTAAAGCTCTGTATCCGTGTATCTGTTTTCAGTTGTGCTTTGTATTTTTTTCCGCTGCGAAGTATTTAAATCTCTGATATTTTCTATGTAATATTTATTCATACTCTGTAATATTTTTGTATTCTGATGGAATTGTTGTAATAAGCAATGAAATGTTCTTCTGTATGTGTTCCGATGTGGCTTGTTCTCAAAGTAATCCTGTAACATCCCATAATTTTTACCAAGTTGATTGGATTTTTAATATGTGAATTTGGATTTTTATTATATAATGTTGGATTTTCTGAATATATATATATATATATATTCGTTCTTATAAGGTTTGAATATATGAATTTTTAATTTTGAATAAAGTATCTTGTTTTATTTTATAAATTATGATTTTGTATAAGGAAAATTTTATTTTAAAAATTTACAAGATTTCATGTTTAAGTAATAATATTTTCTAATTTTGATAATATTGATGTGTAAATGGTTTTTGTAAAGGATAATTTATTTTATGATTTTTACAAGAATGATTATTATATTTTATTTTGGTAAATTGCATTTACAAAATTTTATAAGGATTGATAGGCATTTATTCTAAACCATTTGTTAGTATAAACTTTGGTAAATTATATGATAAGTAATATAGATAAATATTTCAACTATTTATAGGTTATTTTAAAGATTCTTTAATGATTTTTAGTTTGAAATAAGATTTTTACAAGAAGGATTATTTTATTACTTAAATAAATTATAATGGTGGTTATAAAATCTATAAATTTGTAGGATTGATAATTATTTATTTTAACCATTTATGAATTTTGGTAAGGTATATATATAAATATATTTGATGAATAATAAATATTTTGGAATATTAATAAGTGATAAGCAATTTTGATAAACTTTAAATAATATGTAAGCATTTGAAATTTGGTTACATTCATGAATGTTGCAAAGGTGTTAATAAAATTTAATTTTATTTAAATAAATAAATGTGCAATTTTGGCAAACATGCATGTTGTTGATTTTGTGGAGAAGACATGTGTTCTCCTTTGTGTAAAAATGCATGTAGTTGAGTCGCCTAGGAGAGCCATGTGTCCCTTGATCCAATGACTAAATTACCCCTCTAAACGCCTATATAAGGAGAGCAAAACTCCATTGAGTTATTCACTTCATCCATTAATCATTTGCAATGAATCTCCTCACGACATTTTCTTCTTGTTCCCTGTTTTAATTTTTCCTGTACATGAAAAATTCATGTTCTCCCCAATTAAAAATCCACCTCTTCCAATCTATTCAGTTTTGTTGAAAGGATATGCACGAATATTGTTCGTATCATCGTTTGTGATTTTTAGAAATTAACAGATCCTGTCTTCATCATATATCGAAGGAGAAATCTCAAATTTACAGTAAAATGGAAAAATTGTGTAGAAACTTCGGAAAATATAATCTGTCAATCCACTTCGAATCAATCGATGTCGTCACCACCTTTGCGATCAGCAAGGAAGGTAGTATTTTTGGTGCGAAATTGGTTCGATTCTGTATCGATCATTTGGATTGTTTGAAACTAGGGTTAAAGATTGACAGAGAATCAGACAACGATAAACGAATTGGCGAGCGGCGTTGCGATGAGAATAGAATGGGCTTCGATGTGGCAAAAATTGGTGGAGTTCGGTGCAAGAACAAGAGGTGCGACATATTGGGACGCGCAGATTTTTCCTCCAGGTCACGGCATCATGGGGGGTTCGCATTTTAATGTGGTTGACCGGAGCTTTGGCAAGTTGGTGCATTGGGACGAGGAGGAGAAGAGAAGTTCGCGGGTACTTTCCGATTGATGAACGGTGAAGAGGATGGTTGGTGCATGTGCACACGCAGTGCGTGAAAATGGGTTACAGGACAAAGAAGAAGAGGGATGCGAGAAGAGGAAAGAAGAAGGAGAAGAGAGAAGCACGGGTTTGGGTGTAGAGAAATTGGGCCGGGTCTTTTTGATATGGTTATGCTTTATTTTGTTTTATCGATATTAGTTAAAACTTCAAACACCAATATCTCACTCGTTTTAAAATCGATTTACTCACCGTTGGATCCGTTAGGATCGTATCGGAAAATAGAGCGGAATGATATATAAATTTGATAATTTTGTTAAGTATAAATTTATAAAAATTAAATAAAAAGCCCTTATATATAAATACATATATATCGAATATCGTTATTAATTTAATTTCGATATATAATAATTAGCAGAAAAATCTCCAACTGCTAATGGACGTGAACTGAGAACAGTACAAGTAGCAGTGACGGTATTCGTTGATCTGTTCGCTCTGGTAATGAAGATTTTTAAGCTCGACTGGTGAGAACTTCTAATTTAAATTATTTGTTTAAATTAGTTAATTATAATTAGTTAAGATAATTATAATTTATTAATGATGATTGTGTGATGGATGTGATTACGTGAATGGATGCACATGTAGTTAGATAAAACACTGAACACTGAAAGCGTTATCGACAGTAACGCTTGTGCACAACTGAACTGTTTGTTGTTGATGGTAACTATAATTCATTATCATCTGATGTATATGGTTGATTTATTCTGTTGTATGATGCACACACAATACCATGGTTATGGGATTATACAAGTGATCGATTTAGGATCTCCTTCCTATATACAATTTTATTTAATTATTTAATAATATTTAAAATTTTGGTTTTGAATGTAATATCAACTTTTAAATACTGAATTAGGATTTGGAAAATGATTTGGATTATGTATTGATTTTTATATCTATTTGAAATTTGGTTTTGGTAAAAGTATTTTCAATTTAAATTCAAAATAAGATTTTTGAAATTTAAATATGGTTTTTATATATTATAATAATGATATAATATACACCAGAACGTTCTAGGATGACAGAGAGGATGGTGTCTAGGTTTGGGTTTGGAAATTCAGTTTCCTGCTCTTCCTGACTATCCCTAACTGGTCCGACAACGGGATGGTAAATTCGAAATCGAATTTGAAATTTGAAACTGTTTCCAAATGATTTGGAAATATAAATTAGATTGAAAAGGACGTGGAAATTTGTAATCAGTATATGGTTGAATAGAACGCACTATGATGCGACAATTCATAGATATCGATTTCAAACTATGAATGGCTATAACTTGATTATTTTATTTTGACTTGACTTGAAATAAGGCGCGTTGGATTTCAAATAGTAATTGAATAGAAAGAACAATTTCGATTTTCGACATATGAATTCCGAGTTATATTCAAAACAATTTGAAATACGTGTAGTTACCAATCATAACGGAAATCGAATAAAACAAGGTTATTAAGTTGGAGAAAATTAATGATAACTCCAAAAATGGTGATTAGAATTGGAATACTTGCATTTCGAGTAATCTCAAATCTATTTGATTTAAATGGCCATTTTTTTTACAGTATCTTGGTAACATTTCCAAATGTTATTATTGGTTCGAAATTTAAAGCAAGAACTATTATTTGACTATAAGAATGATTTATAAAATAGTTCGAAGATTTTAAAATATCAGGAATAATTATATGGGATTGAAATAGGTTTTTCCAATTTTAAAATTTGGATATGGTTGGAGGTAAGTCTTCGGATGTTTGATATTAACTCGGTGGATGAAAATTCATATTATCTGAGGAATTTAAAAGGTAATTCACTGTTATTGCACTTATAATATGAGTTGGACACGGAAATTAATATTGAAGATAAGTTGATGTTATTTCTATCTAGATCAAATATCAAAGAGTTGAATAAATCTTTTAATTAAGATATGGGTTTCTCTACCTGATTGAAGTAAGTTAGATAGAAATAATCTTCGATATTTGGTATAAAATTTCATGGTGTAAATGAATACTATCTGGGGAATTTGAAGGATATTATTATGTCGCTATTCTACTTATAGTATTCATTGATTTTTGAGAATTTATATCGAATATAAGTGGACAAAATTTCTGTGTAATTTATGATTCAATGTCGATTGATTTGGGTTCTGTCGTGAATCGTATCTTCAATAATTTCATTCTTGAAACCCGATGAGATTGAATGGTGGAAATTCATATAGTAATTGGGGATTTAATCAAACCTTTGATTCAAGGGAAATAAAGGTAAGAAATTAAAGCAAAGGGAAATCTTTGATTTCAAGGATGGGATAAGATGATAACGAGATGAAATTTATAGTAATTCAAATCTTGAGTCGTAAATGAATTGATAACTAATTGGAAGTAGATTTGAATTGAAAAGCCTGGGTAAACCATAGCTACTATTTTGAGTACGCTTGTTACTTGGGAAGACCGAGATCGAGTATATGTTCGAAACCCGTTCCAAGTAATAATACGACGTCATGAAGCAATTCAAGACTCGGTAAACAACGAATGAAGACCGGGAATATTTAAATTTGTTTAGATTGATTGTGATTAATGTCTCGGTTAGGTAGGCCACCGATACGAGGTATGAGTTACATGAGACCTGAACATATTTAAGTATTTTCGAGTTGTTGTTCCATTCAGACCCAGAACGGATTCATATGGATGGTGTGTCTGACATTGAAATTGACCACATAGCACTGGTTTCCGTTAATGTATATCGGATTGGTGGCAATATATTATCCTCGTCTCTAAGTCATATGAACTTAGAGGGTCTACATTGATTGAAATCAGTGATATGTCGTGAATTGTCAATGTGGCATACCCGAGTTATGAAACGATCTAATGAGGATCAAAGAATGGCTTATCAAAGCATCGCTTTGTGTATGACGTGACATCGACAAACCTCACACCCCGGATTGATGAGAAACTGGCGGTTATGTTTTATACTTATATATGAATTGATGATGAAGCTGTGCAACAGTGGAAAACCACTTATGAACCTGGGGAAGTTGGGTATGTTCGGGGGGGTCGTGTCTGATCGAAAACCGTTGATCTGCCCTGACAATGTGTAGTCGGTGTCCGCATGATGGATGAAAAAGCCGTTGAGGCACTTCGTTTTGTATCCCTGATTGATCTTTCAAGATTTCATGTTTAAGTAATAATATTTTCTAATTTTGATAATATTGATGTGTAAATGGTTTTTGTAAAGGATAATTTATTTTATGATTTTTACAAGAATGATTATTATATTTTATTTTGGTAAATTGCATTTATAAAATTTTATAAGGATTGATAGGCATTTATTCTAAACCATTTGTTAGTATAAACTTTGGTAAATTATATGATAAGTAATATAGATAAATATTTCAACTATTTATAGGTTATTTTAAAGATTCTTTAATGATTTTTAGTTTGAAATAAGATTTTTACAAGAAGGATTATTTTATTGTGAATATTAGGCACACATCCCTAAAACGAAACTTAATTAGGCTCACATCTGGTCATAAACTTATTGTAAATTAGGTCCCTATTTTCAAAAACATATAAAAAAATATTAAAAAAATATTAAAAAACCATGTAAATTCGTATTTAATTAAAACAATTAATCGTGAAAAAAATCAGATAAAAAAAACATTAAAAACAACGTCGAAATCATGAAATACAGAAAATCAACGAAATGCAGTAAATTGCATCAAAACATGCATATAAATCGATTAGTTGCATACATGTATGCATTTATTTCAAATCTGCGTCAAAACTGCAGTATAAATGCATACATGTATGCACATATTGTTAAAACATGCATCTGCTGATGCATTTGTTTAAAAACTGCATACCTACGTGCAACTTATTCACGTTTGCATGTATTTTGACATATATGCACACATGTATGCAGTTATATAGAAAAACTGCATACATGTATGCAATTTTTCAAACAGGCGTGCATAAATATATGCATGTGTATTCGAATAGTTGCATAAATGTATGCAACTATTCGTAAAAGTTGCATACATTGATGCAACTTTTTTTTTTAATTTCTGTGGACTTCCGAGAATATTTACAGATTTTAGAATTTTTTTTTTTTCTTAAGTGATAGCGCCTGAAAATTTGGACAGAAAACGAAAGAGGCGGAGGTATGGAAAGTGGCAGGCGGAAGATTCCAGGCGGCAGCTAAAATAGGGGGCGGGTTTACAGAGAAAACATTAATTACAGGGATGTATTGTGAATTTAAAACTTGCAAAATAGTTGCATACATGTATGCAACTTTTGCCAATAGTTGCATACATGTATGCAAGTATTTCTGAAGCTGTTATAGTTGAAAATGTATGCAGAAACTTGCATACATGTGTGCAACTATTTGAAATACTTGCACATATGTATGCAAGTATTTACATGTGAAAATAAAATGTGTGCAGAAACTTGCATACATGTATGCAACTATTTTAAATACTTGCACACATGTATGCAAGTATTGCATGTAAAAATATAACAGAGAAATACTTGCACAGATGAATGCAAGTATTCCAAATATGTGCATGATTTGATGCAAATTACTGCATTTTTCGTTGTTTTCTGTATTTTTTCGATTTTGATGCATGTTTTGATTTTATTATGATCTGAATTTTTGGGCGAGTACATGTTTTATTTAAATACGAATTTACGTGATTTTTTTATATTTTTTTAATATTTTTTTTATGAATTTTCGAAAAACAGGGACTAAATTTACAATAAGTTTATGACCGGGTTTTTTTTATATTTTGAAACCTAATAGGGACCTCTAAAAAACGCACCCTATTTTATTACTTAAATAAATTATAATGGTGGTTATAAAATCTATAAATTTGTAGGATTGATAATTATTTATTTTAACCATTTATGAATTTTGGTAAGGTATATATATAAATATATTTGATGAATAATAAATATTTTGGAATATTAATAAGTGATAAGCAATTTTGATAAACTTTAAATAATATGTAAGCATTTGAAATTTGGTTACATTCATGAATGTTGCAAAGGTGTTACTAAAATTTTATTTTATTTAAATAAATAAATGTGCAATTTTGGCAAACAAGCATGTTGTTGATTTTGTGGAGAAGGCATGTGTTCTCTTATGTGTAAAAATGCATGTACTTGAGTTGCCTAGTGAGCCATTGTCCCTTGATCCAATGACCAAATTACCCCTCTAAATGCCTATATAAGGAGAGCAAAACCCCATTGAGTTATTCACTTCATCCATTAATCACTTGCGGTGAATCTCCTCACAACATTATCTTCTTGTTCTCTGTTTTAATTTTTCCTGTACATGAAAAATTCATGTTCTCCCCAATTAAAAATCCACCTCTTCCAATCTATTCAGTTTTGTTGAAAGGATATGCACGAATATTGTTCGTATCATCCTTTGTGATTTTTAGAAATTAACAGATCCTGTCTTCATCATATATCAAAGGAGAAATCTCAAATTTACTGTAAAATGGAAAAATTGTGTAGAAACTTCGGAAAATATAATCTCTCAATCCACTTCGAATCAATCGATGTCGTCACCACCTTTGCGATCAGCAAGGAAGGTAGTATTTTTGGTGCGAAATTGGTTCGATTCCGTATCGATGATTTGGATTGTTCGAAACTAGGGTTAAAGATTGGCAGAGAATCAGACAACGATAAAGGAATTGGCGAGCGGCGTTTCGATAAGAATGGAATGGGCTTCGATGTGGCAAAAATTGGTGGAGTTCGGTGCAAGAACAAGAGGTGCGACATATTGGGATGCGCAGATTTTTCCTCTAGGTCACGGCATCATGGGGGGTTCGCATTTTAATGTGGTTGACCGGAGCTTTGGCAAGTTGGTGCATTGAGACGAGGAGGAGAAGAGAAGTTCGTGGGTACTTTCCGATTGATGAACGGTGAAGAGGATGGTTGGTGCATGTGCACACGCGGTGCATGAAAATGGGTTACAGGACAAAGAAGAAGAGGGATGTGAGAAGAGGAAAGAAGAAGGAGAAGAGAGAAGCATGGGTTTGGGTGTAGAGCAATTGGGTCGGGCCATTTTGATATGGGTATGCTTTATTTTGTTTTATCGATATTAGTTAAAATTTCAAACACCAATATCTCACTCGTTTTAAAACCGATGTACTCACCGTTGGATCCGTTAGGATCGTATCGGAAAATAGAGCGGAATGATATATAAATTTGATAATTTTGTTAAGTATAAATTTATAAAAATTAAATAAAAAGCCCTTATATATAAATACATATATATCGAATATCGTTATTAATTTAATTTAGATATATAATAATTAGCAGAAAAACCTCCAGCTGCTAATAGACGTGAACTGAGAACAATACGAGTAGCAGTGACGGTATTCGTTGATCTGTTCGCTCTGGTAATGAAGATTTTTAAGCTCGACTGGTGAGAACTTCTAATTTAAATCATTTGTTTAAATTAGTTAATTATAATTAGCTAAGATAATTATAATTTATTGATGATGATTGTGTGATGGATCCGTTAGGATAGTAACGCTTGTGCACAATTGAACTGTTTGTTGTTGATGATAACGATAATTCATTATCATCTGATGTATATGGTTGATTTATTCTGTTGTATGATGCACACACAATACCATGGTTATGGGATTATACAGGTGATCGATTTAGGATCTCCTTCCTATATATGATTTTATTTAATTATTAATTAATATTTAAAATTTTGGTTTTGAATGTAATATCAACTTTTAAATATTGAGTTAGGATTTGGAAAATGATTTGGATTATGTATTGATTTTTATATCTATTTGAAATTGGTTTTAGTAAAAGTATTTTCAGTTTAAATTCAAAATAAGATTTTTGAAATTTGAATATGGTTTTTATATATTGTAATAATGATATAATATACACCAGAACGTTCTAGGATGATAGACAGGATGGTTTCTAGGCTTGGGTTTGGAAATTCAGTTTCCTGCTCTCCCTGGCTATCCCTAACTGGTCGGACAACGGGATGGTAAATTCGAAATCGAATTTGAAATTTGAAACTGTTTCCAAATGATTTGGAAATATAAATTAGATTGAAAAGGACGTGGAAATTTATAATCAGTATATGGTTGAATAGAATGCACTATGATGCGACAATTCGTAGATATCGATTTCAAATTATGAATGGCTATGACTTGATTATTTTATTTTGACTTGACTTGAAATAAGGCGCGTTGGATTTCAAATAGTAATTGAATAGAAAGAACAATTTCGATTTTCGACATATGAATTCCAAGTTATATTCAAAACAATTTGAAATACGTGTAGTTACCAATCATAACGGAAATCGAATAAAACAAGGTTATTAAGTTGGAGAAAATTTATGATAACTCCAAAAATGGTGATTAGAATTGGAATACTTGCATTACGAGTAATCTTAAATCTATTTGATTTAAATGGCCATTTTTTTAACAGTATCTTTGGTAACATTTCCAAATGTTATTATTGGTTCGAAATTTAAAGCAAGAACTATTATTTGACTATAAGAATGATTTATAAAATAGTTCGAAGATTTTAAAATATCAGGAATACTTATATGGGATTGAAATAGGTTTTTCCAATTTTAAAATTTGGATATGGTTGGAGATAAGTCTTCGGATGTTTGATATTAACTCGGTGGATGAAAATTCATATTATCTGAGGAATTTAAAAGGTAATTCACCGTTATTCCACTTATAATATGAGTTGGACACGGATATTAATATTGAAGATAAGTTGATGTTATTTCTATCCAGATCAAATATCAAAGCGTTGAATAAATCGTTTAATTAAGATATGGGTTTCTCCACCTGATTGAAGTAAGTTAGATAGAAATAATCTTCGATATTTGGTATAAAATTTCATGGTGTAAATGAATACTATCTGGGGAATTTGAATGATATTATTATATCGCTATTCTACTTATAGTATTCATTGATTTTTGAGAATTTATATTGTATATGGTCCGGTGAATTTCCCAACTTTAAAATAAACCTTAAAGTAAATGTTTTATGTTCTCACACCAGTCCCACGACTGACCTGGGGTTTATTGCTCCTTTCTAAACTCTGGGTGCCCATTAATTTCCATACGGGCAACTAGTGTTTAGTTTTGCAGTTATAGGTCGTTGGAGCAGGATTCGAAGCGCTTTTAGAGTTGGAGTCCACGATAGAATTGGAGCTTCCGCTGTATCATTTTGATCTTCCGCTGAGAGTATATTTTCTTTCTTCCGCTGTATACGTTTATGTTGTAACTCTAATATTCATGTAGCTCTGATGTAATGTTGAATTATTCAATAGAAGGTTCTATTATTTTGTTCAATGTATGTATGTACCCATAACAATTCATCTTTGTGAACGGTTTAAGTCGGTTTAATTACCGGCGAAAATCGGGCAAAAAGATGGGTCGTTACAAATCCGCTCTTTCCTTCGCGGGGAAGTTACGGGTGCTTACAAAAAACTAGTAGAATAAGAACACACAAGAAAAATCACTGCGTTAGTAACATCTTATGTTAGAAAATGCAACCAAATTAAAATAGTACTTACTCATTCTATCCAATAATTAATGTGCTTATGTATTTTTCACTCACTATGGACATTAAGCAGCAAAAATATTATGGCAAAAGCCTACAAAACAGGACTACAAAAAACACATATAAGGTACGTTTAGTAAGGAAAAAAAACTATGCTTTGAAGTAGTAAATGAAGTTTTGAATCTCACAATGATCAATAAGAAGTGTTATCACTTCAGAGTTTCTAAATATAATGATAAAAATAAAACAACGTTATGCTTTCACCAGATTCCAACAACTAGCATAGATCTGACATTCAAAGTGACAAAGATCGCGATGAGATCTAGATCTAACGAGCATCAATGTATATGGTCAAGCATGTGCGTATGTTAGAATATGTATGTGTGTAAGTGAAGTTCAGTATAGGAAAAAAAAGAGGGAAAAAAAGAAAAAAGACTGTGTGTATATATAAACTAGTTGAGTGCAATTATAATTGGATATATATGTGTGTACTTATATATATTTGTTTGTTTGCAATGGAATGAAAATTTTCGAGTTTAACAAGTGTTAAAACATGAATGTTGTGAGTCGTTGTTTAGAGAATTTGAATGTCACAAACAACACTGGATGATTTTAAATGTAACTTTTGAACGGCGTATCCGAAATTGAAAATTTTACTCATTCCAGAAAGCTTAGAACTAAAGCTACAACTTTTATTTAAAGAGTTTTACAAAATATCAGCATATTATTACCCAAAATTGAAGATTTTAATTGCTGACATGCTACGCCAGTTTGTTTCAATTGACAATGCTATGTATTTTTTAGCATAACTTCCAATTCTCTTATTTGATTTTAACAATTTTGGACATTTTGAAAAGCATATAATCAAAACATAAACTTCTATTTTATAAAATTTGATGTTTATTATTTTAAAAATGCCAATGTTGGTTGTTTTCCTGTGCATGAACAGCGAAAATCTGAGTCTTTTGAATGGGTTGTCCGATTTTAACATTCTTTCCCATTTAGGAAAACTTATTCCATAAGATACGACTTTCATTTAAAGAGTTTCATGAGGTTTTGATGTTCGCTAGGTCGAAAACAGTGTTTTATATTGTTGACCTACTCCTAAACCACCAGTTCCGATTTTTGAGGATTTGAGAATTATGCTTTTAGTTTTCATATGTTTGATGTTTCGATAAATTGGGATGTTTACACTAATCAAATGCTATGTTAATTTATAGAAAGAATTATACTTATCATATCTTCTGCATATGACGATAATATATAAATTGAAACAAGTAGAGGTACACGAAGCTGAAACGAATTTGATTTTGGTGTATACACGATTTGCTCGCTAAAATAGCAAAACTGCTTAAAACGAAAATAAAAATGTACATTTTTGGATTAAATACTACAAATAATTATATAATGGGTTGTTGTCTTGTTTCTCCATGTTTCAGAATGCCCCGGGTTGAAATGGCTCTTCGGAGACGTATATTTTGTAATTATATTGTATTTGGTTTTTCCAAAACGTCCTTCATACAAAGGAGACTCTGCCAAAAAAATTCAAAATTTCGAGAGTTAGAAAAAATTTCATATAAATTATAAAGTAAGTAAAAAGTAAAAGATGTAAAAGTAACTATATCAAATTTATTGCATACGAAATTGAGTCATACATAAAAACACATTAAGAAATTTAATTGTTGTATATGTCGAAAGATAGAATATGAGTGGTTTATCTTTTCCATATTAGAAATTGCAAGGACGCAATTTTGTTAAATGAGGAAATCTGTACCAATCTTGTTTTCAACGTAAAAAATTATGTGTATTCAATTAAAATAGAAGTGTTAAATCTGAATTGTGACAAATTAGTAAATTGAATAAACAGATTAAACAAAATGAATTGTTTTTAATACTAAATAATATTAAGTAATTTTATTTTACATATATATTTAATGGAAATAGATGAAAATATAGTTATTTTACATCGAATGTGGACTATTATTAAATTATCGGGTGTTGAGTTAAATAAAGTTATTTGTGATTAACAAACAAATTATTGAATGCGATGTGAATTAAATTGCAATGGATATAAAAATAGTTTGAATTGTTAAATAATTTTTATATAAATAAAATAATATATAATTTTATTGTATTGAACGTAGGATTAATAAATAAGTTTGACAAGCATTTGAATTGAGTATAATTGACGATTATTAGATTGTAAATTGTTCCATGAGAGATGAATTAATTTGTATATATGAATGAAAACCATTTTGAGATTTTAATTAAATTTGAGTAGGTGAGACACTAACTAAATGCTAAATGTGAATAATAATAACAGTAATCAAAACAAGCTACCTAAACAAAACTAATCGAAGCCCAAGTCTATGCCCGTAAAGGTTTCCTTTTTATGAAAGCCACACTTTCGATCACCAAGGGCGAACCCCAAAAACAACTTCACCTTTTAAGAGATAAATAAAAAATAAAAGATGGCAAACTCATAAAAACAAAAAAGGGGCGATTCGATGTTCGAGCGAGCGATGCAGGTGTGAGGGGCGAATGGTGCAGCAAAGCCTGGGTGCGTGCATGATGGAGGGTTCATGGCTATTAGCGGGTTCGACGAGGGAAGATCACAGATGATGTCCTAGGGTGACGTGCGAAATTTTCGGGTAAAGCTAGCATTTGAATTGGGTAAGGACTGTGATTCCAGTGAGTTTTTATTCACATCAAAATTAAATTTCCTTTTGATATCAACCTTTGCGTATGGTCATCCTATTTAATATGAATCACCCAGTGATATTGAGTTAAAAGTTAGACGAAACGATTGTTTGGATTGCATTTGGTTTGCTCAATAATATGATTCTTTGGAATTAAATCAATTGCAATATTCGAATTGCTTCCAAAAATAAATAACTTAATTACAATAATCATTGAGAGTATTGTACATAATTATAACTAATATCTGAGATTCACGTCTACTGGATGTTAGAATTGTAAAGGAGATATTGTTTGTTTCATTTGAATTATAATTCTGTAACTTATTTTATTTCGATGTTTACCCAATTTTATGATTTTAACTTATTTGTGAAGGACTATATATATACAGCGTGTGACGATAGTTTAAAATATAAACAAATTCCTACTACAAGAATACGTATTTTGAAATTATTAATAAATTAAATTTAAACAAAATATATTTTATGTATAGATTGGCACACTGAATATAAATATGAGAACAGGTATGATTACTTTATGTGATTTTACAGATTTCATCAACTTTATTTAACCCCATCATAAAAGTAATATTTAGAAGAAGAAAAATAGTTACTTTATTAAGTATTTAAAAGTAGTTTACCCATCTATGGGGACTAGGTCATTTCATTTTATCCTCCGCCTTATTCTTTCCTCTTTCGTCGACTCCGTCCTCTTCTCTTTTCTTCCGTTTTGTACTTAGCTTTTCCTATGGTTGGGTATTCGGGTCTCTGCGCTCCCGTTCTGTTTTCCACCTTCTCCAGATTTGCGTCTTCCACTCGTATTTGTTTTATTTCCTCCTCCATAGTTTAAACACACCTTGACTTGTTATCCATTGGGGTTCTCTTACTGTTTTCTTCACCCTCCATCGCGCATCACCTCTTCTTCCTTTTAGCGACATCTCTAACCTATATCTACTGAACGACGGCTGTTTTCCGGAACTCTACCATATTCGAAAGGCAAGCTTTTCTAAACATGTTCATAGAGAAGTCGACGAGTTGTTTGTGGTAATTTTCTCCATATCTGTTTTCCTATTTTTGGGTTTTAGGTGCTTATTTGATTTGTTGGGAGATTGAGTAAGTGTTGTCTGCGCTTTTGGTTTTCTTGTAATTGCGGAGGTGCAAATAATTGTAGCGGGGGTAAAGCGATGAAATAGCGAGATATGGCGGAGTAGTCTAAAATAGTATATAAAACTCATATTTAATGATTTTAAAAATATACAAAAAAATAAGTGGAAAATTAACACTCAATTTAATTATAATTAATACATTCTTAATTTTAAATAAAAGCATGTGCAAATATATGTAAATAAATGTAAACTTCTATTTAGTTTGATTAAATTTAATAGAATATTATAGTATTTTATATTTTGAAAAATTAAATAGAAAATTATAAAATACTAATATAGATTTTATAATGTGAAATTGTCCGTTTTCAATTCATTTTTTTAATAGAAGATATAGCGGAAATTGCGGAATATAGCTGAAAATAATGGGATATATCCGGAATATCGGAAATAGCTGGGCTTAAAGCGGAGAGGCTATCTGAAAATAGCGTAGTGGTAGAAATATGCTACAAGATATAGCGGGGATATGGCCGGGTAATAGCCGGGCATAAACTGCACAAGGCTGTCGTTGCACTACACTGAAAAAGGCTTTTAACAACGTGTCAAAAAAGCTGTTATATGATATTACAGCATTTTGATAAATGCTATATAACGACATGTTGTCGTAGGCCCCTTTTTTCAACAACGGAAAATAAATGCTGTTAAAAATTGAGTTTCACAGCGTTTGTTCTGAGCTGTTAATATTTTATACATAGCGTTTTTCCTGGGCTACTAATATTTTATGCACAGCAATTATAATGAGCTATTAATGGGTTTCAAATGTGCGTTCCTTCCATTTTCAACAGTAGATTTTAAATGCTGTTAATAATATTTCACAGCTTTTTTCTTTTGCTGTCGTTTGTTCCGATATTTCCACTCCACCATTTCACTGTATTTCAACTAAACAATATACATAACATCGTATCAAATTAGAAACTACCATATGAACATATAATTATTAATCATCATTTTCATATAGTAATATGAATACAATATTCGTAGACAAAATTTACATAAATTCATAAACAAATGTCATACAACATTAGACAAACTTATGAAAACAAACCGTTAGGATAGTAACGCTTGTGCACAACTGAACTGTTTGTTGTTGATGATAACGATAATTCATTATCATCTGATGTATATGGTTGATTTATTCGATTGTATGATGCACACACAATACCATGGTTATGGGATTATACAGGTGATCGATTTAGGATCTCCTTCCTATATATGATTTTATTTAATTATTAATTAATATTTAAAATTTTGGTTTTGAATGTAATATCAACTTTTAAATACTGAGTTAGGATTTGGAAAATGATTTGGATTATGTATTGATTTTTATATCTATTTGAAATTGGTTTTAGTAAAAGTATTTTCAGTTTAAATTCAAAATAAGATTTTTAAAATTTGAATATGGTTTTTATATATTATAATAATGATATAATATACACCAGAACGTTCTAGGATGATAGACAGGATGGTTTCTAGGCTTGGGTTTGGAAATTCAGTTTCCTGCTCTCCCTGGCTATCCCTAACTGGTCGGACAACGGGATGGTAAATTCGAAATCGAATTTGAAATTTGAAACTGTTTCCAAATGATTTGGAAATATAAATTAGATTGAAAAGGACGTGGAAATTTATAATCAGTATATGGTTGAATAGAATGCACTATGATGCGACAATTCGTAGATATCGATTTCAAATTATGAATGGCTATGACTTGATTATTTTATTTTGACTTGACTTGAAATAAGGCGCGTTGGATTTCAAATAGTAATTGAATAGAAAGAACAATTTCGATTTTCGACATATGAATTCCAAGTTATATTCAAAACAATTTGAAATACGTGTAGTTACCAATCATAACGGAAATCGAATAAAACAAGGTTATTAAGTTGGAGAAAATTTATGATAACTCCAAAAATGGTGATTAGAATTGGAATACTTGCATTACGAGTAATCTTAAATCTATTTGATTTAAATGGCCATTTTTTTAACAGTATCTTTGGTAACATTTCCAAATGTTATTATTGGTTCGAAATTTAAAGCAAGAACTATTATTTGACTATAAGAATGATTTATAAAATAGTTCGAAGATTTTAAAATATCAGGAATACTTATATGGGATTGAAATAGGTTTTTCCAATTTTAAAATTTGGATATGGTTGGAGATAAGTCTTCGGATGTTTGATATTAACTCGGTGGATGAAAATTCATATTATCTGAGGAATTTAAAAGGTAATTCACCGTTATTCCACTTATAATATGAGTTGGACACGGATATTAATATTGAAGATAAGTTGATGTTATTTCTATCCAGATCAAATATCAAAGAGTTGAATAAATCGTTTAATTAAGATATGGGTTTCTCCACCTGATTGAAGTAAGTTAGATAGAAATAATCTTCGATATTTGGTATAAAATTTCATGGTGTAAATGAATACTATCTGGGGAATTTGAATGATATTATTATATCGCTATTCTACTTATAGTATTCATTGATTTTTGAGAATTTATATCGAATATGGTCCGGTGAATTTCCTAACTTCAAAATAAACCTTAAAGTAAATGTTTTATGTTCTCACACCAGTCCCACGACTGACCTGGGGTTTATTGCTCCTTTCTAAACTCTGGGTGCCCATTAATTTCCATACGGGCAACTAGTGTTTAGTTTTGCAGTTATAGGTCGTTGGAGCAGGATTCGAAGCGCTTTTAGAGTTGGAGTCCACGATAGAATTGGAGCTTCCGCTGTATCATTTTGATCTTCCGCTGAGAGTATATTTTCTTTCTTCCGCTGTATACGTTTATGTTGTAACTCTAATATTCATGTAACTCTGATGTAATGTTGAATTATTCAATAGAAGGTTCTGTTATTTTGTTCAATGTATGTATGTACCCATAACAATTCATCTTTGTGAACGGTTTAAGTCGGTTTAATTACCGGCGAAAATCGGGCAAAAAGATGGGTCGTTACAAATCCGCTCTTTCCTTCGCGGGGAAGTTACGGGTGCTTACAAAAAACTAGTAGAATAAGAACACACAAGAAAAATCACTGCGTTAGTAACATCTTATGTTAGAAAATGCAACCAAATTAAAATAGTACTTACTCATTCTATCCAATAATTAATGTGCTTATGTATTTTTCACTCACTATGGACATTAAGCAGCAAAAATATTATGGCAAAAGCCTACAAAACAGGACTACAAAAAACACATATAAGGTACGTTTAGTAAGGAAAAAAAAACTATGCTTTGAAGTAGTAAATGAAGTTTTGAATCTCACAATGATCAATAAGAAGTGTTATCACTTCAGAGTTTCTAAATATAATGATAAAAATAAAACAACGTTATGCTTTCACCAGATTCCAACAACTAGCATAGATCTGACATTCAAAGTGACAAAGATCGCGATGATATCTAGATCTAACGAGCATCAATGTATATGGTCAAGCATGTGCGTATGTTAGAATATGTATGTGTGTAAGTGAAGTTCAGTATAGGAAAAAAAAAGAGGGAAAAAAAGAAAAAAGACTGTGTGTATATATAAACTAGTTGAGTGCAATTATAATTGGATATATATGTGTGTACTTATATATATTTGTTTGTTTGCAATGGAATGAAAATTTTCGAGTTTAACAAGTGTTAAAACATGAATGTTGTGAGTCGTTGTTTAGAGAATTTGAATGTCACAAACAACACTGGATGATTTTAAATGTAACTTTTGAACGGCGTATCCGAAATTGAAAATTTTACTCATTCCAGAAAGCTTAGAACTAAAGCTACAACTTTTATTTAAAGAGTTTTACAAAATATCAGCATATTATTACCCAAAATTGAAGATTTTAATTGCTGACATGCTACGCCAGTTTGTTTCAATTGACAATGCTATGTATTTTTTAGCATAACTTCCAATTCTCTTATTTGATTTTAACAATTTTGGACATTTTGAAAAGCATATAATCAAAACATAAACTTCTATTTTATAAAATTTGATGTTTATTATTTTAAAAATGCCAATGTTGGTTGTTTTCCTGTGCATGAACAGCGAAAATCTGAGTCTTTTGAATGGGTTGTCCGATTTTAACATTCTTTCCCATTTAGGAAAACTTATTCCATAAGATACGACTTTCATTTAAAGAGTTTCATGAGGTTTTGATGTTCGCTAGGTCGAAAACAGTGTTTTATATTGTTGACCTACTCCTAAACCACCAGTTCCGATTTTTGAGGATTTGAGAATTATGCTTTTAGTTTTCATATGTTTGATGTTTCGATAAATTGGGATGTTTACACTAATCAAATGCTATGTTAATTTATAGAAAGAATTATACTTATCATATCTTCTGCATATGACGATAATATATAAATTGAAACAAGTAGAGGTACACGAAGCTGAAACGAATTTGATTTTGGTGTATACACGATTTGCTCGCTAAAATAGCAAAATTGCTTAAAACGCAAATAAAAATGTACATTTTTGGATTAAATACTACAAATAATTATATAATGGGTTGTTGTCTTGTTTCTCCATGTTTCAGAATGCCCCGGGTTGAAATGGCACTTCGGAGACGTATATTTTGTAATTATATTATATTTGGTTTTTCCAAAACGTCCTTCATACAAAGGAGACTCTGCCAAAAAATTTCAAAATTTCGAGAGTTAGAAAAAATTTCATATAAATTATAAAGTCAGTAAAAAGTAAAAGATGTAAAAGTAACTATATCAAATTTATTGCATACAAAATTGAGTCATACATAAAAACACATTAAGAAATTTAATTGTTGTATGTGTCGAAAGATAAAATATGAGTGGTTTATCTTTTCCATATTAGAAATTGCAAGGACGCAATTTTGTTAAATGAGGAAATCTGTACCAATCTTGTTTTCAGCGTAAAAAATTATGTGTATTCAATTAAAATAGAAGTGTTAAATCTGAATTGTGACAAATTAGTAAATTGAATAAACAGATTAAACAAAATGAATTGTTTTTAATACTAAATAATATTAAGTAATTTTATTTTACATATATATTTAATGGAAATAGATGAAAATATAGTTATTTTACATCGAATGTGGACTATTATTAAATTATCGGGTGTTGAGTTAAATAAAGTTATTTGTGATTAACAAACAAATTATTGAATGCGATGTGAATTAAATTGCAATGGATATAAAAATAGTTTGAATTGTTAAATAATTTTTATATAAATAAAATAATATATAATTTTATTGTATTGAACGTAGGATTAATAAATAAGTTTGACAAGCATTTGAATTGAGTATAATTGACGATTATTAGATTGTAAATTGTTCCATGAGAGATGAATTAATTTGTATATATGAATGAAAACCATTTTGAGATTTTAATTAAATTTGAGTAGGTGAGACACTAACTAAATGCTAAATGTGAATAATAATAACAGTAATCTAAACAAGCTACCTAAACAAAACTAATCGAAGCCCAAGTCTATGCCCATAAAGGTTTCCTTTTTATGAAAGCCACACTTTCGATCACCAAGGGCGAACCCCAAAAACAACTTCACCTTTTAAGAGATAAATAAAAAATAAAAGACGGCAAACTCATAAAAACAAAAAAGGGGCGATTCGATGTTCGAGCGAGCGATGCAGGTGTGAGGGGCGAATGGTGCAGCAAAGCCTGGGTGCGTGCATGATGGAGGGTTCATGGCTATTAGCGGGTTCGACGAGGGAAGATCACAGATGATGTCCTAGGGTGACGTGCGAAATTTTCGGGTAAAGCTAGCATTTGAATTGGGTAAGGACTGTGATTCCAGTGAGTTTTTATTCACATCAAAATTAAATTTCCTTTTGATATCAACCTTTGCGTATGGTCATCCTATTTAATATGAATCACCCAGTGATATTGAGTTAAAAGTTAGACGAAACGATTGTTTGGATTGCATTTGGTTTGCTCAATAATATGATTCTTTGGAATTAAATCAATTGCAATATTCGAATTGCTTCCAAAAATAAATAACTTAATTACAATAATCATTGAGAGTATTGTACATAATTATAACTAATATCTGAGATTCACGTCTACTGGATGTTAGAATTGTAAAGGAGATATTGTTTGTTTCATTTGAATTATAATTCTGTAACTTATTTTATTTCGATGTTTACCCAATTTTATGATTTTAACTTATTTGTGAAGGACTATATATATACAGCGTGTGACGATAGTTTAAAATATAAACAAATTCCTACTACAAGAATACGTATTTTGAAATTATTAATAAATTAAATTTAAACAAAATATATTTTATGTATAGATTGGCACACTGAATATAAATATGAGAACAGGTATGATTACTTTATGTGATTTTACAGATTTCATCAACTTTATTTAACCCCATCATAAAAGTAATATTTAGAAGAAAAAAAATAGTTACTTTATTAAGTATTTAAAAGTAGTTTACCCATCTATGGGGACTAGGTCATTTCATTTTATCCTCCGCCTTCTTCTTTCCTCTTTCGTCGACTCCGTCCTCTTCTCTTTTCTTTCGTTTTGTACTTAGCTTTTCCTATGGTTGGGTATTTGGGTCTCTGCGCTCCCGTTCTGTTTTCCACCTTCTCCAGATTTGCGTCTTCCACTCGTATTTGTTTTATCTCCTCCTCCATAGTTTAAACACACCTTGACTTGTTATCCATTGGGGTTCTCTTACTGTTTTCTTCACCCTCCATCGCGCATCACCTCTTCTTCCTTTTAGCGACATCTCTAACCTATATCTACTGAACGACGGCTGTTTTCCGGAACTCTACCATATTCGAAAGGCAAGCTTTTCTAAACATGTTCATAGAGAAGTCGACGAGTTGTTTGTGGTAATTTTCTCCATATCTGTTTTCCTATTTTTGGGTTTTAGGTGCTTATTTGATTTGTTGGGAGATTGAGTAAGTGTTGTCTGCGCTTTTGGTTTTCTTGTAATTGCGGAGGTGCAAATAGTTGTAGCAGGGGTAAAGCGATGAAATAGCGAGATATGGCGGAGTAGTCTAAAATAGTATATAAAACTCATATTTAATGATTTTAAAAATATACAAAAAAATAAGTGGAAAATTAACACTCAATTTAATTATAATTAATACATTCTTAATTTTAAATAAAAGCATGTGCAAATATATGTAAATAAATGTAAACTTCTATTTAGTTTGATTAAATTTAATAGAATATTATAGTATTTTATATTTTGAAAAATTAAATAGAAAATTATAAAATACTAATGTAGATTTTATAATGTGAAATTGTCCGTTTTCAATTCATTTTTTAATAGAAGATATAGCGGAAATTGCGGAATATAGCTGAAAATAATGGGATATATCCGGAATATCGGAAATAGCTGGGCTTAAAGTGGAGAGGCTATCTGAAAATAGCGTAGTGGTAGAAATATGCTACAAGATATAGCGGGGATATGGCCGGGTAATAGCCGGGCATAAACTGCACAAGGCTGTCGTTGCACTACACTGAAAAAGGCTTTTAACAACGTGTCAAACAAGCTGTTATATGATATTACAGCATTTTGATAAATGCTATATAACGACATGTTGTCGTAGGCCCCTTTTTTCAACAACGGAAAATAAATGCTGTTAAAAATTGAGTTTCACAGCGTTTGTTCTGAGCTGTTAATATTTTATACATAGCGTTTTTCCTGGGCTACTAATATTTTATGCACAGCAATTATAATGAGCTATTAATGGGTTTCAAATGTGCGTTCCTTCCATTTTCAACAGCAGATTTTAAATGTTGTTAATAATATTTCACAGCTTTTTTCTTTTGCTGTCATTTGTTCCGATATTTCCACTCCACCATTTCACTGTATTTCAACTAAACAATATACATAACATCGTATCAAATTAGAAACTACCATATGAACATATAATTATTAATCATCATTTTCATATAGTAATATGAATACAATATTCGTAGACAAAATTTACATAAATTCATAAACAAATGTCATACAACATTAGACAAACTTATGAAAACAAACCTATTTATGACATGTTATAAATATACATATTTATCCCTTCAACCTTTGGTTCTGATACATACCGCTTAAGCATGCCGTTTATTGTTTCCTTTTAGTCCACACTGCAAATTGCTCTATTGTTCGTCTCTATAATGCTTCAAGTCCACTTAAGCTTCAACACTGTAAGTATAAGCTCAATCAATTCTCATTATTAATTATCTATTAGCGAAACAATGGTGACTTCTTTTAATTATCGTTGTCATCGTCGGACATTATGCAATGGTGCTAACGATGCACTGCATCAAAGTAATGGTGCACATGTGCACCACTCTTGTAGTGCAGTTCATCATTGTGGTGCATTTGTACCACTAAAGTCGTGCACTGGTGCACCATTATTGTGGTGTAGTGCACCATTAGCACCACTGCATAATGTCCGCAAAGAGATGAAAAGGAAAAAAAATCCTAACTTACGAGAGAAATGAAACTGCGTAAGAGCAGCAAACCAAAATGTCCGTGAAATACTTAAGAGCACTGATACGCAACCAAACACACTAAAGCCATGCCTCAGTTATAAAACTGAAGCAACTAAAGAAATGCTTCATTTTGATAACTGAAGCCATACGTATTTGACACTGAAGTTGCGCTTAAGTTTAAAGCCGAAAAGCTTTAGTTTTTAAACTGATGTAGTGCACTTACTATTCTCAGACATGTGACGTACGTGGGATATGTACATATGATTACTTCCCAAAAGACATTGAAAACAGGTGTTTTCAATTTAAGTTACAATCATATCCTTTGTGGCTAGCAGTAACATCATATCCGAGATGAGGGGATGGAAAAAAGCGAGATATTACTTGAAGTTTATATCAAATGCTCTGATTTTTCCTGCCAAGTACTTTGATAGAAATCCCAATCTAGCAGACCCTGCACAATTATGGTTTTACTGCATAGTTATAACCTATTTGGTTCAAAATACTAACAACTTCTTGTATTACATGAGGGTTGTACATGGACCGAGACAACTTTATTACCATGGTCGTAAGCAGGATAATGCCATGCAAATCCTTTTTTCAACATCTTCTCATATGTAAGTTTTTACAGCCATTGGTAATAAGTTCATGTATAGATAAACAAATATATAAAGACTTCTTTTCTTGCATTTTCAGAATTACCTGAATAAAAATGTTATTGAAATGGACATCGCCAACAAAATGACCATATTTATCGCTACCATAGATATTAACCTTGAACCTCTTTCCTTCCACTAATTTTACCAATTTCTCCTTTGACTCCTTCCCATATGGCATTGCACTCTCAGCTCATCACGCCACAGGTTCAACAAAAAGCCATAAAAAGCATAAATAATAAGTAAGAGTGTTCTAATAAGCATGCATATATCCTAGCATCATTACTACATGAATAGCAGTATCTCATTAAGCATTGAACTAGAAACCTTTGTAAGTATGTTGAGATATGAATAAGTAACAAAATCAAAAGCTAGAGTGACATTAAGAGATATGAACAAGTAAAAAGAACTACCTGAATGTAACGATACAAATTAAGAACAAGTAAAAAGAACTAATTGAATTTTGAGTATTTCTATTTTACAAGAACTTTTTATTGGGATTCCATTCATTATATATATATACATATATACATATATGTATGTATTTATGAATTTCGTTCGCTACTTTTATATTTCTAGAATTCCATTCTTTACCTTCATTTTTATTTGTGTCTGTTCTATTAACTTTTTATATTGCGTATGATTCATTATCGATATTGATTTAATTAATAATTTAATTATGATACATTGATGACATCTTTTGTATGATATTATAATGTCTATATTCAAAGTAATGAGATATATGAATAAACGGTTAGAAGAAATAGTCTGATGTGGATCTTTCAGTATCACCTTCCTGGTTATTCATTAGACTTGTTATAGAACATTAAAGGGCGAGTGTAGTGTGTGAGCACTGAATAAACAGACTAGTAAACGCGATTTTATGAGTTGCCGATGATTTATTTATCTGGTTATCTTTTGCTTATGTATAACACTTAATACAGGGATTAATGGTGTGGTATTCACTGATGAATACATATATACGTAGTAGTCATTTACTGATCTATGGTTATATATCCATGCATTGGCTATATATTATATTTAGTGTGTTGATATGAATATATTGTAATGGATCGGTATTTGCATAGTTTCGTGCACTGCAGTGCACGTGCTATTATATTATGTATATGTGTGTATTAGTTAATAGTATCGAGATATCACTAACCAACTTTCTATATATTATAGGAATGAGCTAAAATGGCCAGTATCCACCTTGGCGGCCTGATCGCGAGGTTGCGCCTTGGATCCGTGACACAATATAATTTTATAATTGTTATGATATAAATCTAGTCCCCCTAGTGTTACCTAGGCCAATAGTCAGTTACCATAGGCGTAGATGTCGTTATCGTGACCGAAGATGTTACGCATCGACGTAATAATGTTGAACCATTGTCATGATACTAGTGGGTGAGAGGTAGTGATAACTGGCGACTGTAGGAGAAGTGAGTGGTCTCCTGGAGCAAATGCGTTCGTCAATCTCCCTTTCTAGCTCCGGTTCAGTGTATAGTCAGTACAAATGATCTTGAGTATGATCCATTCCCGTTTTCTTCATGGGCATGTATCACCTAATATATTTTTTTGGTACATCACCGCATTATTGTTTCCTTTGCTGTATTATGATATTGGGTATACCACCATGCATTGTTTGTGGTATTCAGGATATTTGAGATTCTTATGGCTTTCTATATCCTCCACTGACATTTATCGTTCTTTTTTGTGATTTTAGAGTGATGATGTTTCTTTATTAGATGTGGAGGATGTCATATTTGCAGTGATCGAGTATTAGTTGGGATTATTTGATCATTTAACCATTTACACATGAGAATTCCTTTTTCTGATGATTTTGAAATTGAATTGAGAATTATTGGATTTAACTGATTTCATTATCTATAGTGATTCCACGATTTCTATTTTGATGGATGTTTTAGTGATGATATTTTGGAATTAGTTTGATATGAGATTTCTTTGTATTATTCATAATACTCCCAAATACACTTAGTGTTATTTATATTGGGATTAGATATTATCCAACCTATTTATTATTCATATGATACTCGGGATTAATTCGAGATGTTACAGGTTTAGGGATTTAGAGGCCGATTTGTATTTTATTGGATTCAGAAGAGTATACTTACTTAGCATATTACTACTTATCTAGTATTGAATGGTTTCGTATATATATTAATGTGTAATAAGTGAAATGTATACAAAATGTTAAATAAGTTAAATGTGTATAAATGTAAAATAAGGTATATTATATCGTTGCGATTGACTCTATGATCTCTTTATTTATGTACATTCTATATTGTTCTATCCTGGAGGCACATGTTTTATTGTTTTGTATTGAGATTGCATACGTAGGAATAATGTGTATATCTGAAAATTTTAATATGTACCAGTGTTAGTCTAAGAGAATTTACATGTGCATGCACCGACAGCCTCATTATCTGACTGTATTACTTTGCAATACTCACGGGTAATACGGGTATAGAGGTGGGGTCGTTACAAGAACGTAACAACAAAGGGTATTTTCATATCAGAAAATAAGGGTTTGAAAATTAGGCTGAAAGATTCACGATTTTGACACAGTTAAACACCAAATTTACAAAAGTGGTAAACATGAAGATTGTAACTAACTCAATTCCACCAATCTAGAAAAATAAAAATTCAATTCGGGGTTTTTAAGGGGAAATTAAGACTACACGAAAGTAGGGCAAAAATCTAAAATTAAACAGTAAATGGAAAAGAGGAGAAAGAGCTAGGGAAAATGGATTTTGGGTTGGGATCAAAGGTTATGGTTCGGTCTAGGTGCAGCAGTGGGGCCCTAGGTTTGGTGCATGACTAAGGGCGGTCTAGGTGGCAGTTCTGGCCATAAGTGTCAGCATTAGGGAAAGGAAAAGATGGAGGTTAGGTTTTTAGATAAAACTAGGGTTAGGGTTTATTGGAAAAAGAAGAGGTGGCTTAAGCAATGAAAAGAAAAGAGAGAGAGAGAGAGAGAAGGTAGAGAAGAAGGAGAAAGAAAATAGGCTTAGGAAATAGATTTTTGGTTTTAGGATTTGAAACCAGAGAGAAAGAAGTAATGATAATTGGCCAAGGAAATTTACAGAGCAATGGAACAAATGAGGAAGATGAAAGAAAGCACGTGATTATTTTGAAGAGTTTCTTATTAGTGACTTTTCAAAAGTATAACGTAGGAATCATAAGGCCTTAATCTATTGGGCCACAAAGCCTAGATGAATTTAGAATCCAAAAAAGAAAGACAGACTATTAGAAAAGTAGGGAAGAAGGAAAGAGAAATACACACACAAACGCGATATGCGTTTGCGTGTTTTGTAATGGAAATTGTGGATTTGGAGCAAATGAAATTGGATTTTGATGAAACAAAAGTGGAGACCATACTAGAATATCGAGTAGAAAAATAAAAATAAAGTAATTTTTGAAATTTAAAACTTCTAAATTTCAACTTGAATCCAAATTTTGACCAAGTCTGATAAAAATAATTTTTTTAGGAATTTTCTTATTTCGATAAACGTGGCCAAGTACAATATTCAACAATACCAATTCATTATTCACTACAACAAAAATGCCCTATTACAACGTCATTTTTATAACGAACACTGGCTGTCGGTTGTAATATAATGTTATTATAACGGCCATTTTAGGATCGTTGTAATAGATGTCCTGAACAATGCCATTTTACCACATGTAAGGACAACCCGTTGTAATAGAATGATGTTACAATAAACATTTCAGACCTATTGTAATAGATATCAATTTTACAATGTTCACAACAAGCTCGATGCAATAGATGTCTATTTTGCAACAATCACAAAATTCTCGTTGTAACAGGTGTTAATTTTATAATGATCATAAAATGCCCATTTTAACCGATGCGAATTTTACAACAATCATAAAATGCTTGTTGTAATAAACGTTTGTTGGCAATTTTTTACAATCAATAATTAATAATTATAATACTTTCTTAAAATTAATATTTATTCTTTTTAAATATTTAATAATTAATCATTAGTAATATTATATTAATCACGTGTTACTAATTACTAACTATAATATTATATTACTAATTACTAATCATTAATAATAATATATCATTTATTAATAATTAATAATTAATAATTAATAATATTATATTAATTATTTATAACTTATAACAATTAATGATTATTAATCACTAATAGTAATTATAATATATAATCATTATTGCAGGAGGCTTAATTTTACTTTCCAGTTATTAATAGTAAGTCATTTCGAGTAGTTATTATTAAATATACAATAATTTATAATTAACAAATAAACATTAATATAAATCAATAAATCATCTTCGATTTTCGCCTACTCCCGAAAAATGGCAAAAGCTCTATCCTTTTCTTTCAACTTCCCTTTCCTTGCGCATAATACATATCCCAACTTCGTTACCTGCTCCATCCCCTGGACAGCCTGTTCCTCCCTTATGTCCAATCCTTCCAACGTTCACCAAACACAGCCCGACTAATGACCCCTACCCTTCCTCCTCTCCTCCAGAGAATCTAATTAGTGAGAAATCTTGGAGCTCTCTTTGTTTTAGCGTAAGCCGAATAACACTGGACGCTACAATCCAGTTGACCTATCTTTGATAGTGAAAAGTGGCTGTCATATGCACTCTCCTGACGTTGTTGAAGCTGCTACCGCTGTATGGTCACAATATCTTGTGGGATATTTCCTAGACAAGCCTCTCTGCTTCTCTATAGTTATTCAGACACTAAAAATGTTATGTAAGCTTAAAGGAGGTATTAAGTTACAGTATAATCTGATGGCTTTTTATTCATGTTTCAGTTCGCATTGGAGGAAGACAGACCCAAAATCATGAATAGAGAGTTAGAGACCCATTAGTAATTGGAAATAAGCTCTTTATGATAAAACTGTACGACCCTACCATTAGCAACATTTGCGATAGTATTTGATCAGTACGGCCCGTTGTGAGTTAAGTTTCATAGCATGCCAATTTTTACTTGGTCTCACCTTGGAATTAACTGGATATCTAGTAGATTAGGGAGACTGTTATGCATGGATGAGTCTACTAAGCGATTGGAGAGGCTTGTGTTTGCTTAATGCTTAATCGAGATAACATCCGACAGTGAATTGGTTGGTAATTTCTTAGTCCAATTAGTGGATGGTGGGACTAAGAAAATTCACGTTAGCCATCAGGGGAAACCCGAGATTTGTACTACATGTAAGATTTTTGGTCATTCGAATGATAAATGTGATAATAATGTGGTTAAAGTGAATGAAAAGGTGCCTAGCAATGTTGCGGTTAATGTGAATGGAAAGGAGCCTACTAATGTTGTTAAACATAAAGGAGGATAGTGGTACTTTCAAGAGGAAATAGCGGTTGAATTTGAATAGAAGAAGAGACACCAAAAAGTGGCAAACAGTGTAAGATGGGAAGAAGTATACTAACAATTAAGACTGTCGGTAACAGTGAGGAGGATATTAATGTTACGAACAATGGCAAATTGGTAGAATACTAGTTTGTTCACACTAATGGGAACAAAACACCACTTTTAATTATTGAAAATTAGTGGGTCTCACATGGGACCCTCTGATTTTCACCAATCCATGTAGTGTTTTGTTCACACTAGTGTGAACAAACTCATTCTCAAATTGGTACATGCAAAAATGAAAGAGTTGTCTGAGTCTAGTGTGAAAGTTTGCAAAGCTAATCAAATGAGTGCTTATGAGTGGTTACCAATTATTAGCATTGTGTTACATGTTCTTAACGAGGAATGATGGTTTGTATACATATGCGTGCAAGGAAGAGCGTTTTGTTCCGACCGTCGTTACACAACATCAATGATGCGCAACCATCGGGTAAAATTGGAAGCGTGAACAATGTGGAAGTTATACTTCCTTCTCATAGTATGCTTGAGAGAACGAAAGAGGTGGTAGTTGACCTATTAAAAGATGCTACGAGTGTTAAATCAAATTCAGAGATGTTAAATGAAGGGATGATTGCAGTCGCTAATAAGCTTCAAGTGCTTGGCAGTGTATAAGAAAGGAGTAAGAAGAAGGTGAAATAGCTATTGTAGGAGTTAATATGGTCGTTCAAGTTGACAGTAGTGTGAAATCATCGATTTTAGATAGTAACATAGGCGGAACAAGAGTTCGGGAGACCTATCGAACTGCCATATGCTTCAGAGAAAGAAAAAGAACACTTGTTAGACCTCGACACTCAGGCAATGCAGAAATGAATGGTGGTGAACACGTTCATCCCATTGAAATGCTCTCTATGCACCGTCAAAGCAGTGCAACTACTTCTCCAACTGTCAGCAATTCTTCCCATGTAAATATAAAAATTGTTTTGCATAGCGAAATGGGTAATGTGCTCTCTCTTCCTACAACCGATAACCAGAACTCTTAGAACTGCTCTACTGGCATCATGGTGGATATGCCGAGTTTTGTCACACAACCTGTAAGACATTCTAACTCTTCCCCTGTTGATCTTTATTGCTTTTCAGATAATAATCACCGTATCCACTCCTCACCCACTGTCAATCCTAACACACCCGATGCCAACCTAACCTCAACCTCAAGTGCCAACCTCATTTCAGCCTCCAGAGCCGACACCGCTTCAACCAGTAATGCTGACTGGTCAAAAACTCTTGCTTCCTTTTCCGGTATCTTAACCAAAAGCAATGAAGCATATACCATTGCTTCTGATTCTACTTACTACAGAGCCTAAAATTCTTATAAGCAAAATTATCATTGCTATGATCACTTAGTTCCCCCCTACAGCGTACCGTGCACTTCCTTCACTGCCTGAAAATGGCACTAGAAAAATTCAGCCTATTTCAACTAATGTTATTCAGCAAACAACTTAATCTCCAACCTCTTTGGCACTACGCACTACAATGAGCTAATGACAATAATTCGCCTTTAACAGCAGCAATTCCGGGTTATGGTTACATTAAAAATCCTGTCACCATGAGTATGAAACGTGAAATACTGAACATAGGTTTTCTTAATGAGGCAAAATCTTGAAAGTCTTGTAAGACTATAACCAACCATCCGTTCTGTTCAGTTATTCTCTCTCATGTTATGCAACTGGTCCAACGAGCCGAGCATCCAGAAAGAGGGAACCAGCCACAGACTGGTTTTGGGAGAGGGATACAATGGCAAAGAGAAAGCCGTTATAATGTTACAACGGCAAACTCTTTGCCGTTGTAATGTTATAACGGCAAACACTTTGCCATTATAACTTATAACGGCAAAGTGTTTGCCGTTATAACACTTTGCTCCACAAAACCCACGCCGCCACCCCTTTCCTCGGCTCCATTCTCCTTCCCCATTTCAAACCCGAAAAACCAATCTCCTCCCCCATTTTCCATCAAATTTTCTCCACCATTTCACCAATCCGTCAGCGTTTAACCAAATTAACTAGCTTGTTTGAAATATTCGTTCGAAAATATGGTCAGATTACTAAAAAAATTCACCAAAAAATTCATGCACGGCGACGACAGTGGCACCGGGGGAAGTGGCGCAGGCGGGAGTGGTGCAGGAGGTAGTGGGGAACAACCAGTGCTCGGAATAGAAGACTTGCTTGCAGCCGCCAAAGATGTAGGGGCGCACGAGGAAGGTGGCCATCGTGGACGTGGCGGGCGTAGAGGTGGACGAGCAGGCAGGGTGCGTAGGGGTGTGGGATCGGTTTTCGCTAGAAAGGCCGATCTCGATGGTTTTCTAGATATGAACCTCAGCGCCGCGAAGCTTCCTTCGCTATCCAACTTTCGCATTCTTCCAGAAGACGAAGTACACGTTAGCACGCAGTCGAGTTTGGCTGTAAGTATTTTTAGTATTATTTAAATAGTATTCTTTGAGTATTAAATATTGGGTAGATAGTATAACATTTTGTTGAACCGTTGACAGTCGCGGAATATACGTTCACGTGGTTCGTTAGCGACCACACTTAGATATTATCATGCACACTTTGCGGGTAAGGAGGGGGTCGCAGGACTGTTACATGCTCTTGCATTTCAATTTTTTCTAGGTAATATTAAAGACCTTTTAATGAAACAAGTGGATAATTTAGTAGTCATATTTTATCTTATTGTGCGCTTTGCAATTTTAGGAATAAACCATGTTATAAATGCCGATGTCCAATTGTGTGCGGCCATTGCTCTACGGTGGTACAAAACCACCCACACATTTCACTTTCCTTGTGGTGAGTTAGGACTTACACTGCTTGATTTCTCCATGCTTACTGGTATTAGCATTGGAGTAGGTGGAGTAGGTGCTTATCCCCCACTGCCTTATGACGATGGTCGATGGCGTGTTCGTGCACCTGGTCATGATCTACTGCCTCATTTTGATGTTTCTGCTGCGTCGTATCAGGCAGAAGGCGCTATTAGAGTGAGCGCCATCCGTGCGGCCATGGACAGCATACTCGGTCAATACTCCGTTGATGACGACTTAGAGCTTGCTCGATTATTTGTGTTATACCTTATGGGTAACCTGTTCTTTAGTTATTCGAGCAGTAGTTTGCCTGTGGGGTTTCTTGAGGTCGCGGCTGAGTTAAATGCCGATGGGGCGATTTTATATGATTGGGGCACACCTATCCTTGCATACCTATACAGATGTCTCGACATGCAGTGCACCATCTCTGATTCTCAGGTTTCTTTATTTGGATTCTGGGAGTTGTTACAGTATTGGTACTTTGAGTACTCTAGGAACTTTCATTTTATCACCCGTACTGCAGACCCATCGACCTTTTTCCCCCGTATATGCTTTTGGACTGCAGACAACCGGGGGTCCAGGGATAATGAGTCACGCCATGTGTATCCCGTTGCCCATAACCAGATCGAGCTGAGGATGTATAGGGATCAGATTATATGGCATCCATTTGAGCAGAGTACATCCATCGATCTTGAGATCATACAGATTGCTAGGATGCTTGCCGGACGGAGATTTCCACTTATATCTTATCCCGTGGCGCTAGGTGCTTATTGGTATCTTGGTGAGAGGTGCTGGGGACAGTTGTATGACTTCGATGCTATTCCAGATGATCCACACCCACATACTTATCGGTGTATGATTTACCCGACAGAGCAGCTAGATATAGCCAGGGCAGCAGGCTGGTGGACGGCTGAGAGCTTTGTTATTATCGGGGAGTGTTACCTTACCTTCTGGCGTAGATTTTTCACCGGGTCCTCAGACACGATTACGCATGCAGCATCGATTGATTTAGTTGAGCCATCTGCTATCCGACACGGCATACGTCCACCTGTTGTCGAGGATATTACCCAGCCCAGCCAGAGTTTTCGTGCAGCTGATCATGTGGCGGCCTCCAGTCATTTTGGATGTACCATGGCAGTGCCCATCATTGGACCGGATCGTCACGTTGACGTGTTTCATCCTCCGGCCCATCACGATTACCCGGATCCTACACAGATATCATATCATGATCTGTATGATATGCAGATGGGGATTAGGCATACGGGCTATATAGAGCATAGGCGTAGCCTAGATTACTATGATGGTGAGCTATGTCGTGTTGCAGAGGAGGCACGACAGCAGCAGGCGCATTTAGAGGCCCAGCTTGAGGCAGAGCGCAAGAGACTTCAGGACTTGCAGATATATTACCACCATAGGTCTAGTGCTGGGTCCAGTCAGCCTCCAGATGTTGGTGGTGATGAGAGACGTCATCGGCGCCGCACACGTCCACGTACACATTCAGATGACTCGGACGACTGAGTTACTACCACTTTTATGTATTTTCGCAGTTGTCAGTTGTATGGTCCTACTGTTGGAGTAGACGTTCTGCATTTGTTGACTACCACTATTATGTACTTTTGTTGTATTACCACTGTTATGTACTTTTGTTGTATTACGTTTTCCTAGTTGATAGTTGTATGTTCTTGTTGTTTGAGTAGATGTTCTGTATTTGTTCACTACCATGATTATGTACTTTCAATGTATTACGTTTTCGCAGTTGTCAGTTGTATGTTCCTGTTGTTTGAGTATGCGTTCTGTATTTGTTGACTACCACTATTATGTACTTTGGATGTATTTTGTGTACGTTTTGGTTATGTTTCTGTGTAGAGACTACATTTGGTTATGTGTAGAGACTGTATTTCTGTGTAGAGAATGTTTTTGTGTAGAGCCGGTATGTTCTGTTGTTCTAGTTCCTGTAAGTGTTGTTTGGAATGTAATAACGTTTGAATTTGATGTCAAACAAGGTTTCCCTCTTCTCGTGTAGAAATGCAAAATTCTTCAATAGCACGCCAACATAACAAGGTTTACAAATAACTCCATATTCTACGCACAAACATCAAATTAAAAAAAACAGTAAAACAACAATAAAATCACAATACCATAAGCCTACTCAGTTCCATAGCGGGTCAACCAACTGTAGCGGAGTTTATATGCTTTGTAACCAACGAACTCCTCACCATACTCGAAAAGGTAACGAGAATCATATGTTGCTTGATTTGTTTTAAATATGTTCTCGTCTTCAACAGTTTCGATAATCTTTGTGTACCGATCACAAGCGTCTGCAAAATGACGATTAGCCATTTGGATTTCAACCGATGTTCGTGTAGTGGGCCGGGAACGATGGTTGTTGTATAGCCTCGTGATCATTGCCCATCTTTCTTCATATGTTAAACCCCCTCCACTTTGCATTAGCAACTCATCTCTCTTTTCAACCTCAATATAGGATTTTACGAGGGCCAGCAAATCCTTAGACAAAAATTCTGGAGTAGGAGAATTCAATGTTTGAGCACTATTACTAGGTCGTTGATTTACTGGAGAAGGATGCGGAGCTTTAACCGCTCGATGCTGAATCGCGACAGGCACCTCTTCAACTTGTGTATCATGAACTAATCCAATTTTGTTATCGTTCACTAAGTTTCGTTCGTACCCATCAAAAATCCTTCCCATTTCTTCATCACTTAATTCTGAATTGTCAATTTAACCTATGCATCAGTAGAATAAGTAGAGTTACTAGAAGTACGAATTTTGTTGATAATAAACGTTACCTTTAAGAAAACAAGAAAATAAATTTTCTCGCTTGAGTCTACAACGGTGCTGCTTGAAGCTGTAGAAGGTATGAGATGGATTATCAGATATGGAGTACTTATAAGGGCAATGTACGACCAACAGTTACAATTCAACATACTTGAATACCCGTTACAGGGTTCTCTTGATATTACGTTAGATTCCCTACAGTGACTTTTCACATCACAACAAATGTGGGCAGTTACTATTAATTTCGTATACTGTTGTCATTTAATTCGGAAGAGACTACTCAATGCAGTGTGCGAAAGATGGAGACGTTTAATGGAATCCCAGCTACGAATGATGGAGACACGTCTTTAATTTTTTCTTCTCAGTGAATGGTCCAATCATGTCATACATGCATGTGAAAGGGTATAATCTACATACACGTGACTCGTATTAAATTCACAGTGATATTGCAATATGTAATATTGTTGTATGCCTCAGTGTCAAGTCATTTCATTGACTATAGCAGGCTTTGGAAGCATGATTCGTAATTGTTTTGTCATAGAGGCAATTTTGTGTATATGTAGGAGTTTAAAAATAGGGGTCGTCCACCGGTGCTTTAACCATTTCAATTCACGAAAGAGTTACGAAAAATGGGTCGTTCCCAGGTGCCTTACATAATTTAGAAGCGTACATGACTTGAGAATTATAACAACTATAACTATTAAGCAATTATAACAACTGAAATAACGACAACTAGTACAACAGAAGGAAATGCCAAACCATAATCATACAAACTACAACAACTGAACACAAAAGCATCAAATTCAAACACATACACCTACCATGATCTAGGGAAAGGACCATTTCTTGTCTTACCGGCATTAATCTTGCTCAAGCGTCTTATTTCTGCTTGCGATTCAAGTGCATACTGACGTCCATGTTCGCACATGGGAGGGTCAATCCACTGCTTAAAGCAACAACAATCAATGTCATCAGGATAATTCATGTGGTCGTTGAAGGCTTGACAACCGAAAAATCGACGACCGACATTTGTTTTGATCTCGTCAACAACAACGACCGACACTTGTCCACAATGGCAAATAGGGTTGGATCCAATCGTCCGTAGTGGCTCGGAAACCTTCCCTTCGAGTAGAATTTCTTTTCCAGATCTTTGATGAACGGAAGAGGCATCTTCATTTGAATACGGTGAGTATCCGTATTCGTGAGTTGGGCGAAACGATTGCTGGTGTTGGACTGGACGTTGCATGGCATACGATGACGAGTGCGATTGGGCCATGGGTTTCTTGCTTGCAGATTTTTTGCCGGTATGCTTGGGTTCAGACGAAGACATTTTTCTGGTTGTCAAAAATGAATTTGAGAAGGTGGTCGGCTTGTGTGGAACAAGGAGGAGTTAGGTTGGTATATAAAGGGAGGGAATGCAACCGTTTAAGTAGCCGCTGTGGTGCCACGACAATAAAATATAACGGCAAACAGTTTGCCGTTATATTTTTATACAAGAAATTTTTTTTCCTGGTGTGTAGGCCGGTCACTCTTGTTCTATAGTTTTCAAACCAGAGTGTGGTCATGTCACTCTTGTTAAGAACCCATTTTCCAACGTAGCTACAGGAAACAGTGCACAGTGTACAGTATAAAGCGAACAGTATGCAGTAAATAGTATACAGTGCACAGTCCAATGGTTGCAATTACCCGTTGTCAATTTGTTTTCACATTCCGTGTCTTTTTTAAACGGGAAGTAATATCATTATGCAGTGGTAACTAAATCTCCTCCTATATTTAGCTAACATTGCTTAAGCAATACCCGATCCATATGGACTGAAAATTATATCTCAAATAAGAAAAATGCCAATATCGTATCCATCTTCTTACAATTACACGGACCTTCTCTCAGGACCATCAAACCCTAATCCGTCCACACCCAGAGAACCAACAGAGTGGTATATCGAAATGGAAGAGCGACACAATGACGAGGTGCGACAATTAGAACTTGAAGCAGGAATGCATGAAATGGAAATACGACATCAGCATGACAATCGTAATCGACAACGTGAGCGCAGGTCTAACCTTGTAATTCCTCGTGTTAGAGCCACGGTAGAAGAAGGCGAGGTGCAATCCGCAAATATTGTATGCTTTTGTGGATTTGAAGCACCGCAATTAGTCGTCCGTCATGGAAACGACGTTGGACGTCGATATTATAGTTGTCCAGTACGTGGCAACGGATGCGAGTTTGGACAGTGGATAGATGACCGTTTTCCCCATCGAGCAATTACGTATGCTTTGGAACTAGAGGAAGAAATAAGAAAGCTGCGAAATCAAGTAAACGACCTAAGTAATGCAAATTATCGCCTGCAATGTAGGTTAAATTAGGCTTTAAATATTTTATGTTATGCGTACTATGTACTGTATCGTTACGCGTCGTATCATTTTTATCTTTATGCTTTATTTAAGTTGAAAACCTTCACTGTGGTTCGAACGAAGTATGTAACCCAAGAGTTGTGTAACGTTTAGGTTATCTAGGCTGATTTTATATGTGGAACCTATTGTTTGTCTAATCTACCGTTTGTGTAATTTATCATTATTTGTAACTTATTATCACTTATGTAACCTATGTGTAAGGGTCGTTCCGTGGTGCATTAAACGATTCAATACAACTACGAGTTAAAAAAATATGGATCGTTCCGCATTGACTGGTCAAGTCTTGCACAGTTCCCATAGTTCATCTATGTTTTATGCCAGGGTGGAGTCATGCCACTCTTTTCGTGAGTAGGAGTTAAAAATAGGGGTCATCCTCGGGTGCATTAACCTTTTCAATACGTGTAGGAGTTAAAAAAATGGGTCAGCATACTTTATGTCAAACATTTTACGGAAATAGTCAAACAGTACACAGTGCAAACAGTGATACAATATACATTGATACAGTACTAGTAATTATGTTACTGAAAAAGTTGATGCATTAAATATCAATACCATAAATTTATGACGGGTATCACCTACTTTTTGTTTTTGTTGGGAATTTCAACATTTATTTTACAAATCTAGCCCTGCTTTGTGTTCAAACGCAGCAATAAATATGCACCAGGTTTATATCTCTAACAGAACAAAAATTCCATACACTTTGCATTCATTTCAATTGTTTAAGGTTTTGTTTTGTATTGAAGCTATGGACAACTTGGAGATTGACGATGAAACAATGAATAATCGTTATGAAGAGTTTGAACGGTCAAGGAATAGTGTACAACACAACAAGCCTACGGTGGAATTCGGTGAAAGAGCACAAGTTCAGTCTAAATCAGTGAAGCCGAGAACAAAATCTTTCAACGCTCGATTGCGCGAAGTTGTAGCAAATCAAAGACCTGGTAAGTAGATCGTATATGAAGGACAAGAAATCGAGCCCCTACATCCAATCGGTCCAACGCTACCCAGTGGAGCTTACCCTATTTGTTGTTGTGGAGATGAATCTGTTGTTGTTGTTGCCAAAACTAAAAAAAATGCTGGACGCCGATTCTTCGGATGTCCTGCCTTCGAAGACCATAGGTATTACCCCAATGATATTCAATGTTGTAATTTTATGCAGTGGATAGACCCGCCAATGTGCCAATGTGGACTTCAATATGCATTGGAAGCGCAAGACGAAATAAGGCGGTTGAACAAGATTGTTGTGGATGCAACTAGAGCTGGCTATCTCAGAAATCGTTAGGATTTAGTTTTTCTTGGATCGAAGATTTATTACTGTACTTTGAATTTGATGTTGCTATGTTCTGTTGTTCTAGTTCCTGTAAGTGTTGTTTGTATTAGTGTTTGAATTTGATCGTGAACAAGATTATCGTCTTCTCATTTAGAAATGCAAAATTCTTACATAACGCGCCAACATAACAAGGTTTGCAGATAACTCCATATTCTACGTAAGAACTTAACGGGACAACCAACTATAGCGCAATGACTGGTCAAGTCTTGCATACTTCGCATAGGGAAGTCATGTCATCTGCCAGATTCCATATAGTGTTCCCTACAGTGTAGCTTTTGACCGTTCACACCATTGCCAATCTTCCAGCTATATATACATATGTTAACTTACTCACAACATACAAAACTCAAACAACTTCTTTCCCATTCTTAGAGCACATCCTTTGATTTGCACTCACTGAAAATGTCTTCGTGGGCAACATCTACAGATTCCGAGGAACAAGCTTACGAAAACATGAGGCTACGGGAGCTTGAAGACGAACTTCAGTTCCTAAACCAAATGAAACCGCAAACTATACCACCGTACGAACAAGTGAACGTTCAAACTCCACATGAAACACCAGTACCACCTGTTCAAGTATCACTTGAACAAGAGGTCACTCAATCAACGCAAGAAGAAGAGTTCTTTCGTGTACCACTGCATGAACATGTAGTGGATTCTTATCCAGTTCGTTGCTATTGCGGGTATGCGGTTGAAGTTGTCGTTCGAGTAGAGGGCAACAATATAGGTCGGCGCGTGCAGCGATGTCCAGCCTATCCAAATGGTTGCAATTACACGGACTGGATAGACCAACCTTTGTGTCCTCCGGGAATAGCATATTCTAACGAACTCGAACGCGAGAATAGACGTGTTCGAAGTGAAAATGACCAGTTGCGATTGAACATCCTGCGACTCCCTTAAGGCTAAATGTAAAATGGGGTTTACTGAAGTTGCTAATTTTCACTTCATGCTTTGACGGAGCTAGTTCGCATGTACTATCGGCAGTTGTTGTACCTTTATAAACTATTGTATCTTTATGCTTATTGTTGTATCTTTATAAATTGTTGTATCCCCGTATCCTACTCTACTATTCGACTTTAGTGGAGATTTTAAACATATTTGGATATCACATTATATCAAATTTCTGAATATTTGGATATCCTTTAATAAATAAATGTAAATGAAATTCTCCATTACCCTGCACTTACCTTTGACATCACAATAACTATAGGCAGTCACTAATAATTTCGAATACTGTTACTGCCAAAAAATATGTCGGAGCCATTATTGCCAAAACCATTAGTATCCCAACCATTATGTCGGAGCCATTATTATCCCAACCATTATGTTGGAGCCATTTTTGCCAAAAAATATGGCTACAATAATTTGACTACCCAACGACAGAGATATGGTCCCAACCATTATTGCCAACCATTCTTGCCTACATGTATTGCCAACCTTTCACATCACAACAACTGTCCGAATTGACTACTCCATGACATAACCATTTTTATCCCAACCATTATGTCGGATCCATTATTGCCAAAATATGTGGGTACAATAATTTGACTACCCAACGACAGAGATATTATCCCAACCATTCTTGCTAACCATTAGTGCCAACCTTTCACTTCACAACAAGTGTCCGAATTGACCACTCAATGATAGAACCATTATTATCCCAACCATTATCTACGAACCATTATTGCCAACCATTCTTGCCTACATGTACTGCCAACCATTATTGCCAACCTTTCACAACACAACAACTTTATGAATTGACTACTCAATGACAGAATCATTATTATCCCAACCATTATGTCGGAACCATTATTGCCAAAAATATTGCTAGAATAATTTGACTACTCAAGGCAGAGATATTATCCTAACCATTATTGCCAACCATTCTTGCCTACATGTACTGCCAACCATTAGTGCCAACCTTTCACTTCACAACAACTGTCTGAATTGACTACTCAATGACAGGACCATTATTGTCCCAACCATTATCTCGGAACCATTATTTCCAACCATTCTTGCCTACATGTACTGCCAACCATTATTGCCAACCTTTCACAACACAACAACTTTCTGAATTGACTACTCAATGGCAGAACCATTATTATCCCAACCATTATGTCGGAACCATTATTGCCAAAAAAATATAGTTAAAATATGTTAACCATCATTGCTTATATATATCTGTCGTACGTCTACACTTAGGGAGAACAACGAAACTCAATTTATAAAAAAAGCAAGCAATGGATCCAAATCTATACCACCATTACTACGAAGTCATGAATCAAACTGAAGATTCCGAAATAGAAGTGGAGGAAGAGACGGAGGAGCAGCTGGAACAACACGTAATGGTTGGGTATTCCAATTATTTCGTTGAAGGCTCAATTAGCAACCATCGAGGTAGTAAGCATGGCCGGATTGACCGGCGGTATAAGAGAGACTACAAGAATGGACATGAAAGTCTAATGAGAGATTACTTCATTGACAATCCAACCTACGATATAACTTTGTTCCGCCGTCGTTATCGTATGAGTTCGGCAATCTTCTCTAAAATTTATCTTAAACTTCGTCAGTCAAATCCATATTTCACTTATAGACTGAACGGAGCACAAGAAATCGGCCATTCACCCCACATCAAAATTTCAATGGCGTTGAGGATGTTAAGCTATGGAACATCTGGCGACCAAATGGATGAATATTTCAGAATCGCAGCATCAACAACAATAGAGTGTCTGAAAGAATTCTGTAAAACAATTGTTGAAGAGTTCGGGAAGGAGTATCTACAGACACCTGGACTAAACGATATAAGTAGGATACTACGCAGGGGAGAAGCCAGAGGATTTCCAGGTATGCTTGGAAGTTTAGATTGCATGCATTGGCCTTGGAAAAACTACCCAACGGGATGGAAAGGAATGTTCACCGGACATAAGAAAGTGCCATCAATGATCCTTGAAGCAGTAGCAACAGACGATTTATGGGTTTGGCATGCTTTTTTTGGAGTCCCAGGTTCATTGAATGATATAAATGTTTTAAAACAATCATATCTTTTCACAGAACTTGCTAACGGACTGTCAACAGATGTTTCATATAACGTTGGTAATATCGAACACAAAACTGGATACTTTCTAGTGGATGGAATATACCCAAAGTGGAGAACTTTGATTCAGGGATACAGAGTACCATCAAATGACAAAGAAAGTTATTTCACTGAAAAAGTAGCTAGCTACAGAAAGGACATCGAACGTACGTTTGGTGTTCTACAAGCCCGATTTCATATTTTACGAAATCCTGCTCGTTTTCATGATGCAGGAGTGCTTTCAAAAATCATGTATGCTTGTATAATAATACATAACATGATTGTGGAGTCTGAAAGAGGCGGATATAAGAATCAAAAGTCTAATTATCCTGACATGTTTACGGGGTCAAATGCAAAACCCCATAAAGATGTAAACTCAATGGACGAATATGTTGATATGGTTCAACATATTGAAGATCAAGCTGCGCACTTCCAATTGCGTGACCAGTTAGTGGAACATTTGTGGGCGCATAAAGGAAGAAATAGTCGGAATCAGTAGTTGGTACTAGAACTATGTATCAGTGTGTAGTCGGGTCAATAAATCTGGTTTCCAATCATATTGTCGATTGTATCATTGTTTCAACAACTAGTACATAAATACTAAAAACAGATCACAATCATATTACAACTCAACCCAACATATACAGCTACTACATAAACAACAACTACTGCATGCATACTACAAATAGGTCACAATCATATTACAACTCAACCCTAGATAGTACATAAATACCCACTAGTACATAACTACTACAAGCAGTTCACAATCATATTACAACTTAACCCAACATACATAGCTAGTCCTGATACGAGCCACTACCGCTTCCGCCTCCGCTTCCTTTGTTTCTTCTGTACTCTGCAATCTGCTCGCTTACTAGTTCTTGCTGTAAAGGGGACAGCTTACTAAAATCACATGTAATCATTTTAACATAATTGCTCTCCCACACTAGTTCTTCCTTCTTCTCCAGCCTTTCTCGTAATAGGGTTTGTTTCTCCGTATGTTCTTGTCTAAGGAGCCCTCGATCATCCCTAACTGCTTTGTGGAACTCTTCATCGCTGCGGTTTCTTTGCTTCGAAAATCGAAATCTATGCTCTTTTGTTTCCGTAGCTGAATTCTCTATTGTTTCCATAAATCTAGAGAACTCTGCACCGCGTTGCTCCAGCTGAATTGACTTGGCTCTGCCAATAGGCCGTCCGTCACTAGTTCCAAATAAAGGGTTTCTTTCTTGCGAACTCGGGTCACTTCCTGGACTAGATTCAGAGTAGTTCATCCTTCTAGCTTTGTTCTGCTGTTCAAGCATGAAGTTGCTTGGGTTCTTCCACTTAGGCAAACTAGATAGAAGCTCGAAACAGTCGTTAAATTTAAATTGAAGTCCATACTTTCGTTGGTAGGCCTTTCGTGACTCTTCAATCTGTAACACAAAGTCGAAATTGTATGAGTGTATGACATTTCTAACTAATCAGGCGTAGTATAGTAAGTTATTTTTAAAAGTAATCTACGATACTTACAACGCCATAAGGTGCATCAGCGCTTTGCTGCCTGTTCTGCAAGCCTGTCAGTATTGCCAGATAGTTCTGACATGCGGCATTCATAACTCTATAACCGCCTCTAAGTGATCCCCATGTTCTACTCCTCGTTTCCAACGAATTGTAGAACTCTGCAGATCTTTCCCAAAATTTCTGACCTTTCATATTATTCCCAACAATGTTATCTTGTGAAATGCGTATCCACGATTTAGCAAGTGAAACGTACTGCTCGGAAGTAAACTTAAATTGTTTTCTTCTTCCATCCGCTGTTGTTTCTTCCTCTTCAGCATGATCATCCTCAACATCTTCTATTCCGGGATCCGGCTCCGATTCAACTTCGGTTTGGTGTCGTTTACTGAAAATGCCACTTAAAGACTTCCACTTCGTCTTCTTTTGGTTATATTCGGGACTGACAGGTGCAGTGTATTCTTGAGTAAATTTTTCAGAATTTGTAACATTCGCATCCTCATTTGCATCTTCCTCCTCCGCCTCCTCCGTTGAAGTTTCAACATTTTCTTCGTTATTATGAGAGACATACCCGTACGAAAACTGTCTTTGCAGATTTTGTGTACCTTCGCGGTCACGAACCTCGGTCTGTTGCGGAGGTAGGTGAGGTTGTTGACTTTGATCGGTCTGCATCATCATTGACATATACGACGAATGATCATCGTACACGCCTTGCACGGGTGGTCGTTGGTAAAAAAGTGGCGGGGCGGAAGAATGGAAGGGAGGAAAGTTAGGAGGAGCGAGCGGTTGGTACGGTGGTCGATATGGATAATTTGAATACAGCGAGTAGCCATATTCATGAGATGGCTGCAACGATTGATGTTGTTGGACTGACCGTTGCATGACATACGATGACGAGGGCGGTTTGGACATGGGTTTCTTGATTGCGCATTTTTTCGTGCTTCGCTTGGGTGCGGAAGAAGACATTTTTGTTGTTGAAGAAGTTGAAGATGAGAAGGTGGAGTGGTTGTGTGGAAGAAGAAGGGGGAAGGTTGGTGTTTTAGAAGGGAAAATGGGCTAGCCGTTGGAGTGTAACGGCTATGTCTTATAACGACAAAGAGAAAGCCGTTATAAGATTATAACAGCAAACTCTTTGCCGTTATAAGTTTATAACGGCAAAGAGTTTGTCGTTATAAGCTTATAACGGCTTTCTCTTTGCCGTTATAAGTTCCAACCTCTGTTCAGTCCACCAGCCACGAACGAGCTCCAAACTAGCCACCGGCTAGCCACGGATGACTGAACAAGCCACACCTGGTTGCTCTGTGGCTTGTTTAGTAACTGAACAAGCCATTGTTGGTTGTGCTCTAACGTCTACTATTTCTACGGTATAATAATTAATTTATTTAATTATTTAAATAGTGAAAATGGTTGATTGATTAAATAATATTGAATATTTAATTAATATAAATAATGGAATAAATATTTATTTCCGAAATAGTCGGAAATTGCTAAATTCACAATATTGTGTGAATTGGATTATTTATAAGATTTAACTCAGTTTAGGATTTGAATTATAATAATGAATATATTACTTAAACGACAGTTGAACTTAATAATTATAATAATTATAAACGAGCCCGTAACGTCGCGTAGTTCATAATATTGGGTTTTGAACTTCAAATGAATATACATTATTCGTTTTAAATCGGATTTCTTTGAAACAAGAAACGTTTGAATAAATTAAACTGTATTTTTCTAATGAAAATGAAAAATCGAGATTTCGTATTGTAGATTGTGAGTTATGCCCAAATCAATTTTTGAAATAGTCGTTAAGGAATCGTTTATAAACGATAACGATATATTTAATTTTAATTAAATATTGGTTTCGAATTTGAACATGATATTTGAGACGTAGTTATAGTTTAATTTTTAAAATTTTACTGTAATTTTTAATTTGGAAAATAGAAAACATTTTATTTGAAGTGTTTTACACCTTATATCAGCATTTTAGGGTATCACAGAATTAGTTAACTTGTCTATATTATTATATTTTTGGGATCGTGACACGTTACTCGACACGACGGTATTTTTATTTCTGTCAGTAGCAGTTCATACATAAACGGAATTCTACGAGTCTCCTATAATCTATTTAAAATTAGAGGCATACATACATGCTCATTCTTTTATTTACCTTCTCACGCACAGTCTAGTATAGAATCATCACTTCCATTTAATACCAGTGGCGGAGCCACATGGGACCAGTGGGGGCAGCTGCCCCCACTGAGAATATTTTAAGAAGTAGTATCCCTGTAGTATAGCACTCTACTTGATACAGTGGGGAGTAAATCTTCTTGATATGGGCTGAAGATAGAGCTTGCTGTAGAGCGATTTGGGGAATTGGAATTTCATTTTGGGGAAGAACCGGCGTTAAAGTGCTTTTTGTTTTATTTCTCTGGGTTACTTTATTTGCGAAGTGGCACATGTTGTTTTGCGTCCAGTCTTTTTACTTGCTACTGCCGGTTTTGATTTTATATTTAATACTTGGGTAGGCAGCAGATGCTATTTTGTATTGCTGGCCTATTCGTAGGACATTTGTAGGAATACTACTATTACTTGATAGAACTGCTTTACATAATAGACTAGTGAGAGCCACATGTCTTTTTGCAATATAGCAGTATATCTTTGAGTATTGTTTTCTATGGTATAAATTTCTTTGCCCCCACTGAATAATTTTTCTGGATCCGCCACTGTTTAATACCCATTACTCTCCAGTAGCAATTAGAATTCTTCCAGTGTCATGTTTAAATGGATGAGACTAAATAAATTGTTGTATATTTCATATTATCTTATATGAGTATAAAATAAAATAATAAAGTTTAGCTACCGCATAACTTTACCATTTAAAAGTTTTTGAACCTGCTATTCATGATAATAGATATTCGATCATATAAGAAAAGAAAAGTGGAGCAAAACTGTATTCATTTGCACATGTTACTTAGGTTTTTAAAACTTGGCCATTAAGTAATTATCTGTACATGCCATCACCGATTCACCACAACTCTTTTCCATCACAAGACCTTTGCACGTTACGGTCTGCACCTCTCCAGACTTTTGCATGTGGCCACTGTTCCTTAACAGAGAAGTTTAAGCCAACATATTTAAAATATTTCTACTGTACGTTTTGGTTTCCTTAGCAGATGAAGTAATATAAGTGCATATATACACCACGTATGTGTAAATAAATGGGGACTTCTTTATTGTTAAGTTTTTCTTCTTTTTCACTGCAAATGGTGGCCACCGAAATACGTATATGTATAAATATAGAACTGCCCATTTGAATGCTTCTTTCGACTTACAATAATCAAATGGCAACGTTAAAGTGGGAGGTTTGGTTGCATACGGGTGACGTTCTTGCTGCATGGAAATTAAATGAGGAGCAGCGTTACCATGTTCGCTCTGTGTATTGAGAAGTCTCAAAGCTTCTTTCGTAGAGAAGAGGAAGTAAGCAGCAAGTGTTTAAGACTTTAAGGGTCCGTTTGATTTTGAACTGGAAGGGGCATTTGGAAGGGGCATCGGAAGGGGAATTGTTGGGAACGGGGAATGTGTTCTTTTTACGGAAGGGGCATTTTGGAAGGGGCAAAGTTATTATTTAAATGTTTTTTGTATATATTATTTTTAATTGTTTGTGTGTGTTTATTGAGAACCAGAATAATAGATCGCAGAATACAACTTGCAGAATTCAAATTGCAGAATACAAATTGCAGAATTTAAATTGCAGAATTTAAATTACAGAATACAAATTGCAGAATTCAAATTGCAGAAATAAAAAAAAAACATAATACAACGAATACAAACTCCTTAATGCATTCCCGCAGCAACTAGTTCGTTTCGTATATTGTCTCGTACTATCGCCATGGTGGATGTTGTTCCGGTTCTTTGAACGGGGTCTCGATCTCTATTTCCGCGATTTGATATACTGTAATATTCGTCGAGGTATACGTCTGGCACTAAATCAGGGTCATCATCATACGCCATAAAATCTGGATCCCCAGCGTTGTATTTTCTGATGTAGTTGTGAATAGCCATTGTTGCAGTAACAATTTGTACTTGAACATGATAGGGATACGTCTTGCAAATCTTCAAGATCGGATTGGTCAGAACCTGCCATATTTGGTTGAAGAAGTAGAGAAAAATGGACATATATTGTGGTGATGTAGTGATGGTATGAGCAGAATATGTATAGGGAGAGGGAAAAGTGAAGGGGCCAAAAATAACTGTCGCGTCGGACGCGTCCGACGCGTCTGACGCGAAATCTAAGTTTCCAGCCGTTAAGCTTGAAGGGGCAAAAGTGTAGGACCCATCGTAGACGCGTCCGACGCGTCGGACGCAGACGCGAACATTAACTGCCCAGTTAACAAATCAAACGCTACCTAAGGTATATGTGAGGGAGGGGATGCATTGAAGGAAAGATGCTCCGTGCGTAGTAGAATAAGTACATATGAAGGTTTACATGGGGGAAAGTACTGAGTGTATGCAAATGAGTACTGAGTGGGGATGGGGTGTTCAAGACTTTGGAGAAGGGTGTACGCGTGGACTAGTTTTTATTGTATAGAAATAAAATGCTTGCGGTGGTGGGTATCTAAGTGGGTACTGGGCCGGTGTGAGAGAGATAGGGAAGAAGGAGCAGGCGGTTTGGAAAAGAAAAGAGGAGCGGAATCTGGAGGTGTGTTCAGTAAGGGATAGGGGAAGTACGAGAGTGAAGGGGGACGATGAGAGCAAAGGGGTGGCCATGGTTTTGGGCATGTTCTGTTGGATGGGTGGAAATAAACGTGAGCAGGCATCCAAGTTTTTAAACCCGGAAGAAAGGAACTATTCATTTGCGGGTTGGACGATGAGTTGTTAGGGCCAATTTAAATAATAAAGTGGAGCCCAAACAGAAAATAAAACATAAAAGCCCATAAAGTAATAGGGACGGAATTCAGCAGGAAAGCAGGAGCGGTACCGGTATGTTTCAGATGGAAGCAGGCAACGTTAACAGGTAGTTATTTCCTGAACGGACTGAAATGGTTAGCCCAAACATTTTAAATATATATATATATAAATAAAGAGGGATCAGCCATTTTTAGTTTTTGAGCAAGGGCCGAACAACATAATCCGTGAAGAGGGCTAGGTTGAGCAAACATGTTGTTTAAAAGAAGTCATTGGACGAGATAAGAAATGGTAAGGCCCGAATAATATAAATTAAGTTTTGTTTAATTTAAATTAACATATTAAAACAGTAATGCTTATAACTTATCCATACGTTATCAGAATTTTGCAAACTTAGATCCTTTGGGGTCATATGATCGCAGGCTACAAAATGGAACTAGTCTAGAGAGATTTGGAGATCATTATAATTTATAGCGAAATTAAACGCCTGATCCAGTCACCGTTTATCGTTATTCAACGATTACCAACCTAAGTTAGTAAATCTCACTAACTCTGATCAGTTTATATTTTTATAACGTATTTTTAGAATTGATAAATGATGGTTGATTGCTGTGTGTTGACAGTTTGTGTAACAACACGGAAAATCTAAGCCAATTAAAATTTTTTAATTTGGCTATTTTAATTATAAACAAGGCCTGAAATGGCGCGGCAGTTTCAAAATTTGAATTCGAACATTGACTGACAGTACCAGTTGCAAAATAAAACGGATTTTAGTGAAACCAAAAATATTTAAATCGGTTTATGGATATCTTATTAACGAATCTAAAAAGTTGAAGTTTAATAGCGGGAATCAAAAGTTATGGCCAAATGAATTTTCAGAAAGGTCGCTATAGAGTTTATATAGCCCTTGAAATAGGCATTTTGCAAACGACCTCAGAATTCGACGAAACCACTTTTGTTGGATCCGGGATATCAAATTATTGCTAGGTTTCAAACTTCATAATTTTTGATGTTAATATGTGAGCATGGAAAAGGAAAATGTGTTTGGTCGATTTCTGTTCAATTGGATCGACCAGAAAATGGCAATTTTTCAAACGGTCTCAGAATTCGACGAAACTAGTTTTGTTGCGACCGTATCGTCAAAACATACCTAGATTTATTTTTTTGGAATTTTTGGGATCAGTATGTGGCCCCGACAAATTGAAATGTACGTTCAAATCGAATATTGAATGTTCTATATTTTAATTTGAAAGGGAAACTGATTGAAACAGTCGAATGGGCCTAGAAACATATCCCATTGTGTTCGGGATGGGGGTATTTAGCTAGGGGCGACAATCGTTGGTTTGGATTGGATTTCGTGGAAGAAAACCCTAATTTTTATATTATTATAAATATCGACCAATCACGTTTTTTCTTTCATTAAATAAAAAAATATAAACAGCCGTGTTTTCTCTCTCCCCACTACGATTAAAGGCGAAAGTCGCTCCTTACCTTCTCTCCTCCATTCCTCCTCCTACACGCAAAATTAGGTATAGGTTCTCTGGAACTTTTTGAAAAGCTCGGCGAGAGCTTTAAATCCATACCCACCACCACCAGTTTCGTCGCCAGTAGGAGGAGAATTACCTCCACGAAGTCCGGCGCTTCAACTCGCTGCCGACGCTAGCACAGGCCACCGCACTGGGCCCCACTGCCGGCGCACGTGCGCCCCTCCTCCCCCTTCACTGCTACACCGTCCGATCGTCCAACCCCTACACCGTTTGCAAGAAAAATCCATCCCTAGTTTTGAACGAATACTGGAAGGTATGGGTTTAATTAATTTAAACTTTTTATCGCGCTTAAAAGCATTGCAAAATTCTAAAAATCACATCTTTTTGCTATGTGGTCGAAATCCAGTGAAACAAGAGGCAGTGGACTCGTGTGGACGTCTTCTACATTTAGAAGTGACCGGATATTTTTGTGAGCCTTCTACAATTTTTGGTGGAGTGGAACCCAATGTGAGATTTTTGAATTATAAACGATATGGAAACAACGATGTATAAATTATATAGTCAAAGTATGAGTTATATAAGCGTTGTACACCACATGTATAAGCGTTGTATAAGTTGTATGTTCGATGTATAAGTTATATATGCGTTGTAAAAGTGATATATGCATTGAAATAAATTGAAATGATATTGAAATAAAATCGAAATATAGTTATATACGTATATCTATATCTATATATATACACACACACACTCCCTCCTCCGCAGACCATGGACGATATACATTGGTTGTGATATTGTTTGGATTATTGGTTGATGTGAAAATTTGGTGAATATCATGAATGGTTGATTTGAAATGATTGATTGTGATTGAAATCCCAATAGGATTAGTATATGGGAAATTCGTCTGCGTATGAACTGGATATTGAAAATCCCAATTGTCAAAAGCTGCGAGGCTTTAAGGTAGAGCGAGGAGCCGTATTAGGGACGGTGCCGGTTTTAACTATCCTGCCGTTATGCTGCCGAAATTTTCTGTAATATTTCTGTGTGTGATTCAAATTCATGTGTTGAATAAAATTCATGTGTTGAAATAAAATTCATGTGTTGAATAAAATTCATGTGTTCAATAAAATTCATGTGTTGAAATAAAATTCATGTGTTGAATAGAAATTCATGTGTTGAATGAAGTTCATGTATTGAATAAATTCTTTGAAAAATAAAATTAACATTTTTATCATATATATATATAGACTATATAAAATATTAGTGTTTTAAATAAATTGTTTTAACACGAAAAATAACATTTTACCTTATATATAAACTATATAAAATAATCGTGTTTTAAAATAGATTGTTTTACATTAAAAATCACATCTTTATGATATATATAAACTATATAAAATAATCTTGTTTTGAAATAAATTGTTTTACATTAAAAATCACATCTTTATGATATATATAAACTATATAAAATAATCGTGTTTTGAAATAAATTGTTTTACAATAAAAAACACATCTTTATAATATATATATAAACTATATAAAATAATCGTGTTTTGAAATAAATTGTTTTACAATAAAAATCACATTTTTATTATATATATGAACTATAGAAAGATTCATGGGTTGAATAAAAGACTAGAACGATAAAAATCATATTTTTTATCGTATGTATGAAGTTGAAAACATTCATGTGTTGAATATATAGATTGAACAACAAAACCTACATTTTTATTGTGAATATGAAGTGTTAAAAATGGTGATGTGTTGAAATAAATATCTGTGGGATAAAAATATCATTTTTATCAAATATATGAAGTGAATATGGTTTTGAAATCGAAGAATGAATTATATATATATATATATATATATACATAAAATAAATCGAATAATGACGCTGCAGTTCGTGTTTGGAAACCGTGATTTCAAACGATTAGTGCGGGAGATCCGACCATCGGATTTTCCCGAAACCGTTGGGTTCGCTTTGGAAATATCTTTCCAACGACACCAACTTTGTGAAGATCCAACAGTTGGATTGTCTGGAATGTTTAATTCAAATCTGAAGAAAAACAGCGTCAGAATAGATTATATATATATATAATTAAAATAAATCGAATAACGACGTTGCAGTTCGTATTTTGAAATCGTAACTTCAAACGATTGTACCGGGAGATCCGACCGTCGGATTTTCCCGAAACTGAAACCTTTGGATTCGTTTTGAAAAGATCTTTCTAATGATATAAAATTTGTGAAGATCCAACGGTTTCATTTTCAGATATGTGTAAATCAAATCTAAAGAAAAACAGCCTACGGCCGCGTTATGGCCTGAAGCGTGTTTGAATGAATTGGCTATTTTTTAAATGAATAAAAATAGCGATAAATCGTTATAAAATATTATAAAAGATATGGAATGGAAATAAACCGAATTTACCCGGTTTATTGGATATTTGATGGTTGAATGTGTTTGGCATGAAAATTACAATTAAGAACAGAATTATTGATATCGAATAATTTAACCATTGGAATGAATTGATTTAAATTCTAAATATACGTGAATTATTTGAAAAGGCCGAGTTAAATCTCATTTCAAATAATTGATCGGCGATAAGAAGTCGATGATGAAGACGGTGGTTGAAGACCGGAGATCTTCACCTCGGTTGGTTGATTACTGATGTCTTTATTGGGAGGCATCCCGAAGTACAGATAATAAGTGGTGATTGTCCAGACGTACTTAGAGATTGATGGATATGCGAGGTATATGGTGCCTCCAGTTTCATTTAGACCCAGAACGAACTTGTAAATGGACTGTGTGTCTGACATAGGATTTTGTTCTATACTGATTGATCTCTATTAAATATATATCTGTTTGGCGGTAGAGAATTTATTCTCTTGCTTAACGCCCTTCTCTGAGACGTACGAGCTCAGAGGTTATATATCGATAGAAATCAGTCACATAGAGTGAATTGCCTGTGTGGCATGCCTAAGTGGTAGATGATCAAGGCTTCTGTTGAAAAGCAAAGTCTTGTGGTTGATGATCAAAGCACGGCCTGTGTGGCATAGCTTTGTGTATAACGTTGATTCGCGAGCCTCACACCTCGGTATGAACCAGAAATGGGAGAGGACCTCAGGGAGGGCATGCGTTTCCTTCTAGCTAGGGTGGTGTCAGTGACCTACCAACCCTGACATTTATATTATTTTCACCTGTGTGGTTGTTGCTGTTGCGAGGCACCTCGGATATATCGGTGACTATGTGGAGCCGATGGAGTCATAGGACTCATTTACGCCCCAAAGGGCGGGGAACGCAGTGTTCAGGCATAATAATCCACATCGGTGGACCAACCCTGACGATCCAAGGGGAAGCTGAGACTGTTCCGGAGACATGGGCTAGATTGTCTCGAATTCGATAAGGACTATCTTTTGCCTTGGTTCATGATGGAAATTCAATTTCCAAATACGACACCGTGCGGTTTTGATTGTATACCTTTATATGGCGACATGATATATAGTACCCATGCCGTCTATGATTGATATTTATGATTGAAATTGTTTTTGAAACATATAAACACTAGTAATAATATCAAATGATTTGTTTTGCTCGTATCAAGCATATTTTTGCCTTTATAAGGTAAAACTCTATCCTCCGGTTTGCGTTGCATTGTGTGATGGGAACTGAGTCTTATAATAGCTTCATTTTTATAAAAAAGCATTGCGATATTTAAAAGGTTTACTTGCTTTTAAAGCACTGGCAATCACTGGGTAAACCCGTTCCGCGAAAGTGGCTTGGTCCAATGATTTGCCTTGTTATTATTGGTTAACCAGTTAAGTAGATTTCTCATACCAGTCCCATGACCGACTCGTAGTTTGTTTCACTTGCAAACTCGGGTGCCCCTTTTTCTACATGGGCGGCCTTGTATTCAGGTTTTAGCTGGCTCTTTCTGGATAGCTGGAGATGAAGATGGATTCTATCATTTATCTCTTTTTATGCTGTTCAACTCTTGTTGTACGTATTATGTTTTGTTTTCCGCTGTAGACATTTATGTATAGCTGAACTGTATTTCGTACTAAGTATGATCCTGTATACTGTGTAACTCTGATGATTATGTTTATCCAGTGTATTCTATTGCACATTATCTGGTGTATTTATTTATTTCTGTTCTACTATTTCTGTTTATGTGTTATATTCCAAAGATTACCCTTGCCACCGTCGTACGGGGTTTTGGGGTCGTCAGAGTTTGGATGAACTGCTAATTAATTAGTTGAGAATTATATATTGTTAATCAAATATTGATTCTGTTTACCAGAATATTTCATATTGAAATGGAATTAATGTTAATTATATTGCTTAACGTCTGTGGATGCAGAGAAACAGGTTGGAGAGATCCCAATGGATTCCTCAATAATTGAAATACTGTTTTTATATATATTGTGATATATAATGTGATATATAATCTGCGACTGATTATGATGAAACTGGCCTTGTTATTTGGTATTTTAAATACCACAAGAAATACTGGAATGTAAAAAAGGAATTTTCAAAGTGTATATTAAAAATAAATCGTTTATATAAAATTAATGGATTTTATAAAAAAGAATTATTTGGAAAATTAAATTAGAACTTCTGTATAAGATTATTAACAGTTATATAAATGTTTTAAAAGGCCGTTTTTGGTATAAATACTGAATGAAGGTAATAAGAGGTAAATAAGCGAGTATATAGAGAAAATATAATATTTTGGGAAATTTATAGGATTATAAAAAAGCGAATTTTACATTAGGAAGGTTTAGACCTGTGCTTCACACACGGGTGTAACATGATATTAATTAAGGGGAATTGGCGAGATATAAAACAATTATGGGAATATTAATTTAAAGTGATTTTAAATAGAATCTATTTTAACAAATAAATAGAGAAGATTAATTTATAAATTGTAACACCCCACCTCCGTTAAGGACACTCACAAAGGGAATGCCTTAACTTTGGTGGAGCATTTTAGTAAACAGAACAGAAAATTTCAAGACAGATAAACAATACTTGAGAAATTATAACTTTATTACAGCGGAAAACAGAAATCAGTGTGGTTACATCTTTACCAAAAACTAAAGTACATAAATATTAGTCTTGTTCAGAAAGTCATCAGAGTACAAAACTTTAAAATTATAATCCCCACAGAAGATGCCATAAGAAGTTAAGCCATATTTTACGCACTTCAAGCAAAATAAATCTGGATCAAGCTAACGTATTCCCTCCTTGGAAAACCTAGGGGGAACGGAAGAAAAAGGGGCGAAAACAAGCAAGGTCAGACATAAAGTCTGGCAAGCCCAGTGACTTTCAGCATATGAACAGATAATAAGAATTATGACATGAAAATAAGCTGGACAAGAGATAACAGTAACAGGAACAGCAGATGTACTTAGGTTAAACAGAAGAAACAGAATAATATTACTTTTCATTTCTCTTCACTAATACTAGTATAACAGGATTAGGGTTATCCTAATGTCTAAACTAAACAGAAATGGGAACATAATAATTTCCACAGAAGAGAATGCTATAAATGGGCCTTTACCGCCCCAATAGAAGGTACAGAAACAGAATGCTAATAATGGGCCTTTACCACCCGAACAGAAGGTACAGAAATAGAAACAGATTAATCCCTATGGAAACATAATGTAGAATTAGGTGTACACTAGTAAATGGGCCTTTACCACCCGAACAGACGGTACCACGCAGAAACAGACAGGTATTACCACCCAACAGAAACAGACGGTACCAACAGAAACAGACAGAACTAAGTGTACCCTAAAACCCTACCCCAAGCGATCGGCTCCCTAATACATAAATACCCTAAGCCAGCCCCATAGAAGGGTGTATCACTCCCCAAAGTGGCAACCTTTAAATGAAACATACCTATTTACAGATGTCACGGCGTCTTACATCCTCAGAGGTAGACCGGGATCCATGCACGCACATGACCCAGTTGGAACGAACCATCAACACCCATCGCCATTATCAGAATGAACAACTTATAATTAGTTCAGTAAGCGTGCCCGGACCCTACCTACTGTTGGGTCAAAGTTTTGATACCAGAAAGGGTTACTGACTAATATGGGTCCCAAACAACAGATGACACAAGTAATTTCCCTCCTAACCTTGTATCCCCAGACTAATAGATTTCAGATTAACTTGTTTACAAGTTCTGACATACAGAGTTCAGATCAACTAGTTCACAGATCAGACAAGTTTTCAGACTAACGTATCAGATATACGGATTTAAGAGATTTAGAGATTTGTCTAACTTTGTAATTGGGCCTACAGATTCGCGAAACGGGTTTGTTAAGTTCATTAGTCCAATTGGTTTAACCCTATCCATCCAACATGTTTTAGACATCATATTTATCTTAGATTTGTATTAATTAAAAATTAATGCGCAGACCTCTCACATTAGACTGACAGTTTGCGGCCAGTGGTTAGGCCGGTTGGTTCCGGGCAGGTTTCTGCAGCAAACTGAGTCTAACCTCGGGTTTTAAGCATGCTATGACTAACTTCTCACATTATAACCTATTGTTTGCGGCCACTGGATGTGCCGGGCGGTTCCGGCCAGGATTAAGCCGCAAACTCATTCTAACCTCGAGTTAGCCATGTTTCATGTTTAGCCAATGCATTCATTCACAGACTATGCTAATATCAGACTAATCGTGCTAATTTAACAAATTAACTTCTGTACAAGTTACAGCAGATTATTCGAGGTTCTATTAACAAGTTTTGCTCAATTTTAAATCGAACCTACAGATTTACATACTTCAAATTTTAGCATTTCAGTTCCAACAGATTACGCCATTCAATAGATTAAACAGATAACAGATCTTGCAGATTAGGCGATTTAGCAGACTTAGCAGATACGGCAATTTAACATAATTAGCAGATTAGGCAATTCAAGCTAATTAGCAGTTTAGGTAATATAACAGAACTAACAGATTTGGCAATATAACAGATTTAATCATTCCTTAAAGTTTCATTGACCTATCTTGCCTAATTATAAATTTGGCCTAAGTTTGCATGCCTAAATAATTGTCATGATTCACAATATGATCATATACCCCACGTTTGCATTGAATTTACATGGCACAGATTATGGTCATAATTTACCATATAACACATGTCCCAATTTTAGTTAAACTTGCCTAGTACAAAAGATTCACATATAAATTATACCAAATATAGCCATCGATTTCAATGCATGTCATATATTCAAAAATCTCCCACTTAGGTGTTATCCACATTTAACAGTTATCAAATCTTAATATAGATCTTCACACCTAAGTCATATTCTCTTTTTATCTCAAGTCATGCGTTATATAAAAATATACCCAACAATCTAGAACTTTAAATTATAACAGATCTTAATTCAAAATATGCGTTATGTCCAAAGTCTCAAGTCACATGTTAACATACAATGGTTCCTCTTCTTCCAATTCACAGAATATGCATAGATCTAAATCTAGTTACAACATCAGTCACAGATTGGCCATGTCCAATTATGCCATCATTCATTATCTGTCCCTAAGTTTAGCGTTTGTGCGTTAATCTCTTATGACATGTGGCGCAGGCTCGTGGTAGCCTAGCTATAGAACAGAAAGAAGAAAGAGATACAGAATAAAATATATCAGAACAGAACGTACACAACCTCAAATTCAGATTTACAATCATGTCACAATTATAATTAAAGTTTATATCGGAAAATAATTGTACTTGCCTTTCGTGGTTTTAAGAAAGGATAATAAACTGTTGTTGATGTAGAAATGCTGAATTACTCCTCTTTAATTGTTGTTTTAGCTCTAAATTTTGATTTGAGATTTGATTTAGCTTTTAATTCTATTCAGGTTGGAAGAAGATGCATCAGTCCAAGTTTTGATTCCAGCAGAGTAGCGACGTCATTTTTATTTTTAATTAGAATAGAGGTAGAGTATGGACGTAATGAAATTGTGTAGAGAAAATGAGGCTAAGGGGCTGTTTATATAGGATTAGGTGGACGAATCTAGACAGAAAACGAGACCAGATACATCAGAATGAATCAGGTTCAAAAACTGGGTTTCGGGAGCAGGTCGACCCCCAGGTCGACACTATGGTCGACCTGGCCCCTGGGAGGTCGACACTATGGTCGACCCCCAAGCCGACCTGGTCTATGGGCGGGAATTTTCCTGCCCAACCTGTTTTGGGATTTTGAATTTGAATTCGAATTTTCGAGCTGTTTTCGATTCTGAAAATCTCTGAAACTTCGGAGGGCCATATCTCCCTCATACGGACTCCGTTTCTCGAAAACTCGGACTAGTTTCCAAGCAGAATTTCGATATGAACGCAATGGCGCAACCCGTTTCCCTTGATTATTATTTTAAAATTTAATTATTCTCTGATTTGTTACTTATACGTTCATAGAAAATACGGGGTGTTACATTCTCCCCTCCTTAAAGGATTTCATCCCCGAAATCTTCAAGTTAAGAAGAATGTGTCCTACCATCCAGTCATCCATCTACTCAACCATCATCCACAAGCATCCATTGTCCTTAGAAAACTTCTAATGTTGTTTGAACATATGAAAAAGTGTGTGTATATGTTCCTTATCTAATGCATAGATCAGGCGGTCCACTGATTCAGTTGACCTCCTTAATGCGAACTATGTCAGTGTCATGAGTCCAACATGTATGCAATTTTCCTATTTGATACATATCATTCTTATATGAGTGAAAACCATTCATTCATATGCAACATCCATGTGATGAGTCAATCATTATGCATCCACAAAAATTGAAAATGCTCACACATCCATATGCAGTATGAGAGTGTTTTCGAGCCGATCTAGTGCCTAGTGTGTGTATATGCATCCATGAGAAACCACTAGAAACCACTTACATCCACTTGCAACCATCAAACATAACATGTCTCAAACACATGTTTACACCTATTAGTTTCTACCTAAAGTTCGAAGATTCGGTTGATAGGATACAGTCGAATGATGGGAGCGAGTGCAGATAAACAAAAACTTGGTTTCCATTAGACATTGGTTGAGAGACTAATTTCCCTAAGTATCAACCTCGAAGACCGAAATCAACATCAGATTGACACCCAGAGGATTACCCTCTTTACAGGTTACTGGTATAAATCATATTACTAAATGATTCTTAGGAAACTAAGCACGATAAAAACCCAGAATATACGCGTCATAGTCAACTTAACGCTCAACACAGATACCCAACTTACCACACTTAGATGAGTCATAACCCTTATGGGTTTGAGTCTACAGCGGAATCAGAAATAATACTAGTATTCAAGTGCAGAGTATCGATTACAGAATCAAAATGCCAGAATCAGAAAAGAGTTTTAACTCAAAAATCAGATAAAGAAATTAAACCTCCTACAGAAAGTTTCCTTATTTCTATCCTATCCACTAGCCTCGAGAGTGTTCGCCTTCCCTCCAGAAGTTGGTCCTACCCTCTGCCCTTTCCCTCGTTTCTTCAGGCAGTCCCTAGTGAAGTGTCCCATCTCACCACAGTTGAAGCAGGTGCCCTTTCTTTTTCTGCAATCCTTGTTCAGATGAGTCCAGCTCCCACAAGTAAAGCACTTTTTCTCCTTCTTATCTTCAGACTTTTCATCCTTCTTTTGTGTTTCCTTTTTGGGCCATGCTTTCTTGTTCTGTGGCTCTTCCTTCTTTGCCTCTTTCTTGCCCTTGTCTTCCTCGTGTAGTAGTGCCATGTCTACCAATCTCTCGTAAGTCGCTCCCATGGGTACATGGCTCATGGCTAGGCTGTGCAGTGGCTCTTTCAATCCTTTAACAAAGCGGAGAGCCTTTTTATGCTAGGTGTTGACTAAATCTAGTCCGAACTTAGCCAGTTGGTTGAACTGGTTGACGTATTCCTTGACCGTCATACTTCCTTACTTAAGAGATAAGAACTTTTCCAGTTGTGGACTTCGTTCAGCTTGCGAGAGGAATTTCGTCTCAAACCTTGTTCTGAAATCCACCCATGTTTCAACCGGGCTCTCGGCGTTAGTGACTTCCAACCAATAGGAAGATTCGTCCTTGAGCAACCATACCGCCAATTGTACCTTCTGCCTATCGTCCACCTCGAAGATAACGAACAGATCCTCAGTTTCTTTGAGCCAGTTCCTTGCTTCTACGAATGATTCAGTTCCCTTGAAATCCTTTCCACCCATGGCCCTAAAATCTTTACAGATCTTTGAGAAAGCAATTGCACGAGGAGGGGGCGGAGGAGGAATCGCTGCTGCTGGAGGAGGAATATCTGCTGGGCCAGCATTGTTGGCCCTAGCCTCTAAGTATCTCCTGAACCAGCCAGGTATTGGCACGCCCTCTGAAAAGTTAAGATTCCTAGACAAGCTGGAATGAAAGAAAAAGATTCAAAACGGAGAACTGAAAAGATAGATATATGGCTTTTGGGGATCATGTTTTTCAAAATAAACTTTATTTTTGAAAATACTTCCTTTTAAAACCTTTTAGAAATTAGTTTTCAAAAACTTTACCCAATCTGGTAACCTTCAGCTCTGATACCAAATGTAACACCCCACCTCCGTTAAGGACACTCACAAAGGGAATGCCTTAACTTTGGTGGAGCATTTTAGTAAACAGAACAGAAAATTTCAAGACAGATAAACAATACTTGAGAAATTATAACTTTATTACAGCGGAAAACAGAAATCAGTATGGTTACATCTTTACCAAAAACTCAAGTACATAAATATCAGTCTTGTTCAGAAAGTCATCAGAGTACAAAACTTTAAAATCATAATCCCCACAGAAGATGCCATAAGAAGTTAAGCCATACATTACGCACTTCAAGCAAAATAAATCCGGATCAAGCTAAAGTATTCCCTCCTTGGAAAACCTGGGGGGCACGGAAGAAAAAGGGGCAAAAACAAGCAAGTTCAGACATAAAGTCTGGCAAGTCCAGTGACTTTCAGCATATGAACAGATAATAATAATTATGACATGAAAATAAGCTGGATAAGAGATAATAGTAACGGGAACAACAGATGTACTTAGGTTAAACAGAAGAAACAGAATAATATTACTTTTCATTTCTCTACACTAATACTAGTATAACAGGATTAGGGTTATCCTAATGTCTAAACTAAACGGAAATGGGAACAGAATAATTTCCACAAAAGAGAACGCTAGAAATGGGCCTTTACCGCCCCAACAGAAGGTACAGAAACAGAATGCTAATAATGGGCCTTTACCACCCGAACAGAAGGTACAGAAACAGAAACAGATTAATCCCTATGGAAACAGAATGTAGAAATAGGTGTACACTAGTAAATGGGCCTTTACCACCCGAACAGACGGTACCACGCAGAAACAGACAGGTGTTACCACCCAACAGAAACAGACGGTACCAACAGAAACAAACAGAACTAAGTGTACCCTAAAGCCCTACCCCAAGAGATCGGCTCCCTAATACATAAATACCCTATGTCAGCCCCACAGAAGGGTGTATCACTCCCCAAAGTGGTAACCTTTAAATGACACAGACCTATTTACAGATGTCACGGCGTCTTACATCCTCAGAGACAGACCGGGATCCATGCACGCACATGACCCAGTTGGAACGCACCATCAACACCCCTCGCCATTATCAGAATGAACCGCTTATAATTAGTTCAGTAAGCGTGCTCGGACCCTACCTACTGTTGGGTCAAAGTTTTGATACCAGAAAGGGTTACTGACTAATATGGGTCCCAAATAACAGATGACACAAGTAATTTCCCTCCTAACCTTGTGTTCCCAGACTAACAGATTTCAGATCAACTTGTTTACAAGTTCAGACATACAGAGTTCAGACATACAGAGTTCAGATCAACTAGTTCACAGATCAGACAAGTTTTCAGACTAACAGATCAGATATACGGATTTAACAGATTTAGAGATTTGTCTAACTTTGTAATTGGGCCTACAGATTAACGAAACGGGTTTGTTAAATTCATTAGTCCAATTGGTTTAACCCTATCCACCCAACAGGTTTTAGACATCATATTTATCTTAGATTTGTATTAATAAAAAATTAATGCGTAGACCTCTCACATTAAACTGACAGTTTGCGGCCACTGGTTAGGCCGGTTGGTTCCGGGCAGGTTTCTGCAGCAAACTGAGTCTAACCTCGGGTTTTAAGCATGTTATGACTAACTTCTCACATTAGAACCTATTGTTTGCGGCCACTGGATGTGCCGGGCGGTTCCGGGCAGGATTACGCCGCAAACTCATTCTTACCTCGAGTTAGCCATGTTTCATGTTTAGCCAATGCATTCATTCACAGACTATGCTAATATCAGACTAATCGTGCTAATTTAACAAATTAACTTCTGTACAAGTTACAGCAGATTATTCGAGGTTCTATTAACAAGTTTTGCTCAATTTTAAATCGAGCCTACAGATTTACATACTTCAAGTTTCAGCATTTCAGTTCCAACAGATTACGCCATTCAACAGATTAAACAGATAACAGATCTTCCAGATTAGGCGATTTAGCATATTTAGCAGATAATGCAATTTAACATAATTAGTAGATTAGGCAATTCAATCTAATTAGTAGTTTAGGCAATATAACAGAACTAGAAGATTTGGCAATATAACAGATTTAATCATTCCTTAAAGTTTCATTGACCTATCTTGCCTAATTATAAATTTGGCCTAAGTTAGCATGCCTAAATAATTGTCATGATTCACAATATGATCATATACCCCACGTTTGCATTGAATTTACATGGCATAGATTATGGTCATAATTTACCATATAACACATGTCCCAATTTTAGTTAAACTTGCCTAGTACAAAAGATTCACATATAAATTAAACCAAATATAGCCATCGATTTCAATGCATGTCATATATTCAAAAATCTCCCACTTAGGTGTTATCCACATTTAACAATTATCAAATCTTAATATAGATCTTCACACCGAAGTCATATTCTCTTTTTATCTCAAGTCATGAATCGTTATATAAAAATATACCCAACAATCTAGAAATTTAAATTATAACAGATTTTAATTCAAAATATGCGTTATGTCCAAAATCTCAAGTCACATGTTAACATACAATGGTTCCTCTTCTTCCAATTCACAGATTGGCCATGTCCAATTATGCCATCATTCATTATTTGTCCTAAAGTTTAGCGTTTGTGCGTTAATCTCTTATGAGATATGGCGCAGGCTCGCAGTAGCCTGGCTATAGAACAGAAAGAAGAAAGAGATACAAAATAAAATATATCAGAACAGAACGTACACAACCTCAAATTTAGATTTACAATCATGTCACAATTATAATTAAAGTTTATATCGGAAAATAACTGTACTTGCCTTTCGTGGTTTTAAGAAAGGATAATAAACTGTTGTTGATGTAGAAATGCTGAATTACTCCTCTTTAATTGTTGTTGTAGCTCTAAACTTTGATTTGAGATTTTATTTAGCTTTTAATTCTATTCAGGTTGGAAGAAGATGCATCAGTCCAAGTTTTGATTCCAGCAGAGTAGCGACGTCATTTTTATTTTTAATTAGAACAGAGGCAGAGTATAGACAGAATGAAAATGTGTAGAGAAAATGAGGCTAGGGGGCTGTTTATATAGGATTAGGCGGACAAATCTAGACAGAAAACGAGACCAGATACATCAGAATGAATCAGGTTCAAAATCTGGGTTTCGGGAGCAGGTCGACCCCCAGGTCGACACTATGGTCGGCCTGGCCCTTGGGAGGTCGACACTATGGTCGACCCCCAGGTCGACCTGGTCCATTGGCGGGAATTTTCCCGCCCAGCCTATTCTGGGATTTTGAATTTGAATTCGAATTTTCGAGCTATTTTCGATTCTGAAAATCTCTGAAACTTCGGAGGGCCATATCTCCCCCATACGGACTCCGTTTCTCAAAAACTCGGACTCGTTTCCAAGAAGAATTTCTAGACGAACGCAATGGCGCAACCCGTTTCCCTTGATTCTTATTTTAAAATTTAATTATTCTCTGATTTGTTACTTATACGTTCACAGAAAATACGGGGTGTTACATAAATAATATTTTTTATAAATTAAATAAAATATTTATCATTTGATAAATGGAATATATAAGTCTGAAATTTTATAGAGAAGTAAAATCGGTTTCAACACCGATATTTGAATTCGAATGTGAACTTAGCAGCATAAGGTAGTTATAAATAAGATTTTTACGAATAGTCTATAAACAGAAGTATAAATAGAATTTGGAATTTGGATATTGTATTTAAATAGGAAATTAAACTGTTTGATTTGATAAAAGAAATATATTTTCACATCTGATGTGAATAAGGGATTTAAGTAAATATTTTGCGAAATGAAAATGTTATAAAGGAAACTGGTTTTGAAATAGGAATTTAAAATAGAGTTATTCGAATATAAATTATTCGAAGAGAGTTAATCGAATATAAATTATTCGAAGAGAGTTAATCGAATATAAATTTTTTGAAGAGAGTTAATAGAATATAGGTTATTCGAAGAGAGTTAATCGAATATTAATTATTCGAAGAAAGTTAATCGAATATAAATTTTTCGAAGAGAGTTAATCGAATATAGGTTATTCGAAAGAGAGTTAATCGAATAGCGATTATTTGAAGGAGAGTTATCGAATATAAATTTTTCGAGAGAAAAATTATGCATTAGATTTCGACTGTATCGAATGTAGGAAAGTACTATTTACTTTCCGGTTTTTAAACCAAGATTTATTTATTTAATAAATTAGTTACTTATTATTTATTCAGATTAAAGGATAAAAGTTATATTTTGAAGGTATATATTTTTAAAGTATGGATTATAAGGTTATCGTTATAAACAATGTTTTTAATAAAAGAATTGGATTCGTAAATTGAAATCTAAGAGTTTCGTAAGTAATGCTTGAATAAGAAGATTTAAATGGAGTTAAGGAAATTAGAAACTGACAGGAGATTTGTTGAGTTGAATGGTTTTCTGGATATCGATCTAATGTTAGTTTCGGCCTTTTGGGTTGGTATTCAGGGAATTGTTCTCTTACTGGTTTACAGTTAGAGACTGATAGATGTGAGAGGATAGTGATGCGTGGATAAGAGATGGAAGCGTTTTCCAATGATTAATAAAGCATATTTTCTAAACTTAGAAAATAAGAATCTATGAATATATGGAAAAGGGAAATGGGAAAATGAATAAAATAAATGATAAATTAATTTAAAAAGGGAAAAATGTTGATTGATGATTGATCGATAAATTTTCCATTTGGAAATAAGATCGTTGTGTGTATGGATTTTTTCCTTTGATAGTTAAATAACCAACTATAAGAGTTTCGACCATTTTTTCATCGTCAATAAGGAGGGACCAGGATCAAATTTATTATCTGAAAACCACTCCGTATGGGCATCAAAGTTGCGAATCAAATACGATCAAGATAATTGAAGATGGAGTTTATGCAAGGATTGTTCGGGCAAATCCTACGTAGAAATTGCTTAAGATGGGTTTACAAAATAGTGTCGTCGGTTTGTCCAGTCCCAGGACAACCTGTATGGAAGAATATCTGACAGAGTATATTTAATAGATCGCTAAGTTGATCTCTTCAAACGTATTTATGTTTGGTGGCGGAGGAATTCGTTTCTCTTAGCTATATACCCGTGGTATTTTTGGAGAAATCAATTTCTGATTTGGCGGGTATGACGATGTGGCATTCAGAGTAATAAAGGTGCGATCTGTACGTTATGACCTCAAACCTCATATCCAGGAAATGGTATAAAATCGGGTAGGTCGCATGGCTAAATGGTTAGCTGCCAATTAGGGTGTATTGTCACTTGATCTAGAGAAATTTCATTTACTTCTTTAACCTATTTCGATGCCGTCCCTTTCGGGAAACAATTGCTGATCCCAACCGTTAGTGATAATACATTCGGTACACTCAAGCGAAATGAGTGACCAGTCATGTTTAGCCTGGGTTACAAGATGTTCTTGTTGAACCTGGTGTATTCCTCTCCAGAGATACACTGTCGGAAGGTGGTCCTATGCCTTGCCAGGTGGAATCCATTACCTAATAAGTGCTCGCGGTTTTTGAATATATATTATATATATGTAGAACGTGAGATGAAAGCGTTCCACTAGATTGCTATTTATTTGATTTAGACATTATTATAATATCAGAAGAGTATGGATTTTAAAAGAATGTTTTGGCTTATCGTAAGGTAAAAACCATCCGCGTTTTGAAGTGGATTGGTCTTATGATTATTCTTTCTTTTAAAAGGATTTTAAAAGTTAAACAAATGTTTGGAGTTTACTCACACCAGTAACATGATTGACTAAGAGCTTATTTTGTTTTGTTTTCCCTAAACTCTTGGATGCCCAATTTTATACGGGCAGTCAAGTAGTCTGGATTTTACATACATACTTGGAGAGCTGGAGCAGGAGGCTTCAGGATTATATAGCTATTGTTATTTCCGCTGTGTTGTAAGTGTTGTACTCTGTTAACATTATTGTATACATATACTGGTTTTATTCCAAAGTTTTGTTATATAATATATTTTATTTGTTTCGCTGTGAGATTTGTGTTACTCTGATTCTGTTGTTATATTCTTCTCCTTCTTCTATTCTAATTTTCTATCTTATCTATTCTCACTGTAACACCCCACCTCCGCTAGGGTCACTCACAAAGGAATGCACTAGGTTTGGAGGGGCATTATTGGTAAACATGAACAGAAATATTACAAGACAGAACATATAAAACAGCGGAAGTAAAACAAATTTCATTACTTTATAAAACATCAAGGTCTAAAGCCTTTTACATCAGAGTACATAGAAACCTGTCTTGCAAATAGTAAAGAAGCATAAAACCTTTTCATAAATTATTCCCCTAAAACAAACCGGTAAAGCAGCCATAGCCAAAAGAAGTCCAAGCCATATATGATGACCTTCAAGCAGAAGAGGTCCGAACTAAACAAAAGTGTTTCCTCCCTGAAAACCTGGGGGGGGGGGGGGGTGAACAGAAGACAAAGAGGCGAAACAAAACGAGGTCAGTCATAAAGACTGGTAAGTCCTATCTACTTCCAGTATAAAAACAGGTAAAGGTAACATGCCATGCATAAACTGAAAGTAAACATAAGGATGACTACAAGATAGATAAGTTAAACCAAGATAACAGGCAGAACTACTGTATCAAGATAAACTAAGGTATCATGATAAACTACGGTGTCAAGCTAAGTCAAGGTATCACATCGTCATGTTTTTATCAAGTATACTATTCCAAGGTATCTATCATGTATAACATCCCGAGGTTACTATCAAGTATATTTCTCATGGTTCTAACATGTATATTTGCTCTGCACCTCTCGTACTAGTATCCCAACCCGCGTCATGTATTAACTATGAATGTCCCTTGCCCAATGTCATGTAATGGTCCAGGTCAAACTAATATATAGCATTTGTAGGTTTTCCCATCTCGTATGTTTCTTTCCATGTATAAGTTCAGTCCTTTGCTGTAGGCCGTACGGGCTTTCCCATGTAAATCTATACCACCTCAACGTAGTACCATTTTATCCTTGATGTTGTTTTGGACTGCTACCCTTGATCTGGCTATGTTTTCTTACCATGAACTATCGCGTGTTCACTTAGGATTTATGCCACCTAGGACCACTAGGGGTTATGCTACCTAATTAACGTTTCTGTGTCCCGGTTTGGGTTCAGGCCACCTAGGGCCACTAGGGATTATGCCACCCGTCAACCACGCCCTTTATCACACGTATGTATCGTGAATCGTTTTCTATGTCTAGACGCACATGTGTCTCAATGTGCCATCCGAGTTCCGTGCCAGGGCAAATCAAGAAATACGGAACTCGGTCGGGAGCTTTAAGTCATCTGCCGATGCAGATATCAAGGTCTGTTTTTGTATCCGTGGTTATGGTCCCACGTGACCCCTCCCTCAACTACTGAAAAGCAATCCAAGAAAAATCATGTATGAGAACCACACCCCGGCCCCACTATAGCCCCAATTTCCTATTGGCCAACCTCACCCATAACTCGATAGCAAGTATATGGTCTGTTGGGAGTTCTCTGCCTTTCCGTACGTACACGGTTGACTAAAGATGGTAGGTAGTCGATGACGCGCTATCCAGGGCAAAAATCAAGTATCGTCGACTCCAAGCTAATCCATCCCGTCTTTAGGTTGCTCGCACAGCAACCAAGGCATACTCTTGGTACTTCTACCGTAGACCTTAACCTCTGTGAGCCCAGGCGGATCATCTGTAACCTCACAGAGGGATACAGTGAGTATCCTCACGTCCCCCGAAGCTACCGCTTCGTCACCCAGTTCGTTGGAGTCTCTATCTAGATCAGATATTGCTCCGCCTCGTGTATTTTTTTAAGCGACGACTTATCGTATCAGGTTACTTATCCGTTCGTGAACTGGTCTAATTCCCTTGGCTAAGAATTATCACTTAGTTATCCCAAACTAAGGTTTACCACTTAGCTTCTTTCCCCGCTATCCTTGTTAACTACGATTTTCAACCTAGTCCCCTGAGCTAGGGTTTTGTCTAATGGGTTAAGTGTTGTCATTCAAGTTCATGACTTAACCCGCCTACGAATCATGTCAAGATTGGCTAAGTATTTAAGTTCAAGGCTTAGCCCTACTAAGTTGGTTAAGTATACCAAGAAGCTCGTGACTTAACCCTATCAAGTCAAATTGGTTTAGTATTTGTTGGTCTTAACCCTATCAGATTATCGTGTTAGATTGAATAAGCATAGATTATCTTAATCCCATCAGATTATCGAGTCGGATTGGTTAAGTATGGGTTAGCTTAACCCCATCCACTGATCGTATTACAATGGTTAAGTATATTTAAAAGGCCTTGTGACTTAACCCTATCAGGTCCGCATATTAGATTGGTTAAGTATAGGTTACTTAACCTCATCAAATCATCATGTATAATTGGTTAAGTATAAGTTACTTAACCCCATTAAAGTATCATGTTAAGTTGGTTAAGTATTGGTTACTTAACCTCATCACCTTACCGTGTTAGATTAGTTAAGTCTAGGTTACTTAATCCCATCTAATTACCGCGTTTAGATTAGTTAAGTGTGGATTACTTAACCCCATCGAATTTACCGTGTTAGATTAGTCAAGTCTAGGTTACTTAACCCCATCTAAGCACCGTGTTTAGATTAGTTAAGTGTGGATTACTTAACCCCATCCCCTAATTGTCTTATATGGTTAAGTGTCATTAAGAAATCAAGACCGGTTCCACTTAACCTACCCATTCGTGTCATATCGGTTAAGTGTCATTAGTCAAAATTACTTAACCTTTTCATGTGGCATTAATTAGATTAATGCACCCCAACCTCTCACATTAGACTTTGTTGTGGTTACTAGTTAAGCCGGGCGGGTCCAGGTAGCTTTACACCACAACCTAGTCTAACCTCGGGTTTTAAGTGCTATATGACCAACTACTCACATTGGGTCCTATTGTTTGTAGCCACTAGTTAAGCCGGGCGGGTCCGGGTAGATTTATGCTACAAACTCAACCCAACCTCGAGTTGGCCACTTTCATGTTTGGTCTAGTGCCATATTACATTTACAACCCATACGTGTCTAGTTTCAAGTCTCATGTTTACCCCACATGTCATGTCCACATTTAGGTGTATCATGAGTGTCATATTTTCATGAAATCCCATGTCAAATTATCATGTCGTAATCACGCTCGTCTAGCCTACCCCAAATCGTGTTTCCAACCCAAGTAAAAGCAAGTCAACATAGTAAGGATACTATGCTACATATTAGCCCCAAAACATGCATGATGTCAAAAAGGGATTGGCCACAAACATGCATGGTATCATAAGGGGTTTGGCCTCAAAATATGCATAGCATCATAAGGGGTTTTTGGCCTCAAACATGCATAACGTCACAACGGGATTAGCCACATATATGCGTAGTATCAAAAGGGAATTTGACAACAAACATGCATAGTATCATAAGGGAATTTGGCCACAAACATGCATAGTATCATAAGGGAATTTGGCCACAAACATGCATAGTATCATAAGGGAATTTGGCCACAAACATGCATGATAACATAAGGGGTTTGGGTTCATTTACATGCATAAGCCCCAAAGTCAAGTCTTTGCCAGTGTTTCACAAGTCAAATGGTTCCCAAAGGTTCATGCTAACATTCCATAGATAAAGATTCAAACTTCCAAGATAAACTAGGTTAAACATAACATGAGCGGCATGATTAAGTCGCTAAAACTTAGCCCAAGGTCATAGATCATAGAAAAGGGGCAAAATTAGATTCACATAGGCTAGCATACTCATGTTTCATCGCATTTTATTCCATGTCACATTAGAACCACCGTTAGAATCTACAAGTAGCTAGAACTTACATAGCGAGGCTTATGGAAGGATCATGCATCGTCTTGACGAAGAAAGGTGGCTCCTTTATTGAGGAAACGTCATGAAATTGGCCTAGCAACGTTGATCCACTCCCTTGATTTGATGTAGCAAGCTAGCACCTTTGATTCAGATCCGATTTGAATGCATTAGCTCTTGGAGTTGGAGATGGAGGCCATGATCAAGAGGGATTTGGGCAGCACTTCGTTGTTAGATTGATTTTTAGTGATTTAGGTTAGGTCCTAGGGTGTTTTTATAGAGATTAGGAGTAGTTTAGGCCATAGGATAAACCCTAGGATAGATCTGAACCCTCAAAATCCGTCATAGGCCAGCAGAACAGAGCACAAGGCCAAGCAGGTACACCCAGGCCAATGTGGTCGGACCACCCAGGTCGACACCCGTGTCGACTGGGCAGTTGACCTGCCCCCTAGGCGTGTCGACTCCCCAGTCGACACCCCAGTCGACCTGGGGCTTGGGCGGGAATTTTCCCGCCCAATCTGTTTGGCTCCAAATTTGAATTTTCAAGCTGTTTTTGAACTTGAATTTTTCTGAAAACTTTAACGGGCCATAACTGGGTCATACGGACTCCGAGTCTCGAAAACTCGGACTCTATTTCGCGTATTTTTCCGAGACGAACGCAACGGCATAGCCCGTTTCCCCTGATTCAGAATTTATAATTAAATTCTGCCTTGATTCTTGTCTTAGCATGTTGTAAAAATCCGGGTTGTTACATTCTCCCCAACTTAAAGGATTTCGTCCCCGAAATCTCCAAGTTAGGAAGAACGTATCCTACTATCCATCATCCATCTACTCAAAACATCATCCACAGGCAACCATTGTCCTTAGACGATTTCTAATGCCATATGAACATATGCAGAACGTGTGTGTATATGCTCCTTAGCTAATGCTAATGATCAGGCCTGAATGATCTTTCTAATGCAAAATATGTTTAGTGCCATGAGTCCAACATGTATGCAAATAGTCCTAGTCATATAAAAACTATATGTGTGCACAAACATTCATTCATATGCAACATCCATATGACAACACATTCAATTTCATCCATAAACAAGTATAAATACTCGTGCATATGCAACGTAAAACGTGACCGCGACAATCTAGTATCTAATGTGTATTCGCGCATCCACGAGCAACCACTTGCAACCATTTGCAACCATATCAATCATAACATGTTTCAAATACATGTTTACATCCATAGAGTTCTACCTAAGGTTCCCAAGATAGGATCGAGAAGATAAACAAGACAAACTCCTTACGGGGTTTGCAACAGAAACAGGACCGAGAGGATATCCACCAAGCGATAGCGTGCAAGCAAGCTCTACAGGTGGACCAAGGATCAAAGATATACTCTTAAAAAGAGACATGATGCACGTGTCTAAGCCGCATTTCCATGAGCTTAATTCCATTGTGCCTTGACCGCCTTTGACTTCATGATTTCGTAGCTCCTTGATTCCTATTTTCAAGGTATGAGTTGGAACTCATTTCACTATCGCCTCTCGTTTCACTTTCACTTATTCTTTCCCTAGTATACTCGGCTCAAACATATTTGCGTACTCATGCAAGCTCTTCCAAAATCCACTAGTGAATTCTGGATCTCGCTTTTCGATGTCAATCCATGTTACCAAGCGTACCTACTAGGGTGATTCCTATAAACCATGCTTAAGAGGAACGAATCATCCGTCCTATTGGCGAACGTTACTCGATCGGATCAGAGATTTCCGATAAATGCATCAAGAGATTCTAGGTAACTAACCATGACAGAACCCAAAAGGTTACACGAGACTTCGAGGGTATTACCAAAGCAAGCCAAGAGTCTGACTACCCTCTTTTCAAAACCGAGAATGGTATCCCTTACTGGATAACCACTTTACCCCTAGAATCCATCCATAGCCCAACAAGTCTTGAATAAATGGACCGATCTTCCAACAAGATTTGGGACAAAAAATGGGATCCTCTACCATGCTAGTACTAAGGTGCAGAGACTCAACTATCGAAGCAGGCTTAAATGATATGATCAAAGCAAAGTCTGGATAGGATGCTAGAAAAGAAAGGCTAAACCTTTAACAGAAACGGTACCACTTCCCTTAGGTACGCTAGTGATGGCATACGATTGCCTTCTTGCTGATCTCGTCCTTATCTTCCTTTGTGGATCAAGCCATACCAACAAGTTTCTTATCCCTAAGTCTGTGTCCTTTATCCTTGCTCTTATTATCCCTCCTTATAACTTCGGTAACAGGTCTCTCGAGAACTTCCTCCATCGCATGGGAAAACTTTTACGTAGCTAGACAAGGATTAGTCGCAGTGAAAACTACTGTGACTACAGATGGAGGAAAGAAAAGAAAAGAGATTCAATCAAGGAAACAAAGGATAGTGCTAATGGCTTTTGGGGAATAGCCTTTAAAAACTTTTCTTGAAAAATGCTTCTTTGTAAACGGTTTCTCAAATAGTTTTCAGAAGGTTTTAAAAACTTTTGCCCAGTTTGGAAACCTTCTGCTCTGATACCAAATGTAACACCCCACCTCCGCTAGGGTCACTCACAAAGGAATGCACTAGGTTTGGAGGGGAATTATTGGTAAACATGCACAGAAATATTACAAGACAGAACATATAAAACAGCAGAAGTAAAACAAATTTCATTACTTTATAAAACATCAAGGTCTAAAGCCTTTTACATCAGAGTACATAGAAGCCTGTCTTGCAAATAGTAAAGAAGCATAAAACCTTTTCATAAATTATTCCCCCAAAACAAACCGGTAAAGCAGCCATAGCCAAAAGAAGTCCAGGCCATATATGATGACCTTCAAGCAAAAGAGGTCTGAACTAAACAACAGTGTTTCCTCCCTGAAAACCTGGGGGGAGGGGGAACGGAAGACAAAGAGGCGAAATAAAACGGGGTCAGTCATAAAGACTGGTAAGTCCTATCTACTTCCAGTATAAAAACAGGTAAAGGTAATATGACATGCATAAACTGAAAGTAAACATAACGATGACTACAAGATAGATAAGCTAAACCAAGATAACAGGCTGAACTACTGTATCAAGATAAACTAAGGTACCATGATAAACTACGGTGTCAAGCTAAGTCAAGGTATCACATCGTCAGGTTTTTATCAAGTATACTATCCCAAGGTATCTATCATGTATAACATCCCGAGGTTACTATCAAGTATATTTCTCATGGTTCTAACATGTATATTTGCTCTGCACCTCTCGTACTAGTATCCCAACCCGCGTCATGTATTAACTATGAATGTCCCTTGCCCAATGTCATGTAATGGTCCAGGTCAACCTAATATATAGCATTTGTAGGTTTTCCCATCTCGTATGTTTCTTTCCATGTATAAGTTCAGCCCTTTGCCGTAGGCCGTACGGGCTTTCCCATGTAAATCTATACCACCTCAACGTAGTACCATTTTATCCTTGATGTTGTTTTGGACTGCTACCCTTGATCTGGCTATGTTTTCTTACCATGAACTATCGCGTGTTCACTTAGGATTTATGCCACCTAGGACCGCTAGGGGTTATGCTACCTAATGAACGTTTCCGTGTCCCGGTTTGGGTTCAGGCCACCTAGGGCTACTAGGGATTATGCCACCCGTCAACCACGCCATTTATCCCACGTATGTATCGTGAATCGTTTTCCATGTCTAGATGCACATGTGTCTCAATGTGCCATCCGAGTTCCGTGCCAGGGCAAATCAAGAAATACGGAACTCGGTCGGGAGCTTTAAGTCATCTGTCGATGCAGATATCAAGGTCTGTTTTTGTATCCATGGTTATGGTCCCACGTGACCCCTCCCTCAACGACTGAAAGGCAATCAAAGAAAAATCATGTATGAGAACTACACCCCGGCCCCACTATAGCCCCACTTTCCTATTGGCCAACCTCACCCATAACTCGATAGCAAGTATATGGTCTGTTGGGAGTTCTCTGCCTTTCCGTACGTACACGGTTGACTAAAGATGGTAGGTAGTCGACGACGCGCTATCCAGGGCAAAAATCAAGTATCGTCGACTCTACGCTAATCCATCCCCGTCTTTAGGTTGCTCGCACAGCAACCAAGGCATACTCTTGGTTCTTCTACCGCAGACCTTAACCTCTGTGAGCCCAGGCGGATCATCTGTAACCTCACAGAGGGATACCAAGAGTATCCTCACGTCCCCCGAAGCTACCGCTTCGTCACCCAGTTCGTTGGAGCCTTTATCTAGATCAGATATTGCTCCGCCTCGTGTATTTGTTTAAGCGATGACTTACCGTATCAGGTTACTTATTCGTTCGTGAACTAGTCTAATTCCCTTGGCTAAGAATTATCACTTAGTTATCCCAAACTAAGGTTTACCACTTAGCTTCTTTCCCCGCTATCCTTGTTAACTACGATTTTCAACCTAGTCCCCTGAGCTAGGGTTTTGTCTAATGGGTTAAGTGTTGTCATTCAAGTTCATGACTTAACCCGCCTACGAATCATGTCAAGATTGGCTAAGTATTTAAGTTCAAGGCTTAGCCCTACTAAGTTGGTTAAGTATACCAAGAAGCTCGTGACTTAACCCTATCAAGTCAAATTGGTCAAGTATTTGTTTGTCTTAACCCTATCAGATTATCGTGTTAGATTGATTAAGCATAGATTATCTTAATCCCATCAGATTATCGAGTCAGATTGGTTAAGTATGGGTTAGCTTAACCCCATCCACTAATCGTATTACAATGGTTAAGTATATTTAAAAGGTCTTGTGACTTAACCCTATCAGGTCCGCATATTAGATTGTTTAAGTATAGGTTACTTAACCTCATCAAATCATCATGTATAATTGGTTAAGTATAAGTTACTTAACCCCATTAAAGTATCATGTTAAGTTGGTTAAGTATTGGTTACTTAACCTCATCACCTTACCGTGTTAGATTAGTTAAGTCTAGGTTACTTAACCCCATCTAATTACCGCGTTTAGATTAGTTAAGTGTGGATTACTTAACCCCATCGAATTTACCGTGTTAGATTAGTTAAGTCTAGGTTACTTAACCCCATCTAAGTACCGTGTTTAGATTAGTTAAGTGTGGATTACTTAACCCCATCCCCTAATTGTCTTATATGGTTAAGTGTCATTAAGAAGTCAAGTCCGGTTCCACTTAACCTACCCATTCGTGTCATATCGGTTAAGTGTCATTAGTCAAAATTACTTAACCTTTTCATGTGGCATTAATTAGATTAATGCACCCCAACCTCTCACATTAGACTTTGTTGTGGTTACTAGTTAAGCCGGGCGGGTCCGGGTAGCTTTACACCACAACCTAGTCTAACCTCGGGTTTTAAGTGCTATATGACCAACTACTCACATTGGGTCCTATTGTTTGTAGCCACTAGTTAAGCCGGGCGGGTCCGGGTAGATTTATGCTACAAACTCAACCCAACCTCGAGTTGGCCACTTTCATGTTTGGTCTAGTGTCATATTACATTTACAACCCATACGTGTCTAGTTTCAAGTCCCATGTTTACCCCCACATGTCATGTCCACATTTAGGTGTATCATGAGTGTCATATTTTCATGAAATCCCATGTCAAATTATCATGTCGTAATCACGCTCGTCTAGCCTACCCCAAATCGTGTTTCCAACCCAAGTAAAAGCAAGTCAACATAGTAAGGATACTATGCTACATATTAGCCCCAAAACATGCACGATGTCAAAAAGGGATTGGCCACAAACATGCATGGTATCATAAGGGGTTTGGCCTCAAAATATGCATAGCATCATAAGGGGTTTTTGGCCTCAAACATGCATAACGTCACAACGGGATTAGCCACATATATGCGTAGTATCATAAGGGTATTTGACGACAAACATGCATAGTATCATAAGGGAATTTGGCACAAACATGCATAGTATCATAAGGGAATTTGGCCACAAACATGCATAGTATCATAAGGGAATTTGGCCACAAACATGCATGATAACATAAGGGGTTTGGGTTCATTTACATGCATAAGCCCCAAAGTCAAGTCTTTGCCAATGTTTCACAAGTCAAATGGTTCCCAAAGGTTCATGCTAACATTCCATAGATAAAGATTCAAACTTGCAAGATAAACTAGGTTAAACATAACATGAGCGGCATGATTAAGTCGCTAAAACTTATCCCAAAGTCATAGATCATAGAAAAGGGGCAAAATTAGATTCACATAGGCTAGCATACTCATGTTTCATCGCATTTTATTCCATGTCACATTAGAACCACCGTTAGAATCTACAAGTAGCTAGAACTTACATAGCAAGGCTTAGGGAAGGATCATGCATCGTCTTGACGAAGAAAGGTGGCTCCTTTATTGAGGAATCGTCATGAAATTGGCCTAGCAATGTTGATCCACTCCCTTGATTTGATGTAGCAAGCTAGCACCTTTGATTCGGATCCGATTTGAATGCATAAGCTCTTGGAGTTGGAGATGGAGGCCATGATCAAGAGGGATTTGGGCAGCACTTCGTTGTTAGATTGATTTTGAGTGATTTAGGTTAGGTCCTAGGGTGTTTTTATAGAGATTAGGAGTAGTTTAGGCCATAGGATAAACCCTAGGATAGATCTGAACCCTCAAAATCCGTCACAAGCCATCAAAACAGAGCACAAGGCCAAGCAGGTGCACCCAGGCCAAAGTGGTCGGACCACCCAGGCGACACCCGTGTCGACTGGGCAGTTGACCTTCCCCTTGGGCGTGTCGACACCCCAGTCGACCTGGGGCTTGGGAGGGAATTTTCCCGCCCAATCTGTTTGGCTCCAAATTTGAATTTTCGAGCTGTTTTTGAACTTGAATTTTTCTGAAAACTTTAACGGGCCATCACTGGGTCATACGGACTCCGATTCTCGAAAACTCGGACTCTATTTCGCGTATTTTTCCGAGACGAACGCAATGGCACAACCCATTTCCCCTGATTCAGATTTTATAATTAAATTATGCCTTGATTCTTGTCTTAGCATGTTGTAAAAATCCGGGTTGTTACACTCACCCTCTAACTGATTTCTATCAATGATCTAGAATGTTCAATGCCTGAATATTTGACATGGGTTTTATATTGATTTTCTGGGTCAAAAATTTTCGTTCGTTACAAGTCTGATAGTAGGAAGTTCTGTGCAATGTGATCCTTGCGCATGGCAAAAATTTAATGGGTTGACTGGTTCTTGTGTTTGGGAAATTTGTTACTTAAAATGTGGATGAAAAAGATTTTCTCAAGTGGTAATGGTCATTCGCAGGTGTTATGTATTTTTGTCGTGAAGAGAGCTCTGATTCTCAGATGGATTGTGTGATAATGGTTTCTTCGCTGTATGGCCTGCATCTTGTAACAATTTCTTTCGACCCTGGTATCAAGCTTCTTCTTGTTAAGGGAACAACTTTGGTTTTATGGTTTTGTTAGTTTGTGTTTTATTTTTTGTCTTTTTTCTGTATTTCTTCCATGTATTGGTGCACCTTAGAGCATTCCCAATAGCTTTTTTGTTTTAAAGTGGGAATTGCGATTTGAAGCGTGAACTCCCTCCACCCTTCCAGTAGTTGGTGGAGGAACGTTGTATTGATTTTTTTTAATTTTAAACACTAAATGGTTTTCTGAAAACCGTTTATTCCATATATATATATATGCCACGAGCTATTGTTTACAGAGCCATTCGTGCAAACAAAAGCCCGTTTATGTCTTCCTCCCAAATCCCCAAAAAAATCAAAACCTTAAACCTCCAATTCATTTAAAAATCAAATTATTCTATAACTCATTCAAAAATCAACTTCCTATCAACCTCACCACTTTAGCACAATCAATTTCTTCATTCTCCATCTAAAAACATCCAATTTGCACATTATTAGGTTTAACAAATAATTGAAATTTGTTGATGATGGAAGGGAAAATATTGAAGGCACTAGCACCAAGATTGGCACACGTAGGAGAAAAGCCTCACGAAGAAATCGAAGAACGATCGAATGCAATGAAGATGGCTGCGGAGTACGAAAGGAGACAACAATTGATCTGTCATTTCCATTACAATCAATCACTAGTCTACAGGACAGAGTCCAACATATTTTCAACAGTGGAAAAGAGCTTACAGTATATTTATTTCTTATTTCAAAGCGTTTGAACTTAAATTATTCTATATAAAAAGATTACTTACTTGATTTGAATTTATAAATAGAACTGGGATAACATGAGATGTCATGGAGCATTTACGACAATGCTGAAATGGTGGAGGAAAGTAAGTATTTATCCTCAAATTGAAGATCCGATTGTGAGAATATTTGGGAGATTTCTGGAAATTGAATTGAAAAACTCTAACAATAAATGCATACATGTTATAGTTGAGCGTTGGTGGCTGACTACCTATACCTTTTTATTTCCTAGGAGATTGGGTTTACACCGTTTGATTTTACCATGTTGACATCCATTCTCGTAGGAATTAATAATCTAATGATACCGTATAATGAGAGTCGGAGTGAATTTGAAAGCGTGAGTCAACTCTTTGAGAAAAAAGATATTCATATAGGACACATTGCTTTGTCGCATCTTGTGAAATACTTTCATAATGATTACCTTGAGACTACTGATAACAAAACTCATATTTCCTGAATATTTGTTTTATATATGATGGGCACTCTATTTTTGACAACTACAAATGACACTATTAGTCTTGGATATTTGGAGACTGCCTTTGATTTGGACCTAGCCGAACAGTTTGATTGGGGTTCGGAGATTATGGGTTATCTATACTAGAGTTTGGATTTAGCCGTAACTAAGAGAGTTCACATAACCGGTTTCATCGAGCTACTGCAGGTATATTGAGTTATAGTAAACACAAAATATTTTTGTCTTACTGTTTTTTTCTACTGCTTAATATTGCATCTATTTGATTTGTAGTACTGGTTCTCTGAGTATATGACGGTGTGCGGATATATTATCAAAGAAGAGGTGAAGCAATCTTCTTATCCTCGATTGAGAGCATGGGAAGAAATAGACTCATTACTCATGATACTTTGGCGATTTGTTCTCTAGGACACGTTATGCAAAGGTTGTCGAAGCACACAACCTATCGATGAAACAGTTGCCTTTGATTGTTCCACCTGGTCATTTTATTGATATGTATTTAGGAGAGAGGTGCATGCGGTAGCTTACGAGATGGGCCACTATTCCTATTGATCCTCCCGTGCACATGACCCGCAAGATGACATACTCATCTTATGCAGAGTTGCATTAAGCCTTATACCAAGATGACTGTCAACAATATATATCATGCACTAGACTTGGATTACAACACATATTGGCAGGCAGTTGGCATAGACGTTGGTCCGTTACTGGATGCTTCAGTGCGTATCGTGAACATGGATTTTTTGGCCCTTCTGCTTTGAAGGCAATTATCCAAGCACCCATTGTCACTTCTTCAGAGGTTAATTATGCATCTTAGTTTTATCAACAAACCCAACAAAGTGATTTGGCAGAGGATCCTGGATGGAACATGCAGTGGACGGGACATGATGCACTACCCATTCCACATTTGGTGGATATACCACCGGTTCCATCTCATTACACCGTTGATAGTTTATGGGAGATGAATATGGGTATGCTTCAATTAGCTCTTCAATAGTCGAAGTATTATGAAGAGGGCTTGGATAGGATTAACTCAATTGCAAATTCATTTGTAAGTTGTTAATATAGTTTTCTCATTGCATACTTTATCTTTGTAGTATAGGTAATTAATATATTGATATTGTGTTCGTTCTCAAAATTTGCACAGAACGTGGAGACAATCAGGGAACCTCTGTTGCGTTTGAAGACAAAGACGGCCGGTCGATCTAAAGCCCAGAAGAAAATAAAGACACTTGTACAGATGGAAGCAGAAGAAGAAAAAGAAGCAAAAGAAGAAGAAAAAGCAGAAGAAGAAGATGAAGAAGAAGAAGAGGATGACGAAAATGAAGAAGACTCGGAAGAGGACGAGGGTGATGAGGAAGAGACTGATGCTAGTGGTCTACGTACTAATAAATATGGTGGTAAACTTAAAGGTCCAGCCACTTCATTATCTGTGCCGGTTACTTATTAATTTAAAATTTTGTTTTCAACAGCCTACTTTTACTTCAAATTCATTAGTTATTAATTTATAATTTATGTTTGTTTAGGTAAGAGCTTGGACAAAGGTAAGTAGAAGAGCAGCGGAATAGTCAACAAGGTAAAATCACTATTTATGGGAAAAGGTAAGAAGAAAGGAAGTGGGATTCACATTCGAGGCCTAGAGGACATGTAGCCAATCCAAACTAGTTTTTATTCTATTGTTATGTATAGTACTGGTATGTATTGTAATGGTATGTATTGTTATGTTATGTATTGTTATGCGTATGTATTGTTACTGTAATGTCATGTTCTTTTGTGTACTGTGATGTTTAAAATCATAATTTCTTGTGATTTAATGTTATGTTCTTTTTTGTACTATACTGAGTTTTTATATGTAATGGCCTTGCATTGAGCCAAATTATGAAATGCATTGGAAATCAGTCAAATGCTTTGGAAATTGCAACGTACTCATTGACCAAGACAAAGTATCGGAATAGTCAAAGGCTTTGGAAACCATTCACATCATGTCAGTTGTTAAAGCAGATTCTCTACAGTGTAACGTCTATCGAAAAGCTGACCGATCAAATCATAATTTGTTTTATTCATTCGATGTTGTGGAGTTTTAAATCTCCATCATACTTATTTTTGATCCCTCCACATATTGGCCCTATATATATTTATGGTATTCTTCAACAATTTAATACTCCAACTACTTTTTAGTTATACAAAAATTTCATCTAAAAAAAATGCTTTCATGGTCATGGCCCTCGTCAATGATTCTGGCTGGGATCAAAACTTAGCTCAACGTCCGCCATCAAGTCCAAGAACATATATTGATTGGAATATCGAATACCAAGAGCAGCACTATGAGGACCAGCATCTTGACTACCCGGAGCTGACCGAATTGACGATTCAACCACCTATTGCTCATATTCCAGATGTTGGTCATCAAGTAGTTCAAACTGTACATGAACAACACTTACGAGTGGCTACCGTCCCTCACCCTCTGACTGTGGAACTGATAGATCAATTCTCGGTAGTTCAACCTCCATATGAACAAGAGGTACAAGGGGCTTCAGTTAACCAGGCTCCTAACGAGCAGTAGGTTAACTCATGTCCTATTTGTTGCTACTGTGGTTACGCGGTGGAGGTAGTAGTACGGGGGGACGGAGAGAATATTGGTTGTAGGATCCAGTTATGCTCGTTATGGCCACATGGATGCAATTACTTTGAGTGGATGGACGACCGTTTATTTCCAAGGGGTATTTCTTATGCCAACAAATTAGAACATTAGATTAGGCGACTTTGAACCCTTTAGGATCCCTTGAGATTGAACGTAACAATCAGTGTGCTTGCATACTTATTTTCCTAGCTAACATCTCTTGTATCCTACGTTGTAGTAGCTATTTTTAGTTGTATCTCTTGTATCCTACGTTTAGCTAGTAATGTTATAATATTGTATCGACATCTTTTGTAATTGACATATGTTATACCAATTGCAAAATGTCAAACTACAAGATATAAAATGCTTAAGGAAATCAAATATTTAAAACAATTTGGTATGTGTATATAATTTTAAGTACATGGAAAAAATCATAAAGGTGTTCGGGTAATTCTGTGATATCAAAGCAATTTCAAAATTTAAAAAGAGAAAACAAATTTACAACTATAAGTTTAAAAGTATTAAAAATAATTAACATATTTAAAAATAGAAAATAAATGTACAAATATAAAAATAAGTAAAAAGTTAAAAATAATTTACAAACTAAAAATAATTAACAAATTTAAAAATATAAAACAATTTTACAAACATATAAATAAGTAACAAATTTAAAAATAATTTACAAACCTAAAATAATTAACAAACTTAAAATAATTAACGAACTTAAAAGTAGAAAACAAATTTACAAACATAAAAATAACAAATTTCCAAGCTTGTTGTATCCTTGTTTACTTGTTTTAAGTAGTGAGAAGATTACAACAACGACAATTACATAAATGAGAAGATTACAACAATGACAATTACAACATTAAGAAATGTGAAGCTACAATCACACGAACTACAACAACTGAACACAAGGACATCAAATTCCAAGTACAATAAAACAACAATAAAATAGTTTCCACATACACCTGCTATGAAGGTATGAGAAATCCAGCTCTAATTGCCTCAGCAACAATCTTGTTCAAGCATCTTATTTCATCTTGCGCTTCTAGTGCATATTGAAGTCCACGTTCGCACATAGGAGGGTCAATCCACTGCATAAAGTAACAACATTGAATTTCATCAGGAAAAACCTTATGGTCCTTATAGGCTTCACAACCGAAAAAGCGACGACTAGCATTTTTTTTTGGTTTTGGCAACGATCACAACCGATTCGTCTCCACAACGACAGAGAGGGTATGATCCGCCCGGAAGTATTGTACCTACAAGACCTAGTGGCTCGACAACACCCCCTTCAAATACAATTTCTTTTCCAGGTCGTTGATTTGCTACAATTGCGCGTAAAAGGGCATTCAAAGATGTGGCTTTCGACTTTGATATTCGAGGGATTGAATTAATTTGAGGTTCAAGGAGTTACTTTGATTTACCCTTACTCGGTTATGACGATTCCTTGATAGCTCATAAGCATCGTAACAGTTGTTCATCGTGTCATCGTCGATTTCCCAGTTCTCCATAGCTCAAATTGTTAATGTTGAATAAATGAATTATGAGCTTACAAAGCATAAAATTTGGGCGTATAAATACATCTATGAATTTAACTTTATATCAGTACTACAATGTTCCTAAGGGGATAATTTCTAAAGTGAGCATACTGAGTAGTCCTCTCACTTCAGCCCCATAATTATCATAGTGAGTAGTCATATCCGCTTAGCTCCGTAATTAACTTTAAGGGTTCGTCACATGTAACTGCTTTAACCGTGCACTGACTAGTCTTATCGGGAAAGATTAGTAACTCCTTAGTTTAAGGGGTCGTCACATGTACACTGCTTTAACCTTGCAATGACTTGTCTACTCCATTAAACTTTTTACGGGTGATATCATTGACACGCTGCAAAATAGAAGCAATGGAGTATCATTTTGAATCGATGTTGTTAGAAACATATAGACCAACATATGATTTGAAATACGTTTACTGTATCAGATAATAACTCTTTTCATCTAAATATTAGACAATGGATTTCCTTTAAAAAATCTACTACTTTGGCTTTAAAAATTTAGAGAAAGGGGAAATGTGAGATTGGGAGATTAGGAAATAAGTGATGAACAAATGAGAAAAATGTTTGATGAGTATGAACAAAACAAAGATCACCAAAATGAGGCCGGATTCGTGCCAGACACACAAATAAACGAGGTACTTGAAGAGGTTCCTAATCCTCAATTATGAGCTACAATGTCACGACCTACTAGATGTGTACAAGTTCAACCAGTTCGTGCTAACCATAAAGCCTCATCTTCCTTATCTTCAACTAATGAATTTTCTGAAAATGAATTACTTATCTTTGTGAAACCATATATTGAAGTTGATCGTCAAGATACGTTATTGATGCAAGGAGGTGGCGATCTAAGCCATGAAGAGTTTTAGGCAATGATCACAAGATTACATAACAACCACCATAAGTGTCTCATTAGAAAATCAATATATGATATCCATTTACCTCACCGTCATTTTACAGAAGCTTTCGATCATTATCCTACGATTGTACAGGTAGTCGAAGATGAAGACATATTCAAAACATCTACAGCAACATTTGATTCTTGTTACCTATTTGAACACGGTACGAAATTCGTAGGTCAAAAAGCTTACAAGCTTCGCTACAGTTGGCTAACCCGATATGGGAAAGAGTAGGTTTATGGTGTATGCATATTAAATTTCGTGCTTTTAATTACGTATGTCATATTTTTAAATTTGGTTCGCTATAGTTGGCTGTAATGTTGTTATTTCTAGCTTGTTGTATCCTAGTTTTAATTTTCTACGTTGGATATAATGTGGCTATTTCTATGTTATTATTTCTAGCTTGTTGTATCCTAATTTTAATTTTCTATTTTGGTTGTAATTTTTTGTGCGTTATCAAAAATAATTACCTAGTTTAAAGAAAGGTATATATTTATTTTTGATGCATATATGAGATTCAAATTTAATTTACAATGCTTTAAAATATGTATACGATTTTAAAACTATATCTAAAAGGTAAATAAAAATTTGCGGCAATTATTTGATACACAAACAATTATAAACCAAATTTAAACCTAGAAAATAGGCAAGTTTTAATTCTTTAAAATGAATTGTGCTTTTATTTACAAACTAATTTAATATAATAAAAATATCTTCACTAATTTGCTTTAATGAAAACATCCTTGTTTTATATGGTTTTCATAAAAGGGTTTTATGAAAAACGTAAATATGTTAAACGGTTTTCATAAAACCATTTATACGTCAAACAGTTTTATGAAAACCGATTAATTGCTATATGGTTTTCATGAAACCGTACAGCTCTCGCCGCTTTCATTTCGAAATGGCGATCGCCCTCATTTCAATTCTCTCCACACCCTCGTCACGACATTGCTGCAGCATGAGCAACACCTTTTCCTCACCATTTCCTCCCTCCCTCACACTGCTGGGAATGCTCTTATTCCTACGTGTTTCTTTTTTTCGCATATGTAGGCATGTCTACCATGTTTTCCTTTATAATTCCAAGTGTAGCAGTAAATGGTATGGGAACATTCAATCCTGTCGGCCTTACCAAAATAAATATTCATAATTTACGATTAATAATATTACTATTAAAAATTAAAAATTATTGTTAGAAATTAAAAGCTAATAATATATACATATTGATTATTAACACCTAATAATTAACATTAAATTATAATTAATAAATATGAAGTAACATTCAATAATTAACTTTTACTAATTAATAATTACAATTAAATAATTAAGTTTCATGATTATTTTCATTAGTCGTAATTTTCTTTTATTAATAGTTTCACTATGTATCAATTAATTAATACTTGATAAGTAATAATTAATTAGGACAAATATTAATTTGTGTGGTGCTAAGGGCACCCCAATATGTTCTTCCTAATACCACAATTAAAAAAAATAAAACTCATTAAATTTTGTATGCTTCGTACTACCACATTACCTTTCCACTCTAATCTCTCACTCAATCATTATTTGTCCAACTAATCACATACTAAGCTAATCCAAAAACTCTAATCTTTCGTAATCGCTGTCTTCCTTGCATCCCTCATTGGAAAATTCAAATTCATACAGTAATCTGTCAATTGTTTGGTGATCTGAAAACCCTAATCTCGCACTTCATCTTATAGTTTGCTTAATTCAAACCTTATTCACGACTATTGTATATTCCTCGGCATTGCGACATCGAACTCGTTGATTGGTTATAGATCTAGGGTTTAGCTCGTTGATCGGTTTTAAAAATGAAGACGAACGAATATCGAGCGAAACATAAATAGGGTACAACAGTGTGGTAGCCCCTATTTTTAAAGTGTGTGGTATTAAGAAGAGTATAATACTAATTCTTGTGGTATTTTTTAGTCGTGGTATTGGAAAGAACATATTGGGTGCCCTTAGCACCATACTAATTTTATCCAAATTACTCTTATTTTTAGTGAACAAAAAATTTATTTTGGTTTCAAACGCAACCTTTTGGCTTCAAACACAAATTTTGGCTCCTTACCCAAAATTTGGCTCCAAATCCGTGGTTCACCTGGATTATATCTATGTGACGCTGACTCTACAATCTAAAGCATCATCCCAAACTCCCAATTCATCGTCTCCTAACTTAGAAAAAAACCCTGATTTCTGATTTCTTCATGGCACGTACAAATCAAATAACATGCAAGTCTACAGGAGGTAATTAAATCCCTAAAGAAGCAACTGGCAATGAAAGCTGCTTGCAAATCTGCTCCGACGACAGGTGGAGTAAAGAAACCACATAGATTCAGGCTAGGAATATTGGGGCTTCGTAGGATCCTAAAATATGTGTTAATGTCTTTTAAATGGAATTATTTCATCGATAATCGCGATTAGTCTAGTTTTCTTTAGCCTATTTACGAAGATGATTTTTACTTCTCTTCTTTAGTTTGTACGTAATATTATAGAACTCAGAAAGCAAAAGAAAGGGAACTTGATGTTTTCATCTGAAAACTTAGTTCGATCTTCATATATCAATTAGATGAAATCTATATAAAATTGATAAAATTCAAGGTAATATCTTTCTTAATTATTCCATTCTCTATGAATCTTCAATTTCACATTTTGAGTAGGTTGGTAACCCACTGTATGTTGTTTTTAATTATATTTTAGGGGTTTACTGACCAGAGGAAGTAGTAATAATTTTGGTGTTTTAGTCAAGAAGAAAAGAAAAAAGTGAGTTAAAATCTCACAATATCTATCTCTAAGTTGTTATTGCATGCATATGCTGTTATAGTGGATGATTTTACTTACATGGCTTCTGTAATTGTTCTTTATTAGTTATGCCTGCCGCTCATCTAAAACTTGTTTATAGTGAATCGTAAGCAGCTTTAATCAATACGGTCAATATATTTAATTGTTGCTTTATCAATTGAATGCACATATATACTAAGAATTGAGTAGGAAACTGGGGCACTAGAACGTCTGAACCAAATCAAAGAGCTATGTGTTCTCACCTTGCGTTTTCTTATATTATAATTTGTCCTTTGCTTTAAATATTAGTCACCCATATATCTATGCTTTAATACCTTCCTTCCTTTGCTTGATATATGATATGAAATATAGATTTTGTCCTTGCATTGACATATAAAATTGAACTTAGTTTAGTTCTTTAGGTTGCCTTGGAATGAATTATTATAATTTATGCATGGTACTTGTTGCCTAGAAGCTAGTAACGCAAAGCCATGTCGGACAGTTTAGCTTGTTGCTTATCTACGGTACATACGCGTACAATTATACTATATTAAATAAGTTATATGATGATTATTTTGAAAGAAGTTTATATGCATAAATATGCATTATTAGTATACCATTTTTCAGATTATGTTTTCACGACTGTACAGCTCTAAATAAACTTACGTTACATACCAAATTACTCATGCTTTGATAAAATAATTATGCATTGGATTATAAAAAGTATTGGATTTTAGTGAGAAAAATGTATTAAAGTATTTCATAGCATAGTGAATGCTCTGATGTATGAACTGTTGTATGAATAGATTTAGCATATTTTGTTAAAGAACAGGTTTTAAATTAATACTGAAATTGTTAACTTCCGTATTACAAACCTATGTTCACTAGTAAAAACGTATGTGTACTACTGCTTTGTTTGAGGCCATGTTATCTAGTTATTCCATAATTTATTCCTACTGCTCATAAATGAAATAACTAGTTATTTGGCAACAGAAACAACAATTAGTACCAGCCGAAGCGAGTCAAAGCCCAATATCAGATATAAAGCTATATGTACCGCAAAGCCAACCCAAACAAAAAGTACATCCGTCGTTACTTCTATATAAATAGTTTGTACATAGTATTATGGAGATAATTCATTTTTCACTGTTGTAATCATCTTTATGTTTCAGTAAAAGCTATATTACAATTTATGTATCTCTCTTTCGTATAGAAATAAATTCAATATGTTATATCTTTCACCAAAGTTTTATATAGTATCAGAGCGGCTAAACAATAATATCTGGATTAAATATCAAAGAGATTGAATTTATATACCCATTAGAGTATTTTCATCACGTGGGTATCTCTCTCATCTGAGCTCTCGCTTATCCTTTGAGAGTTACGGTAATCATCAAGATCTGTGCTTCGCCAAGCGAAGGTTCACTAGCTGCAGCAGATCTCAACAATCATATTAAAGCATTAAAGAAAAACCAGTCAAGAAAATCAAATTCATATCACCTAGAAAACCAAGAAATCAATTCAAGAAGCTTCCATACCAGAGAAGTCCATTAGAATTGTATCATCACCTGAAGATCAACTACTTGTAAGACATACCTGAATTAAAGACTATTTCAACATTCTGAATTTGATTCAAGCCGATTTTTTGATGCCAATCCAAGTTTCTCGAACCATTGTGGTCATCATAGGTGACCAATCATCAGCAAAAGCCTCTGTTGCATCCCAAGTCCAACCAACCACTATAGGCACAATTGTAGATCAACTGGTAAAAACATTAGTAGTCCCCTTAGTCAGCTTATCACGGTTAAACTTGATGAAAGTAATTATTTGTTATGGAAAATTCAAATAGAAACAACAATCCAAGGCTGTCTAGAGAGGTACATTTATGGAGCTTTACCAATCCCCTCCATATATGTGATAAACCAAGAAAATAGGGTAGTCTTAAATGAAGAATATGTAAAGTACCACAGACAAAACAGACCAATCAACACATGGCTATTGTCCTCTATCAGCAACAACTTGATATCACAACTCATTGGTTGCAAGACTTCTAATGAAATATGGACCAATGCTGAGAAGAATTTCAATTCCCAATCTGCAAAAATTATGCACTGTAGAAGACTGATGCAGAATACAAGAAAGGATAATACTACTATGAGAGAATACTTGTCGAAAACAAAGACATTATGTGATCAACTTAAGGCTGCACACCATAAATTGATTGAATCAGAATTTGTATTGACAATTCTAAGTGGTCTCAGCAACGAATATAAAGCTATTAAAGCAATAATTTCATCTCAAAAGAACACTTCACCTCTGGAAGAAATGTACTCAATACTTCTATCTCATGAAGCGAGACTGAAAGCAATAAATCACAAGAAACATATCTTTCTATTAATTATGCGAACAACTACAGAAATAAGGATCAAAGATCAACATAAAATACTCAGTGGGCTGGTTTCAGTAACAGAGGAAGAGGCGGGAATTACAACAGTAACAGTCCCAAATGTCAAATATGTGAATAGATAGAATATAATGCCCTCAAATGCAACTTCAGGTTTAATCAGAACCATACACCCAATCAAACAGGAAACAATCAGAGAAACAACAATGCAAATGTGAAAGTGGCTCAAATGCAACATGAACAGACCAGTCAGAATGATACTAAGACTAGCAATCATAAAGAAATAGCAAGAGTAGATCACATCAATGATGAATGTTGGTATCCAGACCCAAGTGAAACTAATCACCTAACAAACATTCTAGATAATTTGAATCTTGGTTGAAAAGAGTACAGAGGTAATCAATCAGTTTGCATGGGAAATGGTAAGTCTATCAACATCACTCGTACTGGTTGTGATACTTTAAATGGAAACAAACATTTACTTTTGAAAAATCTATTAAGAGTTCCAAATATTAAGAAAAATCTTTTGAGTGTATCTTGATTTACTCAAAATAACCAAGTATATTTTGAGTTTTATCCTAAATACTGTTAATCAGCGACATACTGACTAGAGATTATTTTTTGTATGGCAGTGAGGTGAAAGGACTATACAAGTTCAACCAAAACAACTACAGCAATACTGGAAAAACAAAAAATGAATTGCAATTTCAGTGAAAACAATTCTGAAAAAGAGTTTAATGTCTTTGATATCTAGCATAATAAACTAGGTCATCCAAGTGAAGTATTGCTAAACAAGTTCTTAAAGAGAACAATATTAAATGTTATGATGTGTCTTTACCATACTTGTGCACCTATTGTCAAATAGGAAAAAGTCACAAATTACCATTTGCTAGTTCTACTGCTAAATACTTAAATCCCCTGAATCTAATTGCTACTGACCTCTGGGGGGTGACACCAATTAGTTCAGACTATGGATATAAGTATTACATCTCATTTGTGAATGCCTATAATAGATTCACATGGACATATTTCCTAAAATCCAAATCTGACACATATAACACTATGATACACTACATAGCACAAGCTGAAAAAAAAACATCCACAGGTTATAAAATTTCAATCTGATGGTGGTGCAGAGTACAAGCCATTAAGGGAATATTTCCTTAAAAAGGGACCAATTCACAGGACGACTTCTCCACACATGTCAGAACAGAATGGGCTTGTGGAAAGAAGCCATAGGCATATAGTTGAAACATGTTTAACTTTAATGTCTCAAGAATGCCCTTGCCTGATTCATTTAACACTGCGGTTTATTTAATAAACAAACTACCAACCAAGGATCTTAAAGGGATTAGTCCCTTTTAGAAATTATTTGAGATAAAACCTAATTATAATTTTTTGAAAACCTTTGGATGTCTATGCTATCCTTACTTAAGACCTAACAATAAACAAAAGTTTGATTATAGATCTAAACCCTGCACGTTTATAGAATATGCTGAAAATCAAAAGCGGTACAAATTTTTAGATGACAGTGGTCATATTTTCATAAGTAGGCAGGGTAACTAGAGTTGTCAGGTATGAGCCATACTCGGGGATCAAATATAATCCATACTCGTATTGAAGAAGAGCTTGTCATATCCTGATAATTAGAGTTATAGCATAGAAATTAGCCATACCTTAGGTAGAGGAATGAGTATAATCCATACTTTGGTTTCGTTTGAGGACCTTAACAGATCCTGACATGATACTTATATTGATCAAGCATAATCCATGCTTGGGAAAATAGGTTTTATTCATTCCAAAAATTATTACACAACCAAAACAAATCCTAATTGGTTTATGGTTGAATCCAGAGCACGCCTTGGGATTACATCCTAACCCGTACGTTTGTACTTCAGCCTAAGCATTTTATTCATAGAGTTGTTGTACTATTGAGAAGGTGGAATGTTTGAGAGTTAAACCTAACCCTTTTCACACATGTGCATCAACATAGCTATTTGAAAATTTTAGAACTTGAAAAGGTGGTACATTTCTTAAATCCTAAGAAATGCAACGATTCTAGACTGATCTAAACCAGATCAGTTGATGATGATGCATTGATTGCTCGGCTCAGGATCCTTCCTATTCCGAGGAGCATGGGAAGGCAGTTGTGGCGGTGTGGATGTTTTTGATTTCTTAACATACTCGGGTAGCTCCCCACGTCTGACTCGTTCTTCGATGAGATCATGTAAGTGCCTGCAGTCGTTGGTGCCATGACCTGCCATGTTATGAAACATGCAATGCTTTCCTGACTTACGCTCTCTTTGGGTAGGTTCCCTTCTGGGAGGCTTGGGAAAAGGTAGAGTTCCTCGCATGTCGAGCTATATGTCCAATATTGAGGAGTTAAGCTCAGTGTATCTATCGTACTTGGGCTCTCTCCAGAACCGCAAATTCCTGTCGTTCTTTTCCTAGGATTTCCCCTTTCCTTTGTTTTGGACAGCAGTGGATGGTCCTCCATCCTTTGTAGCAAGTACGTCGTGACTTTCCATCTCAATATTAGCATCCTCTTGTCATAGGAACTCGTCCGCCTCAAAGTATAAATCTCCAATATCTCCGAAAGGGTCCCTACAAAGGGAGATTTTGAAGTTTAGCCCATCCAGGACACCGCCTATGGTGGCCGTGACCACCATCGATGGTTCAGGTCAATCGAATGATGCTATAGTCAAATTTAATCTTTCTAAGAAGGAACGTAAGGTCTCGCCGGACCGTTGCTTGATGGATGTGAGGAATAAGACGCTCTTAGGCCTAGATATGTGGACTCTAGATTATTCGATGACGCGGGTAACCAACATAGTCCAACTGTTGATCGATTCAGTTATTAACTGTCGAAACCATATGGCAACAATGTCGGTTAAGTAAAGAGGGAAGCACTTGGTCATAACATTGACCGATGCCGAAAGTACTTCCATATGGCGCATATAGTGCATAAGATGAATGATAGGATCTGTCCTTCCATTGTAGGGCTCCAAAGCTGGAAGTTTGAAGTCAGGGGAATTACGGGAATTTATGATTTTCCATGTGAAAGGGATGCGATGGACGTTATCCATGTCTTGCTGAGAAGTAGTGCCTCAGATGAAGCGCATAATGATACTGGCAATTTGATTTCCATCCTTGAGAAGTCATTGCCACGAATCCAATTCTGCACTGGTAGCTTCAGCTAGGGTCTCAGTACAGGGTGGAAGCATGCCTCGAGTTCTTGGGGTCAGTTCGGTACGGCCACGAGTGATGGATGAAGGTGGTCCCCAGCCTTAGTTTTTGGTTCTAGATTGTTCGGGACCCTTGGGTTGGCATGCGTGTTAGGACGAACCATATCCATGCCGGTAGGATTGGACCGACTTGGGTAAGCGTTATCATCTTGGGGTTCGAAATTGCCCCCGCCTAGGGTGATATCAGAAATGTTTACAGTAGTGATTCCCTCCGCTACATTGGGAACTAGTATGATAGAGTGATCTTGAAGAGATGTAGGGTTGATTCCCCTAGCTAGGCTTGGATCGGCGTGCTGGCAAGGTCGAGTGTGAGGTGACATACGTCCTGTTTGCGGTAAGATATCAGATCAAACGAGGGGTTGCATCGAACAAGGTTCAGGTCGATCTGAAGGTTGCATTGATTGATCAGGATGTTGAGTCGAACCAAGACCCCGTCATCCAGAAAGATGGGTTGATCCAGGTGGCGGAAGAGTGGTAGACCGATCTTGGGCTTCGTATCATTGGTTGAAAATGTAGCTGTTTCCCAGCTTCGCTTGTTCATAGAGTGACGGTTGGTTGCTCGGCCTTCCATCCATCCAAGCAAAGAAAGTGTTCATCATTTCCTACTGATTTTTGAGGAGTTCATCCTGGTGCGCCATACGTGCTCTGAGTTCGGCCATAACTCTGTTCGTATCATCCCTAATCAAGTATTGGGACAGTTCTTCATGAGAAGAAGCCTCCAGTCATGCCTCCACTGATGCGTCTGCTGGATTAGTGGTTCGAGCATGGGAAGATGTTGCATCCTTCTTGCATTTAACTGTTATTTCTTCAACAAACAACTATCCAAATCTTCAAGCTTAGAAATTTTCGAAGGTTCCCCCTTCCTGGCGTGCCAAAGTGTTGACATCAAAGTTAGTCTAGTGACAATCAACCCCCAAAGTGTGTAATCCACACACAATTAAAATTACAAAATGCAAGAGAAAACATGTAAACACTGGGAACACACAACGATTTTATGGTGGTTCAACTTCAACCAAGCCTGCATCCACTTTATAATCTCTGTTTATACCGTCGATTACAGGTTACAATTGCTTTGATTGAAAGAATGTAGAGAAAGGAGTGACTTATAAACAAAATCCTTATATTATGATGGTTTTTGATCAAAGTATATGGTACGCTATTTTTAGAATGCCAACCATGAACTTTTTTAGAAGAGAAGGTCCTCCTTTTTTCTATTTCTGGAAAGGTGTATTTGTAAGCTAAAACTCGAATAGATCGGTGTACCACATGGCAGCCATCCGATCTTGGGTCAGCCACATGTCGTTCGATCCAGATTATCGGCTGCATGCAGCGGGACCTGGTCTCCTGCTCGAGAATAGATCTCCTCAGTAATTGCGGCGTGCGTGGGGCTCGAGAATTGGTGCATGAAAAGTAGAGCAGGTCTCTCTTGACCAATTCTATAGCCTTGTGAATAGGAATTTGTCTTATAGCGGAAAGTTGGCCCGATATTTAAGGATCAATCTATTCAATTGACCGTTGGGATTTTGGGAGTCCAGACCAGGCTCGAATACGAACATCCGTATTTTTGGCTACGATGGTTCCGATCGAACCATCGTTCATCGAACCAAATAAGGGTCGATCCTGGAGAGAAAGAGCCAGCTCTACAATCTTCAAGAGTAAGTCTTGATCCATTTGAGTTATGACGACTTTTGAGAAAAAGCTGGTCAACATATATACTTATATATATATATATATATATCTGTGCATGTGTGTAAATCAAAGTTGTTTTTATATTAGTAAAATTTAAACTATTCCTTTGAACAATTTAAATAATAAAGGTAAGAATTTGTCCGATCATTTTCAAGACTGAGGAATTGATAAAATCTGATGTGTTGAATTATAATCAATAATTTGCCGTGACTTTGGGAAGGTAGTTGATTGTCAATGATGAATTCAAATATTTTGAAATAAACATTGAAGTATTATTTAATCGACATAGGCCGATAACCATTTCCATATCAATAAATGATTTTAACGACAAATAAATATAAATGCTGAAAATCCATTTTTAATATAATAATCTATTCCATTTAAGTATCACTTGTCCCTAAAAATATTAACGTCGATCGTTTCGAAGAGTCCAAATCTATATTCCACTTCGATTCGATTTATACATTGCAAGTCAAAGATTATTGAAGATAATAAATGAAGGAGTTATGCAGGGGTTGTTATGTAAATCCTTAGTAGAAATTGCCTAAGATGGGTTTACAGAATGGTGCCTACGGTTTTTCCAACCTCAGGACAGCTTGTATCGACCAATGTTTGACCAAGTATGCCTAACTGATCACGTACGTTGATTTCTTAAAATGTATTTATTTTGGCGGCAAAGAATTCATTTCTCTTGCTTTATACTCATAATATTTATTTGAGGAAGTCAGTTAGTGGTGGCGGATTTTGACGATGTGACACTCAAAGTAAATAAAGAAGTAATTTGTCAAAGGTAAGTTTAGCCTCAAGCTTCACAACCAGGAAATGACAAAAATCAGGCAAGTAGCATGGCTATGTGGGTCGCTCCCATTAAGGTGCATTATCACCATCTAGATAAAATTCTTTTGTTTCTTATTCTATCGATGTTGTCCCTTTCAGGAAATGGTTGTTGTACATAACCTTGGTGATAAGACATTCGGTACACTCAAGAGAAATGAATGGTAGGTCATGTGTGGCCGGGTTGTAAGATATTCTTGTTGAACCCAGTGTATTCCTCTCTAGATGCACTATCGAAAGGTGGTTCCATACCTTTCCATAGTTGGAAATCCATTGTCCATAAGCACCAAGAGTTTTTTTTGTAAACTATGTAGTAGAATGTGAGATGCAAGCACTCTGCTAGATTCTAAATTTATTTGTGAAAACCTTATACATTATCATAATATATGATTTTAATATACAAAATGTATTGGTTCTCATATGATAAAAACCCGTTCCGTACTTACGGCGTGGTCTTATGAGATACTTTTATTTCTTAACTTGTTTTAGAATCGTTTACTTACACCAGTCCCCTGATTGACCAAGAGTTTTTTTTTTTTTTGTGTTTTCTCTAAACTCTTTGGTACTCAAAACACTTGTAATGAGTATACCAGTGAACCAGGTGTTGGATATAATTTTTGGAATAGGTGGATGGGAGTTTCTACAAGCTAGCCTATATATTATATCTATGAAATCTTTTTATCAATAATATCTATGTGTAATTATGAAGTCTGTAAATTGTAATGGGCTTGTAACTATGTATCTGAAGTATAGTACTCTGATGTATTATGATCCTGATGTATAATATTATGTGATATTATATTTTGTTCAAGTTCTGATGTGAGATTCCGATGTTTTCTTTAGTTATATCTTCTATCTATTTCTTTTTCTTAAATAACGACACGACTTCTGAGGTGTTCGAAAGTTGGGTCGTTACACCTATCTCGTCCTCTTGTGTGTCGAAAGGGTCGAGAGTTCTAGTTGGAAAGGCGTCATAATAAACGGTCTCGAGATTGATACTTGGATTTCATTCTGACCATTGGCAATATGGAAGATGTCATTAGCATCATTAAAGTTGCCAATACCATCACCTCTATTTCCAATATTATCATAGCCTTTAAAACCATATCCATCATCATCAATGTGGTTGACATTTGCTGCTATAACAACATCTTCCTCACCATTAGCATCTGACTCTTCCATGGGGATGTCATCTATAAACAATAGCTTTGCCACATTAGTCTCCTCTCTCTTAGGAGTGATGATTCCATCTTTTACCTTGTTTATCTTTGTCATAAACCTTTCTACTAAAAGCAGATCAAGAGAAGAAAAGCCTAAGTCAGGGTTCTTTTTTATGTTGTCTGCATAAATGAGAAAAAATGTGTCCTCTAACGAGTTGATCATGATCTCATCCAATGTGGTTTTAGGGAAACAAAAAATCCTTTATTTAGCATCGTTAATCACACTAATAGCCTTCATCAAGAAATCACCATTCTTCTCCAGATTCCTCCTAAGAGAGGCATTTTTCTCCTTGAGAAAATAATTTCCTTCTTCAAGAGAAGAACGACTAGAATTAATTGCAATTATTTTTTCTTTAGTTCTTCCCACGGTCTCATTTAAAGCTTTAACTTCTTCAGTTAAAGATAGATTGATTCCTTTCTCCTCAGCTATTAAAGATTCTGCTTCAGCAAGAGCAACTTCTAATGACTTCTGTTTCATTATCGCACCCTCTCTAGCGTTGATAAGGGTAGAAATTTCTCCCTTCAAGAAATGATTTTCTTCCTTAAGCCTCTAAAAATCAGAAGAAGTCCCAATGACACCTTCTTATAATAAGAATCATTTTTTGGTGGCCTAAAGAAAGAAAGACATAGCATAAATGAAGGGCATAATTACAAGACCACTAGAAGTAAGAAGTAAGAATAATAGAGAAGGTTGTTGCTAGACTAGAGACTGATGATAACTAAATAAATTAGGAATGGAAGATGGAAGACCGATACCAGAAAATGAGGATGAAGACATAATCAGTTTAACCAACTCGTCAAAGCCCTCAACAGCTTAAGGTATAGAAGGTCCTTGAGAATTTTGATCCTCAGAAGGATAAAAAAGTCCCATTGTGTAGTGGATCGTAGTAAAAACTTCAGGAGTTTTAGATAAATGGATATATGTTGGGGAAGCAACGTTTAGAGAAGTAGTTATAGGCAAATCAACATTCGCATCAAGACAAGAAGTTCGGTCTTCAACATCCTTGGATCTCTTGGATGGAGAAGTTTCATTGATTACATCTATGAGTTTCCTTTTAACAGCTTCGCAAGACTTGAGTAGGGCGTCCCTCAAGGAAGAAGTCCCTGTTTTTGGAACCAGAGAAGGTGAATTGATCTTATTTGGTTCAGAATGGACGATGCCTAATGAATCATAAACAAAGTATATCACGCAAATAAGCAAGAAGATAAAGTTATTACTAAGTTTTTGGGTTGTCACATGAATCGCTTACCAGGGATGTTAAGAAATATTGGGGAATTTGAAGAGAAAGGAGCATTCCTTCCCATAGATAGAGAAATTATCCCCTTATTAAAAGAAATTAAGGGAGGTTAACCGACAATATTCTGACCTGTCAAGAGGAGGGAGTATTTCTGAAGGGTACTTGGTGTCCATAATGAAGGTCGATTACCCAACTTTTCTAAAGCAACATGAAGAAGGTCCTTTCACCCTCGAAACTAGGAACATTGGAAGTAACATCTGAAATAAAAATAGCATGTGAACACACATGTAGACAATAAGTGTGCATCTAGTTAAGAAAAGTAAGTAAGAGATGCAGTCAAAATCCGAACTCGGAGTATTGAAATTTCCAGAAATGCCAAGAGAGCATGTATGAAGAAAAATTGAGTTTCCCAATCTTTAAATCTAACTCCTCCTTCAGACGACACTTTCTTTGAGGGATTAGCTCGAAAAATTTGGTAATTCACATTGTTAAGTTTGGAGGGGCGAATCAAGTAATCGAGAAGTAGGGGATCTAAGGAAGGGTTACTAGATCCCAGTGATAAAAGTTTGAGACCTAAAAGGTATGTATAGGTATTAGGAGAAAGATGGATGGGAAAGATGTTCAGATATTGCAGGAATCTGATAATGAAATCTGGAAAAGAGACAAATCCTCCGTGCCAGATACGCATGGAAGTATAGGAAAAATATCCTTCGGGAAGAGACATGATTGTGCCAGTTATATGTGGAGGAATGGCTTCAACTCCAGAAATGTTGAAATCCTGAAGAATAGCGTCAACCTCCTCCTACGGATTATGATCAAGGAGTGTTTTTCAATAGCCCCAATCCTTTTCGAGGACGAAGATTAAGATGGAACTTTTGGTGGGTTTAGTTGGAATATGTTTCTTCCCAATGATGTCAGTATTATCTGCCCATTTCATTAAACAAATCACATGCATAAGGGATGTGGAAAGAGAACTTCACATAAAGATCAACATTATTTTATACAAAGAAAGAAATTTATTTTTGATCTTCCAAAGGCAATCCAAAGTAACGACATTTACATTGAATCATGTAAAATATGATTTCTAAAGAACGAGAAACAAAAGATATTCATATTATTTGTCAACCAAACCAAAATTGATTATTGGTGATCGATTTGGTAAGAAGGCCGAAACCAATTGGCACTAATCAAATTGGTAATTAAAACTTCTTAGTCCAATAGAATTGTTTGATAATTAAAATCTATAACAAGTAATCCAACTAGATAATTAAGTTGATACATACTAGCATCTTTTCGAGATAATCCAATCAAAACCTAAGAATCATACACAAATTTGAATTTTTTAGATAAATATCAAGGATTTGAGACGATCATGGAACGAAAGTAGTAAAAAGCTTGGAATCATTTCGAAAGAAAGCGAAACTAATTTACTCCAATTAATGCAGGAATATATCCCAAGAACTATAGATGTTTTGAAGTTATTGATGCTTGCACTAGGAATGTTTTAAATGCAGAAGATTAATAAAGAAAACATACAAAAAATTTATATATAAAAGAATAGCGAAAGAAAGTGGGAACGAGTATTTATAAACCAGAAAAAGCAAATGTATTGAACCGTTGACTTGGGAAGTCATGAATACCCCTTCACTAGGTGGGCCAGATGTTACTACAAGAATCCATACTTGCTATACCGAAACCAAAACAAGGTGAATGGGTGTCGTAATAGAGTCGATAGCAAAGTAAAATCCTAGGAAGTGTTCGATCGATACCAAAGAAGAAGGGTGTAGAGGTGCAGCCGGTACCAATAGCAAAAGATATAAAAGGAACAAAGACGACACGGAAAGAAAAGGATAGCAGTAGAGCCGACACCAAGAAGTGGAGTCATAACAAGTGGAGCATACACTGAAAGCTTGGAATAATAACAATGAAACTAATACTGAAATAACAAGATTGGAAATATAGATTTAAAACCAAGGATATAGAGGGTATCGACGAAGAGGGCATCGAAACAATTACTTTGTAAATATGCTATTGGCACCAACATAGGGGAACAAATAGCTTGGTGCCGATACCAAGAAAAGAAGGCAATAAATGCATGTTGTCAACACTAACGTGTAGTGAGCAGTTAGCTTGGTGTCAACAACAAAGGAAAGAAGGCAATAAGGACATGTTCTCAACACCAATGTGCAGTAAGCAGTTAGCTTGGTGTTGAAACCGAAGGAAAGAAGGCAATAAAGGCATGTTGCTGACACCAACGTGCAGTGAGCAAGTTTCGTGTCAACACCGAAAGATGAAGGAAAAGCATAAGGCCAATATCAAAACAAGGAAAGCAGCTGATGTACAAGCCGATACCGAAGCCTCGAAGGCAGAAGCATGGATTTGATGTTCAAAAGTGAAAGCGGCGAAGGCAATGGAGCGATACCCAGCTATTGGGTGAATGCATAGAGGCGATAGCAAGAAGAGCAAGTAACATGGATTAAAGTCGGAAACGAAGCCAAAAAGCGCCAACAAGATCCGATATTAAGAAGTTGATGCGGAAAGGGGGTTTCCCATAAGGTTGCTATAGAAGAGGGTCTGAATCCTCTATAAATAAGACCCTAGGGGTCACACTTTTGGGGACTTTTTCTTTTTCCAAATTATGTACTCAATTCCAAGACCTAAACCATGATCTAGACATCAAATTGGGGATATCTCTTATAATCTTCCATGTATTTCATCACTTGATCAATAAAGGAAATACTTAGCACCTACAATCAATTGTACTTGTCTTTCAACTACTAACTTGGGTATAAAAAGCCCAATAATGACTATTTTTTGAATTTGCATATATATATATATATATATATATGTACGTTTTATATTTTGACCAGTTGACTGGTGATTTTTCAACCGGTCAACTGATCCGAAAATAACAGTTATTTTTCTGAAAGACCATCTCCTTTCATGAAGAGATTCCTATCCATTTCTAAATAGAATTGGTCGATTCTTTTCACTATAATTCTTCGTGAAAGGTTACTACTCTTCAACTATTATATATTCATAAAAAACTTGATTTATCATTCATTATTGGGCTTAGGTGAAAAATATTCTGATTTTGATATAGTACCAAAAATCCTAAACTCTTTAACGGAAGAATGGGAAAGAAAGGTCTTGGCTATTGAAGAAGCTAATGATCTTTCAGCTATGAAACCTGAAGAGTTAATAGGTAACATAATGTTGTATGAAGTAAATTTGCAGGCTAAAAAGGTTTATGCACAAGACAAAAAGAATCTAGCTTTCCATGCTGAAAAGGATGAATCAGACTCAGATGAAGAAGAAGACTTTGCCTTTATCGCCAAAAATTTCAAAAAAATCTGAAATACAAGAAAGGATTTAAGAACAATGGAAAGAAGAATCTCAAGAACAATGAAGCTACTTCATCCACATTTGAATGTTTTGGCTATCACAAAATAGGACATTATTAAAAATATTGTCCGGAACAAAAGAAAGAACAACAGAACAAAAACAAAAAGGAGAAAAAGAAGCGTGCTTTCTCAGTAACTTAAGATGATTCAAACTCTTCATCTTTTGATAGTGATAGTGAAAGCGACAACAAGAAGCTAATGTGTGCTTCATGGGTAAAGAAACTGAAGTTAGTGATTTAACTTTCGAAGATATGGTAGAAATTAATAAAGAAATATTAAAATCTAGAAACAATTTTAAAAGGAAATTTAAATAAGCAAATGAGGATAAGAAAAAAGCAGAATTTGAAAGGGGTTTATTGAAAGATGAAAAAGAGATATTAGAAGATGAAATTAGAAAACTTCAAGAACCTTTATCTAATGCAAACTCTTAATTTTCCTTATTGAGTCAAGAAATTGAAACTTAAAAAAGAAAAGAACAATCTGCTTGCTTCCGAAAACCATGAGCTCAATATTAAGATTAATATTATAGAATTAGATAACTCTAGTCTTAAAGTTAAATTAGATGTTATCACTAGAAATGTCACTAATTTTAACAAAGGTAGAGAGAATTCATATAAAATTATAGAGAATTCTCAACCTACATCTAGCAAAAAAGGTCTAGGATATGTATAGTTCTAAGAAAGTTAAGAAAGAAAAAAATCTAAATATAGCAAATCAGTAATATCATCTATAAAACCAGAAACATTTTCTAGTAAGGAAAACTTTCATAAAAATGTTAGTATATGGGTTCCTAAAATGAACAATCACTTAATTAGGGATAAATACATCAAAACATTTTTAGAAACCATGCATAACAATAAATATTATATTTTTAAAAGGGACACTTAACCCTCTTGGGTTTGGTTTCCTAAGAGCCAACTCTTAGGACCCTAACATAGGAAGTGGGTATCAACGTCATTACATATTTTTCGCAGGTCCCACTCAAAAGAAAGGAAAATGATACACAACAGTGGTTGCTTGAAACATATGATAGGAGACAAAGAAATTCTAACAAATATTATTTACTCAAAAGGAAAACTGTCACATTTGGAGATAATTCCAAAGGATATATCATCGACAAAGGCAATGTGAGCAATTAGGGTATATTTAATTTACCTCTTATTTCGAATGTTTTATTAGTTAAAAACTTAAAACATAATCTGTTAAGTATTAGCCAGTTGTGCGATAAAGGATTTAAATATCATTTTCTGAAAACAAATGTAGTATTTTTTATAAAAATCAAAATCTTGTTTTCGAAGGTAATAGAGATAAGAATATTTATAATTTAAATATGAAGATAAGTAATAATCCAGATATGTGTTTAGTAGCCAATGATAATGATCCTTGGTTATGGCACAAGAGAATTTGTCACATAAATTTCAAAACCATTAATAAGATTTTGAAAAATGTAATTGTTAAAGGTTTACCAAAAAATAATTTTAGACTTGAGAATTTATGTGATGCTGTCAATCAACTAAATCTTCGTTCAAATCCAAAAAGGTTATTTCAACTTTACAACAGCGGGAATTACTACATATGGATTTATTTGGGCCAACTCAAATTCAATCCATAAATCAAAGTAGATATGTGTTTGTAATAGTTGATGATTTTTCCAGATATACATGGATGATATTCTTGAAAAATAAAAGTGATACTTTTGATAATTTTAAAATATTTGTAAAATAAATTCAAAATTTAATAGATTTAAAAGTTAAAAACATACGAAGTGATCATAGAGGAAAATTCAAAAATGAAAATTTTGTCTTATATTATAAAAAGAAAGGTATTTGTCATAATTTTTTGTTTCCTAGAACTCCACAACAAAATGGAGCCATTGAAATGAAAAATAGAACACTATAAGAATGTGCTAGAACACAATTGAATGGAAGTTCGTTACCAAAACATTTGTGGGCAAAAGCAGTTGCGACAGCCTGTTATGTTTTGAATCGTGTTTCCATTCGACCACTTACGAAAATACTCTATATGGAATTTTCAATGGAAGAAAACCAAACATTCAATATTTTAAGGTTTTCGGGTCAAAATGCTTTATTTTGAATACTAAAGATCAGCTTGACAAATTCGATTCAAAATAAAATGAAGTATATTTCTAGGGTATTCAGATCGAAGCAAAGCTTATCGTATTTTAAAAAAAGAACAAATAAAATAGAAGAATCACTTCACATTTCTTTCAATGAATATTATATTCAAAATTCAAATAATTCTGAAATTTTTAAAAATAGATCTTCTCAAGTTGAAGATATAGTTTCTAATTTTGGAGAAGATGAAAACATTGTTCATAATAATATAAATGAAAACACTACTGAAATTCAAGATATTTCCGAAAATAACGATCAACCTGAAAATATTATTATAGAAGATAATAATAATGATAATATAATTCGAACTAAGAATGAAATAAGATCACCACCAAGAATATTTCGAGATCATCCGACTTAGAATATTATTGGTGCAATAAATTTAAGTGTTAAAATTAGAAATCGGCCAAATCTCGTAAGCCATGTTATTTCTTTTCTAATATTGAACCTAAGAATCCAAAAAAAGCATCTATTGATGAAAATTGGATTATAGCAATGCAAGAAGAATTAAATCAGTTTGAACGTAATGAAGTCTGGGAATTAGTTCCAAGACCGAATGATCAAGCTGCTATAGGAAATAAATGGGTTCATAAAAATAAAGTAGACGAGTTAGGAAATATAACTAGAAATAAAGTTAGACTTGTTGCATAAGGATGCAGGAAGAAGGAATATACTATGAAGAAACATTTGCTCTAGTCGCTAAACTAAAAGCCATTCGCATCTTATTAACTTATGCCTGTCATATGATGATTTTAAATTATATCAAATGGATGTAAAAAATGCCTTCTTAAATGGTTATATAAAAGAGAAAGTGTACATTAAACAACCACCGTTATTCAGACATGAAAAATATCATGGTCATGTTTATAAGTGGAAAAACCGTTTTATGGCTTAAAGCAAGCACCCCGTGCTTGGTATGATCATCTTAAAAATTATTTGATTGATTCAGGATTTCAAATTGGAAAAGTTGATTAAATGTTAATTATAAAACGAGAAAAGAAAGATATTTTAATAATTCAGATATATGTTGATGGCATTATTTTTGGTTCTACTAATGAAAAATCATGTCAAGAATTTTAAAAAATAATGACAAGCGAATTTGAAATGTCACATATGGGTGAATTGCCATATTTTCTAGGATTACAAATTAAAAAACTACCAAATGGTATTTTCATAAATCAAGAAAAATGTAACACCACGAATTTTTAACAATATTAAAAAGGATAAATTAAAAAATAATTAATTTAATATTCAGAATTAGAGGAAATAGACTGCACCATTGCGTTCATCTCGAAATTCTGGTCAGGATAGACATTTGGTTTGCATAAAACAGACACCGTATGAAGAAGTTATGAGGGTTTTAAGTTTGTATATGTGTAGAAAGATTATATATATACGCATGAGTCAGAGATGAGTCAGAATTTTATCCAGAATAGTTCGAATTTGAAAAATTCGTCAAGGAGGCAAAAATCCTGCTCTAGGGGGTTGACCCCCTTTAAGGGGTGTCGACCTATGGGTCGACCCACCCACAAGTGTGTCGACACCCCTAGGGCTGACGTGACACTCGATTTCAGGAGGTCTGGCAGCTATATGTATGTGTCCCATTCTCTTATTTTCTTCATTGGAAATCATGGAGGCCATATGCTGTCAGGATACGAATCGAAACGGAACAGTTTTCTTCAACAACATACCTTGCAAAACAAATTGAGAAATTCAAGATCCGTTCTTTCTCAATTCTCTAAACCTAATGCTGTGAGTTTCTTGTTGCTTTTAGGTTCAGATAAATAAAAGTAAATTGTGAAAGACTGTGAATTGGATATATTGTAAACGGTGGATCTATGTTGTTGTTAAATCTCATGCTATGTCATAATAGATCTATACTTTTAGATCTAATGCAACTGTGATTATTCTATTATGTTACCTATGCTGATCTTTACTCGTAACTATATTATGGTGAATGCAAATATGTTAATTTGGACAGTTGTAACATTGGTTAGATCAAATTCTTCATGTAAATCACCTTTCACCTGTCATATTGCGATCAACTTGGATAAGTTGTAAATTGGACATGAGAACTTATATTTAGATCTAAACATGCTATTATGTCATTCTAATGGTGTTAGATCTACTTTAAACTCTAGATCATGATCTAATTTATCACCTTGTGTTATCATGTTAGATCTAATCCAATTGGACATCTAAATTGCTAATTTAGATCTTACTATGCTTATTATGACAACATAATTAGGTTAGAATCAATTGACTGCCACCAGGTCATCAGCTTTATGTTCACCTTGCTATGATGTTAATTACATGTCCATTCACCCTTTTATCATTCTAGTTTATGTTTATGCCAAGATGATCACTTTAGTTATATTCCCATTATTCTTCCTATTATCGTTTGTGATTAGGCTATTGTCTAGCCTTGGCATGCCGCCAGTTTATGAGTACGATAGTTTGAGAACGGGGGAGAAGGGTTAATATTGGCATAATTAGAATATTAACATTATTGGACATATAATTCAAATGGGAATAAAAAAAGAAATAATAACCTATAATGACATAGGTAGATTTAGATAAAAATGGAATGTCTAGTAATTACAATTAGGAATTGTAATTGCACTTATGACACGAGGTTAGGTTGCATTAGTGGTGGAAGTCTGCCCGGACCCGACCGGCATATCTAGCAGCCACTAATGTTGAACCTAATGTGAGAGGTCTAAGTGTGCAAATATGAATTGGGCTAAGACACGAGGTTAGACCGAACTGTGAAATAAGACTACCCGGACTCGATCGGCATATCCAGCATCCACACGTTGTAGCCCTAATGTGGGAGGTCTAGCCCATTATAACCATAATTGGACATGGTAATAAATTGGACTGCTTAACCTAATTTAATCCATAAGGATTATATGATTATGAACTTAAGTTAGGGTTAAGTAAAATTGGATGGGTAGTGGGTGGGTTAAGTAAATTTGAGGGGGTGGGTAATATTTACATATAGGCCCACGAACTTAACCCAATAAGGTTATGTAATTAAAGACACCCTATAGGGTAAGCATAACTGACACATGGTTATGTAATTAGAGACACGTAAGGGTATACATAATCAGTGAAAAACCTAGTGGGGATATAAGACAAAGGGGAGAGCTTGTATCAGATTGTGTGGGACCCATTTCAGTCAGTAACTCGGAGTAGTATCAAATAAAGTACTCCGCGCTAGGCGGAGAAGGGGCACGCTTACTGATTGATTATAAGAAATCCAAACGAGACGGACGGTGTGGGCGGCGCAAACCGACCAGGCCATGTGCGTGCATGAGCCGGGCAAAGGGGGATAAGACGACCGTGACACCAGTAGATATGGTTGTGCACATCTTAAGGGTTGCCACTTTAGGAAGTGATACCTCCTACTTTGGGGCCGGCACAGGATATCTATGGAGTAGGGAGCCGATCGATTAGGGCAGTGGTTAGGGTACACTCGGACGTATGCACTAAGTCTACCAACTTATAGTGGAAGGGATCTTCTCATTTTAGTAATAGTGCAGAGTAATCGTTAGAGAATTGTATACACCTTACCCTGTCTACCTTGTCACACCTTCCATTTATGTTGTGATCTCACTTATCCACTTTATATGCCTATCATGTTACTTTTATTTATTTACTGGCTATAAGTAACTAGACTCGCCAAACTTTATGTCTGACCCTTTTGTTTCTCCTTTTTCTTCCGTTTCCTCCCCCCCCCCCCAAGGTTCTCAGGGAGGAAACACTCAGGCTTATTCAGGACTCAGATATCATCTTGCTAGGAGCTACTTCTGAAGTATGGATCAAGTTCTTGTCTCTACTATGGCTGAACTCTTTCAATTGGGGAATTATATTTTTCATATTCTTATGTACTCTGATGATGCAAGACAGAAGTTATTTTATTGTAATGGTTTTTGTGACTTATGGTATTATGGACCACGGCACTATAATTTATGTTTGAAATAAAAATTTAAAATTTTCGCTCCTATCTTATTAATATCTGTCTTGTAATTATTCTGTGTCTTTTTACCTATAACGCTTTACGAAACTTAATGCATTCCCTTAGTAAGTGACATTAATGGACGTGCGGTGTCACACTTGGTACAGAGCTGAAGGTTACCAGATTAGATAAAAGTTTTTTGAAAAATATTTTCAAAATGGGTTTTGAAAAAAAGTATTTTAAAAAAGAAAAGTCTGTTTTGAAAATATTCCCCAAGAAGCCATATGTAATATCCTTCGGTCCTTTATCTAAAATTCTTCCTTTTTCCTTTTTCATCATGTATGGGGAACAAAACATTCCTAATATCACAGAGGGCGTCATAATACCCGGATGGTTCCGTAAGTATTTGGAGGCCACGGCGCCTGCCGAAGGCCAAGGAAACGTTCCTCGCCCAGCTGCACCAGTCATTCCTCCTCCTCCCCCTCCAAGAGTTGATAACTTCGCCAAGATCTACAAGGACTTCCGCTACGGGAGGGAAGCCATTCCATGGGAATGAGACATCCGTAGAAGCTAGGAACTGGCTTAAGGAGACCGAGGTCTTGTTTATAATCTTTGAAGTAGAGGATCGAAAAAAGATTCAGTTAGCTGCTTGGCTATTAAAGGACGAAGCCACATTTTAGTGGGAAGTCACCCAAGCAGGACGTCCTGTGGAAACTTAGGAAGATTTCAGATAGAGGTTTCAAATGAAATTTCTTTCCCAAGCTGTAACAACCCAAATTTTAATAATGTGTTAAAACCATAAATCAAGGCAGAATTAATTTTTAAAATAAGAATCAAGGGAAACGGGTTACGCCATTGCGTTCGTCTCGGAATTCTGCTTGAAATAGAGTCCGAGTTTGCGTAAACGGATACCGTATGAAGAAGATATGGACGAACGAAGTTAGGCAGAAAAACTAGAAATGGGCCAGAATGCACTGGCGCACTTGGGAAGTGCGCCAGAACAAAATTGCACTGGTGCACTTGGGAAGTGCGCCCATGCAATTTTGCATTGGCGCACTTGGCAGGTGCGCCAAGGACGAGCAGAAACCTGCTTGGTCAGGCCCTGGCTGGCCTGGTCGGGTTCTGGTCGAATTTCTGAGCTCTGGTGTGTCACTAGGGCTGACTTGTCATTTTATGATTGGCTTTTCTTGAGATGTATGGCCTTGATAACTTCTATCTTCATCAACGGCTCTAATTAGTTTGAAACCCTATATAAACAGCCTCGTAGCCTCATTCTCTTCACACCATTCTTCTCTAACCTTATGCTGCTCAAACTCTTGATGATCATGGCTTCTTCTTCTTCCTCTAAAATAAAATAAATTAGATTAAAATAAACCATGAAGATTATTTCTTGAAGACTATGGCTAGGAATTTCTTATTGGTGAATTGCTTCTACAATCAAAGCAAGATTCAGCGATTCAACAATTCAATGACTAATTTCTAGACTTGACTTCTGCGTCTAAATTTTTTAGACCACGATCTGTAAGTTCTAGTTACTTTTAGATAAAAACTATAAATCTAATATGGGCATGTTATAAACTGGAATTGATTTATGTATGATTCATATCTATTCTTGTTTTCTTCTTGGATCTTGACTATTGGGAATATTGCCTATGACGTTGAAACTATTGTTAATGGCCTAAGACTATGACGGTGAACATAAGACTACGCCTATGACTGGGAACATAAGATTATGCCTATGCCTATGACTATGAACATAAGACTATGCCTATGCCTATGCCTATGCCTATGACTATGAACATAAGACTACTCCTATGCCTATGAGGGTGAACATAAGACTGTTGCCTATAACTATGACAAGGACAATTGTGACTAATCACCTATGATTCATGACGAGGTTATTGCCTAGAATTATGACTATGAAATTGAATCTAGATTATTATTCAAACCTTTTCATGTTCATAATGTTATGCCTGCGATGTTTTAATCAATTTATTCAGTTAGGTAATGCCTTGGAAATAAATTGATAATAGGGCAATGTTTATTATGTTGATCTATGCCTGTGGTTCTATTCTATCATCATGTTGAATCGGGAATTAATGAATAAGTCTATTCATATGTATATGAACTTGGAGTATAACCCGTTATGACAAGTTGTGCAGTTTATCATGTTATGCAAGTTTTAGGTTGTAAAATCATATCACATATATGACCAAATGTTAGATCTACATGTTTATGTGTACATGTTAAACCTATGCCATATTTCAAGTTCACACTTATTCATATGCTCGTGATTGATTTGCAAGTTCACATATATGTAAGTTGATTTAGTCTATGTTGCAAATTCACATATATGTATGTTGATTTAGTCTACGTTGCAAGATCACACCTATGATATTAATGTTGATTGTTTTGCAAGTACACACTTATGGTGTTCATATTGACTATGCCAAGAATGCCAATTTTACACCTATGTCATGTTAATGAATTTCTTTATGCAAATTTTGTGTACGTTAAGTTAGGCTAAGTTTTTAGCCTAATATTATATGCCAAAAATCATGCGAACGAAAAATTAGGCTAAGATTGTTAGCCTAATATTTAGATGGGGTAACGTTGGGAAAAATTGGAAATTATAGGAGACTTGGCATGAAACTTGCCTTGAAAACTTGACACGAACTCGACATGAGTCTTGAACATGGATATGACACTAGAATGAACATGAAAATGGCCAACTCGAGGTTGGGTTGAGTTTGCAGTGTAAATTTTCCCGGAACCGCCCGGCAAATCCAGTGACTGCAAACAATAGGATCCAATGTGAGTAGTTGGTCATATCGCGCTTGAAACCCGAGGTTAGACTGAGTTGTGGTGTAAATCTGCCCGGAACTGCCCGGCATATCCAGTGACCACAACAACAGGTCTAATGTGAGAGGTTGGGGTGCATTAATGAATTAATGCCACATGATAGGGTTAAGTCATGAACATGAAAAGACAACACTTAACCAACTTGATACATGATTCGTAGGCGGGTTAAGTCACGAACTTGAATGACAACACTTAACCAACTTGACATGCTAGACTGATAGGGGTTAAGTCACGAATTTAGATGACAACACTTAACCTATTAGACGGAAACCCTAGTTACGCGGTCCATTTCAGCAGTAACCCACTAGATGTATCATGGTACCTTGGAACTAGGCAGGGTGGGGCACGATTACTGGGCTGATTGTAAGCGATCAGAATGACGGCTGTGTTGGTGCGCCAGTGTAGGTTCAGGCGGGCTATGGTCGTGCACGTGGTCCGCAGTTGAAAAAGCAGGCATTGGGCATCAGTAGGTTTATCTGTGCATGCTTGATTCGTGTCGGCAGTTGGCACCATAGGGCTTGATACACCCTATGGTGGACCTAGCACAGGTGACTACATTCGTGATAGGGCCGTATGACACAGACATACGACGAGCTAGAACTTGTAGGGAGCCGATCGACTAGTGGATCGTTTCGTTGGACCTAGAAATGGGTCATTTCATGATATTGGGCCAAGGGATTATTTCATGATTTATATAAACATGGGTTTGGGATTCTAGTACAGTTGATGCAGCGAACCTTGAATATGTGATGCTATACTTGATTTATCATGTTATCTTAGTTTATCTTGCCCATCTTGATAGCATCCTTATGTTTACTTTCAGTTTACACATGTCATGTTACCTTTATCTGTTTTTATGCTGAAAGTCACTTGGACTTACCAGTCTTTATGACTGACCCGTTTTCTTTTGCCTCTTTTTCTTCCGTTTCCCCCCTCCCCCGGTTCTTAGGGAGGAAACTCTAGCACTTAGCTTGGATTTCACTTGCTTTCGGTTCAGCTCATGTACAGTTTGATCTTGAGCTATGCTATGGCTGCATTTCTGCTACCTTTTGGAAATTAGGCTCCTTTTGTTGTTTCAAGTTTATGCTTCTTTATTTATGCAAGAAAGAATTTATTGTAATGGAAAATAATGACCTTGGCTATTTGATGTAAAAGGTTTTGACTCTTTTTGAAAGTAATGAAATTTATCTTTTGATTCTTCCGCTGTTTTATCTATGTTCTGTCTTGTAATATTTCTGTGTTTGTTTACCTCGATAACGCTCCTCCAAAACTAGTGCATTCCCTTTGTGAGTGACCCTAGAGGAGGTGGGGTGTTACACAAGATGAGAGAAGCATACATATGGAGAGGTTCTTAGCAATCAAATAAGGAAACTTAACGGTGAAGGAATATGTTAACAATTTCAACCAACTGGCAAGGTTCAGGTTAGAGTTGGAGGATACACCGCACAAAAGGGCTTTGCGGTTTGCTAAAGGGATGAATGAGTCTCTACGTGGGTTAGCCATGTCTCATATTCCAATGGGGGCCACTTTGAAATGCTTGTTGATATGGCCCTAATGCATGAGGAGGACAAGGGAGAAAAGAAGGAAGCAATGGCTGAGGAGACATCGCAGAATAAGAAGGTGTGGCCCAAGAAGGGGTAGCAACAACAACAGAAGAATGGAGGGAAAGATGATAAAGGCAAGGATAAGAGAAAATGTCACAATTGTGGAAAGGAGGGTCACTTGATCAAAGACTGTAAGAGAAGGAAGAGCAATTGCTTCAATCGCGGAGAGGTCGGCCACTTCTCTAAAGAGTGCCCAAAGAAATCACAGGGAGAAGGTCAAAGAGCAGAAACTTCTGGAGGGCAGGTGCATGCTCTCGCGATCAGTGCTCCTGAAAGAGGTAGGAAAATTTCCGTAGAAAGTTTGGTTTCTCTTTCAAACCATCCAGTTAGAACACTTTTTGATTCTGGCGCTTCACACTCGTTTATATCTAGTTCTATGGTTGAATCTCTGCACTTAATTACTAGTATGGTAGTAGATCCCGTAGTTGTTTCAAACCCATTGGTGGTTCGGCTCATTTATCGATGATTTGATGAGGTTTGAAAATATCTGTATTAGGCGTCGAGTTTGAGTGCGACGCGTATGTGCTCGAGTTTATGGGCTATGGGTTGATTCTAGGAATGGATTGGCTTTCCACGTATGGGGCCATTCTGGATTGTGAGAGGAGGGTTGTTAGACTCCTGACTTGTCATGGGAAGACCCTCGAAGTTTCTTGTGACCCCCAAGGGTCTGTTATACTTAGCTTTCTAGAGTCTCTAGATGCATCCATAGATGATTTGCAATCAGTTCTGGTGGTTCGAGATTATTCTGATGTTTTTGATGAAGTACGGGGTTTACCTCTAAGGCGTGATATCGACTTTTGCGTATATCTGGTGGACAATGCAAAGCCAGTTGCATTACCAGTGCGCCGCATGGCTCCAAGGGAAAGGAGTGAGCTGAGAAAGAAAGTAGGGGAGCTACTTGAGAAAGGGTTTATCAGACGAAGCATATCTGAATGGGGTGCTCCAGTAGTATTCACAATTAAGGCGAATGGTTTGCTTCATCTGTGTGTTGACTATAGAGGGTTGAATAAGCTCACCAAGAAGAATATAGAGAGTTGAATAAGCTCACCAAGAAGAATAGGCACCCGCTTCCAAGGATTGATGATTTACTTGATCAGCTTATTGGTGCCTAGGTATTTTCTCAGCTGGACTTGGCTATGGGGTTCCATCAGTTGAGGGTGGTTGAGGACAGCATAGATAAGACTGCTTTTAGAACTCCGGACGGTTTCTTTGAATGGATAGTGATGCCTTTTGGGCTGACGAATGCACCCGCCTATTTTGTCGATCTAATGAGTAGGGTGTTTCGGGAGTTCCTAAACTAATTTGTTATAGTCTTTGTTGATGATATTTTGATCTTTTCCAAAAGCGAGGAAGAGCATGCCCAACATTTGAGAGAAGTTTTGAAAACTCTCCGTGACCATCAGCTTAAGGCGAAGTTCTTCAAATGCCATTTTTGGAGAAAAGAGGTGGGATTCTTAGGGCATGCAGTCTCCAAAGAGGGGATAGCTGTAGATCCCGCCAAGGTGGTTGCAGTGCAAGATTGGCAGATTCCTAAAAATGCAACAAGGTGAGAAGCTTTTTTGGGTTGGCAGGTTACTATAGGAAGTTCATTAAACACTTCGCAAAGATATCAGCCCCTCTTACCAGGCTGACAAAGAAGAATTTGGCATTTTCATGGGATATAGACTGTGACGTTGCTTTCCAACGACTGAAGAGGGCTCTGACAACAGCCTCAGTCTTGACCTTTCCTGATGGGAATAAGGTGTTTGCTGTTTACACTGATGTGTGTGGTACAGGGCTTGGTGCGGTTCTAATACAAGAAGGGAAAGTAGTATGTAATGGGGGTAGACAGTTGAGGGTTCATGAGAAGAACTACCCTACCAATGATCCAGAGTTAGCTGCCATAGTTTTTGCGTTAAAGACATGGCGTCATTATTTACTTGGAGAGAAGTTCAAATTATACACCGATCATAAGTCTCTCAAGTATCTGTTCTCACAGAAGGATCTCAAAGGCAACAACGATGGATGAAGTTCTTAACTTCTTATGATTTTGAAATCGCTTATACCCATGGCAACGGTAATGTGGTGGCAGACGCACTAAGTAGGCATAGGATGGCCCTGAGTCCTCTGTTTGTGGAAAGAAAGAACTTGGAGTTCATATCAGCTTTTGATTTTATACCCTCCATCAAAGTTTTGCCTGATTTGTTTGCATCCTTGGAGATACGACCAAATTTTATGGACCAAATAGGAGCTTCGCAACAAGGTGACCCACAAATTTTAGACATCATGGAAAAGCTCAGAAGAGGGGAGACTTCTAGTCACCTCAGTAGATATGTCATAGATGAATAGGGGTGGTTGCGACGAGATGGAAGGCTTTGTGTTCCTCAAACTGGAAGTTTGATAAAGGAAGCCCTAGAAGAAGCCCACCATTCTAAGATGACTATTCATCCAAGTTGTGACAAGATGTATAGATACATGAAGAGGGTTTTCTTTTGGGCTGTAATGAAGAAAGATGTAGCCGAGTTTGTTTCACAGTGTTTAGTTTGTCAGTAGGTGAAAGCTGAGCAAAAGAAGACCAGTGGATTACTTCATCCGTTGGAAGTTCCGCAGTGGAAATGGGAGATCATCTTTATGGATTTCATAGATGGTTTGCCTAGGTCAAAGAAAGGCAATACTAGTATTTGGGTGGTGGTAGATAGACTCACTAAGAGCGCTTACATTATTCCGATTAAGAGTAAGAGGACGGCATCGTGGTTGGCAACAATTTATGTTCGTGAGATAGTTCGTATTCGTGGAGTACCTTCCAACATCGTAAGCGATCGTGACCTCATCTTTACTAGCGAATTTTGAAAGAGTTTGCAAGAAGTATTAGGTACACAGTTGTATTTGAGCACCGCTTATCATCCTCAGACCGATGGGCAGACGGAGAGTGTGACGACCTCGAACCCCCGTTCCACGGTGGCAAGGGTAATCTTTGGAATATAACACATAAACAAATAACAGTAGAACAGAAATATATAAATACACCAGATAATGTACAATAGAATACACTGGATAATCATAATCATCAGAGTTACACAGTATACAGGATCATACTTAGTACAAAAAATAGTTCAGCTTTACATAAAATGTCTACAGCGGAATCCAAACATAATATGTACAACAGGAGTTGAACAACATAAAAAGAAAGAAGTGATAGAATCCATCTTCAACTCCATAGCTATCTAGAAAGAGCCTGCTAAAACCTGAATACAAGGCTGCCCGTGTAGAAAATAGGGCACCCGAGTTTGTAAGTGAAATAAACTACGAGTCAGTCATGAGACTGGTATGAGAAATCTACTTAACTTATTTTACAATAAGGCCAATCACAGGACCACGCCGCTAACGCAGAACGGGTTTACTCCATTGGATTTCCAGTGCTTAAAACAAGTAAATCATTAAACATCGCAATGCTTTTTACAAAAATTAAGCCATTATAAGACTCAGTTTCCATAACACAATGCAACGCAAACCGAAGGATAGAGTTTTTACCTTGTAATGGCCAAAATATGCTAGATACGAATAAAACAAAAGCATTTGATATTATTACTAGTGTTTATACGTTTTTAAAACAATTTCAATCATAAGTATCTATCATAGACAGCATAAGTGCCCCATACCACATGTCGCCATATATAGGTATACAATCAAAACCGCACAATGTCATATTTGGAAATTGGATTTCCGTCATGAACCAAGGCAAGGGATCTCCTAACCGCTTCGAGACTCTCTAGCCCGAGCCTCAGGAACAGCAGCAACTGTACCTTGGATCGTCAGGGCCGGTCCACATGGAGTGGATTAAAATGCCTGAACACTGCGTTTCCACGCCCTATGGGGGCGTAAACTGGTCATATCCCGACCAAACCATCGGCTCCGAAGAGACCGAAATAACCGAGGCGCCTCGCCATCCATCATCCACATAAGTAAAATGTCCGGGCGTGTAAAACCCAAAACACCACTCCTAGCTAGAAAGAAACGCATGTCCTCCCTAATGTCCTCTCCCGTTTTTGGCTCATACCGGGGTGTGAGGCCCACGAATCAACGCTAAACACAAAGCCAATAATTTAAAGCCATGCTTTGATCATCAACCACAAGGCTCTGCTTTTCAACAAAAGTCTTGATCGCAGCATCTCTGCATGCCACGTTGTCAATCTACAACGTCAGACACACATCCATTTACAAGTCTGTTCTGGGTCTGAACGAAACCGGAGGTACCTTATTCCTCTCCCGTATGTCCAATACAGGAGAGAGGCCCTCGCACATCTGAAGGATCAACAAGTACGTCCGGACAACCACCACTGTAACCCCTTCAGGGCAGCAACTCCCATCAAAGGCATCAGTAGCCATCCATTCGATGTGAAGATCATCAGTCTTGCACCGTCTTCATATCTTCAACTTCTAATCGTCGACCAATTATTTGAAATGAGATTTAACTCGCCCTTTTCAAATAATTCACGTATAATTAGAATTCAAATCTATTCATTTCCATAGTTAAATTATTTGACATTAATAATTCATTTCATTAATGTAATTTTCACGCCAAACACATCAGCCATCAAATATCCAATAAATCGAGTAAATTCGGTTTATTTCCATTTCATATCGTTTATAATATTTTATAACGATTTATCGCTATTTTTATTTATTCTAAAAATAGCCAATTTATTCAAATGACGCTTCAGGCCATAACGCGGCCATGGCGCTGTTTTTCTTCAGATTTGATTTATACATATCTGAAAATCTAACTGTTGGATCTTTACAAATTTTATATCATTGGAAATCTTTTCAAAACGAATCCAATGGTTCTAGTTTTGGGAAAATCCGATGGTCGGATCTCTCGATACAATCGTTTAAAGTTACAATTTCAAAATACGAGCTGCAGCGTCGTTATTCGTTTTATTTTAATTATTTTTATGTATAAAAATATAATCCATTCTGGCGCTGTTTTTATTCAGATTTGAAATAAACATTTCACACAATCCAACCGTTGGATCTTTGCAAATTTGGTATCGTTGGAAAGATATTTCCAAAGCAAACCCAACGCTTTTGGTTTTGGGAAAATCCGACGGTCGAATCTCCCGCAATAATCATATAAAATCGCAGTTTCAACATACGAGCTGCAACTTCGTTATTCTTTTTAATTTAATTATATTTATTTATATATATATATATTTAAAAACATAAATTATTTTTCAATTTTAAAACCATTTTCATTTCATATATTTGATAAAAATAATATTTTTACCCAACAAATATTTATTTCAACACATGACTATTTTTAACACTTCGTATATATAATAAAATGTTATTTTTATTGTCAAAACAATTTATTTCAAAAATGAAGATTTTTAGCGATTCATATATATTATAAGAATGTGATTTTTATTGTTACAACAATTTATTTCCAACATGAATATTTTAAATACTTCATATACATGATAAAAATGTGATTTTTATCTTTCAACCATTTTATTCGTCATATGAATATTTTTCCAACCCATGATTATATTTCAATACATGAATATAAATCAAACACAGGAATATTTCAGAAAATTTCAGCAGTGTAAAGGTAGGGGGTTTAAAACCGGCACCGTCCCGAGTACGGCTCCTCACACTACCTTACGCCTCGCAGCGTTCCCAAAGGGGCTTATCCTTATAATCTAAATATTTCGATTCATTTTCATATCACAATGGATTTTTCCACAAATAATTCCAATTTTGTTTCAACCACGAACAATCATTATCAACCATTCGCATTTATCAACCAAATTTCACGTCAACCAAAATCCAAACAATCACAACCAATATAAATCGTCAATGGTCTGTGGACGAGGGGAGTATATATATATAGATATACGTATATAAATATATTTCCATTTCAATTCCATTCAATGCACATATAATTTTTATAACGCATATATAACTTATACATCGCACATATAATTTATACAACGCTTATACAAGAGGTGTGCAATGCTTATATAACTTATACATCGATTATATAATTTATACATCGCCATTCCATATCGTTTTGAATTTAGAAATCTCACATTGGGTTCCACTCCTTCAAAAATGGTAGGAAACTCCAGAAATTCTCCGGTCTCTTCTAGAATGTAGAAGACGATGCCACGGTCCCGGTGTCTCTTGTTTCACTGAATTTCGACCACATAGCAGAAAGATATGATTTTTATAAGTTTGCAATGCTTTTATTTATCGAAATCAGTTAAAATAAACAAAGCTATATGTTTTCCATACATGTTCAAAAGTAGGTTTCAAATTTGCGATCCAACTGCTCAACGGTTGGACGATCGGCTTGCGCAGCGTCAAAGAGGGAGGAGAGGGGCCTCCAGCGCCGGTGGTTGCGCTCCGATCAATGGTCCCCGGTGGTCACGGAGGAGCTTCAAATGCGAAGACTTCACGATGTTAATTCACCTTTGATACTTGACGATAACTGGTGAGACAACCATGGATGTGTAGCCCTCAGCCTCCTCTACGAAATCTTCAACTGGAGGGTGGCCTAATTCTATGTGCGGAGGGAGTAATCGGAGGGAGAAGAAATGAAGAGGCGTCGTCGTTCGATTTGGGAGAGAAGCGGGGAGAGAGAAAGTGTTGGTGAATTATGATTGGCCCATAATATATTTAATTATTTATTTCCTAAAAATACTCCTTTCTCCTTATGAACTCTAATCCAAACCCAACGACTGTCATCCCTAGCTAAACACCCCCATTCCGGACACAATGGAATATGTTTTGTAGGCCCCCTTGACTGTTTCATCCAGTTATCCTTCAAATTAAAATATAAAACATTCAAATTCTGATTTGAAGGCACATTTTAATTTGCCGGGGCCACATACTAATTCTAAAAATTCCTAAAAAATAAATCTACCTATGTTGGGACGATACGTTCCCAACAAAACTGATTTCGTCGAATTTGGAGATCATTTGAAAAATGTCCATTTTCTGGTTGATCCAAAATGACTGAAATTTACTAAACACATTTTCCTTTGCTACGCTCACATATTAACTCCAAAAATTATGGAATTTGAAACCTATCAATAATTTGACATTCTGGATCCAACAAAAGTGGTTTTGTCGAAAATGGAGGCCGTTCGCAAAATGACTATTTTCACGGGCTATATTAATTCCATAGCGACCTTTCTGAAAATTCATTTAGCCATAACTTTTGATTCCCGCTATGAAATTTTGATTTTTTAGATTCATTAGAAAGATATTCATAAACAGATTTAATTATTTTTGATTTCACTAAAATCCGTTTCATTTTGCATCCTGCACAGTCAAAGTTCGGATTCAATTTTTCAAACTGCCGCGCCATTTCAGGCCTTGTTTTATAATTAAAATAAATATATTCACGCTAACTTCGATCAAAACAAATTTTTGGTCGTTATTATTTAAAATAATTTATTTTAAATATTCAAAATCCACTAAAATAGCCAAATTAATTTTTTTTTAAATTGGTTCAGATTTTCCGGGTTATTACAATCTCCCCCACTTAAAATCTTTCGTCCCCGAAAAGGAACGAATCTGAATGTTGTTTAATTAACCAACTAAACTTTCATTCTGTCTTCCATTCTTCAACTTTTCAGTTTCTAAGAATTTCCTAGCTCTTCAAAATTTTGGCTAACAACCTAAATTTTCGAAAAATTTCGCCATAACCTCCTTTGTATGGGGAGGGGTTTGGAAATTTATTGGCCCGTGTTAGGTACCCAATAAATCCTAATAAGCATACACATATTTATAGTGATATATTCCGGTGTCCATAGGGGAGTACGTGTATAGATCATAACTCCAAAGAATAAATTCTCGTCACCTTATAAATGTTTTTGTGCCTTAATGACCAGAGAGACGTGTTTATTGTCATCTCCAAACCCGTGTGGGGTTTATATTAGTCTGGCAATTTACCGTTATATTTTATATAGTCCATGTCAATCTTCTGTTCAACCTGTAACATAGTCATCGCCATACAAGCCTCTTGCTAGTATGGTAAATCTTCCACCTCGTTACATAAGCTCCAAATGCTTATGTGGTATATGATAGGGTATGCTATCTTCAAGAAATATGCCATGTAGTGTAGTTCAAAATTAATTGTTACTACCATATGGCAACGTTTATTATTTCACACAGACCAGCCAGCACTCCGCATCCAATGGCATTCACAGGAGTTGATATAATAAATAAAATTGCGCATCCAACTCATTAAGGTTTACCTATTTTTCGGGCATGGAATTAAATTCTTTACTCAACAGCAAATCCATTTACCTGTTCAAACTTATATAACGTACATGCATATATTTCTATCTATTTTCAAATCAGTTTAATATTTGATTCAATTTCCATAAATTTACCTTCATTCTCTTACTGATTAGATTAACTATCATTCCAATAATATGATTAATCAAATTCATAATCACACAACACAAACAACAATCAATTTATTGATTAACTTTTTCAAAAATATACTAATTAATTCATATACTCTTTTAAAATCATTCATGCTATATAATTAAAAATTTCACATCCACGAAAAGGAAGCTACAACAAAGCAAAAAACAATACGGAAATGCAAAATACTGTAAATGTACCTTGCACCAGAGTTAATCAGAGATATCCACCCCGCAATTGGGATAAGCTTGCTTAATGCTCTCCTCAGTTTCCCAAGTACAGTCTTGCGGATCTCCACTCCATTGCACTTTGACTAAGTGAACCTTCTTGTTCCTCAGCTCTTTAGTTTCTTTGCCAATAATCTTTATCGGCTCTCTCCTCACAGCTAATTCTGGAGTAATTTCTAAATCTTGTTGCGCGGCTTCTTCCACGACCAAGTCTGGATCATGTACATGCTTTCGAAGTTGAGATACGTGAAACACATCATGTACTCCAGGCAACCAATCAGGCAATTGAACTCTATAAGCGAGAGTTCCAATTCGTTCGAGTATAGGAAATGGACCAATAAATCTGGGTGCCAACTTCCCTGTTTTGCCAAATCGGACTACTTCTCTCATCGGAGAAACCCTCAAATACACGTAATCACCAACCGCAAATGAAAAATCTCTTCTTCTCGAGTCTGCATAGCTCTTATGGCGGCTTTGAGCGGCTAGTAATCGTTTCTTAATGAAATCGACTTTATCCGCAGCTCGCGAATCATATCGGGTCCCAATACAAGTCTATTGCTAGGTTCTACCCAACAAGCAAGAGATCTGCATGGTCTACCATACATTGCTTCGAATGGTGACATTTCCAAGCTCGCTTGGTAACTGTTGTTGTATGAGAACTCGGCCAAATGCAAATGGTCTTCCCATGATCCTCCAAAATCAATAACACAAGCCCGCAATAAATCTTCTAAAATACGATTCACCCTCTCAGTTTGACCATATGTTTGAGGATGATAAGCGGTGCTCAAGTTCATTTTTGTTCCCAATTCGGCTTGGAATGATTCTTAGAATTTACTAGAAAAAATCGGGTCATGATCACTAACGAAACTCATGGGAACTCCATGCAGTTTAACAATCTCTTTAAAATAAATCTGCGCCAGACTCTGAGCAGTTCTATTTGATCTGAGATATGACGGCCCGCCCCGCACCAGCCGACATTTCCTCCGAAAGAGCGCTGTACACATGCCAACTAGCACGGAACGGTCGCCAAAGAAAGCAAAGAAGAGAATGAACTAATCGAAAACCTGTAGAATGTCTCACAGCGCATGGAACAAAATATAATAATAATATACTTGACATAAAACAGGCGAGACAGTGCATAAGCTGATAACTAAAACCAACATCAACATCAGAGTAGCGGAAGTCTAAATACAGCTTATTACAACTTTTCAAATTACTGTCTCTAAACAAAAGAAATCTAAAGTAGAAGATGCACTACTAATGCCCAAGCAGTGATTTTCAACAACACAGGGAGAATATCTATATGTATCATACGTGGAAGCCTCCTGCTCGTCTCCGGATCAGCTACTCGTGCACACCCAGCTAACCTGTCTCTAGTTTGCTCGTGAGAGCACCCAGAGTAATAAGAAGAGACATAAAACTGGGTCAGACAAAAAGTCTGGTATGAGCGATAAACAGCTAAACAGAATAATAATAGGTATACTAAACCATACCTGAACCTGCAACCAAAGAGTTAGCACTACATAACATAAAATACTCTAAGGTGCGACTGAACAGATGGTGTAATGATAACGGGGGTGGGGGTGTGCATGTCATAATGATGGCAAACAAATCAACCATAGCAATCATCCTCACATCTCTCACTCAGTGCGTAAAGTATACGATTTCCGCCACTGTCAATCACTAGACCCATCGAAGTAGTGACGGAGATCGACTTGTACAACTACTGCTACTACCAAGCTTACCACATGGAGTCATGACCAAACCTTTACAAATGACCCCACTTCATTGGTCTATAGCTCTTTAGTCGTACCTAGGCCACTGTGGCCCTGAATCCGTTCACATACTCCCTACACATAGTGATTCAAAGTTACAGACATCGACAACCCCTTAGCACACGTCCCGCAGCAAAGCCCAACTCATGAGGTCGACTCGTTGGTTCACAACTGGATCCTGAGTACAAACTTCCCATTGGACTACCTTTGCATCTCGGGTTCTGGTCGTCACCTTCTTCTCCGGATCGGTCTCCATTTCTTTGCTTCACTTTGCTTCAAGTCGTGGTCATCAGCTCCTCGGTTCGGATCGTGAGTCAGCCCCCATCGGTTCGGTTCGGTGCCCAAGTTCCATCGGGTCGTGTTCCCTCACCTGGGTCGGTTCGTAACAATGCTCCAGGCTCGTGCTCGTCATGTCAGGTGGAAGGCTCCCTGGTCGGATCGGGTCGGGCCTTCATTACCAATTCAGATCGGGGATCCTTAGATGCGAGCGGATCGGTCTTGGTCACCCCTGGCAGATCGGGTCAGGTTCCTCAAGCTTCTCCATGGTGCATCGGAGTGGCACACGAGAGGTGGATCGGGTCGGAAGCTCCTGGTGTGGGTGGTTCGGTTCGTGCTTCTATCCGATCTGATCGGTTCGGGTACCTTCCTGCACTTTGTCCAGCAAGCTGTTTACGCCATTCGACGACGTTTTCGACCAATCTAACACTTCTAGACAATCACAAATCATACCATATAGTCATAGCAACATGTATAATCATCCACAAACAGCAAAACAACAATCATAGCATGTAAAATGGATCGAACATACCCAAAGCCCCGTATTTTCCCTTAAACATGTTTAGGCAAAACAAATGATATGATTAGTAAAACTTAGCCAAATCAAACCAAATTTCTAACAGAGGTCTAAAACATTATTTTCAAATTTATAAGTATTTTTCCATAATTTAATCATGTTTAATTTCGTTAATCTTCATTAATTACCCTTAATTAACCATAATTAGTGAGGAACTATGCAAATCACTCACCTTAGCCACAAATAAAACCTTTTGAATTAAACTCTACTGTTTGGGCGTGAATACCAATGCATCACAGCAGCTCTACCTCGATTCTTGTGCTAATCCGCCTTGATTTGATGTTGCTAAGCCTAATCCTTGATTAGAAAGTGATTTGGAGGTGTTTTAGAGGTTGGAGGCCATTGTTAGGTTGAAGAGATGGTTTGTGGCGGCTGGAAAATGAGTGAAAAACTGAAATCCTAACCCTAGCAGCCCTCAAATACCTCTAATTCCGAAATCCCCCATTGGGCCTAGCTGTTATTCACCTGGTTAAGCCCAATTAAGCTGCTTTTCACTATCTGAAACTTGTTTCAGCCATATCTCCCAAACGGTAAGTCCGTTTGGCTAACGTAACCACTCTACGGAATTGTAAACCATCATCCGGAGCCAATGGAAGTGGTTTCAAATCAAAAATCTTTTCCAATCAAAAGTTATGGACAAAACAAGATTAGTTAGGGGCAAAACAGTCATTTAAAAATCGGGAAAAATCATGAACATGGGAAATGACCTCAATAGCCGTCTCCCAAAGTTACATGACCATACGACTCCGTATGTAAAAGAAATAAATATTCTATGATCCTTCGATGCATAGAATGCGGGTCGTTACACCCTCCCCCCTTAAGAAATTTCGTCCCCGAAATTCCTTAACCCAAAACATACAAAGGATCCCGCATGCCTACCAGCCACATACAATAATCAAACATGCAAAATAAACAAAATAAACCTATCCTAGCATGCAGAAAGGCTAAATCGAAACTGAAGTCTTACCAGGCGAAGAGTTCTGGATACGTCTTCCTAATGCTCTCCTTTGTCTCCCAAGTACAGTCATTCTCATTCTCGCCCCACTGAACTTTGACTAATTTCACCGCTTTCCTTTGAAGTTGGTTCGTATCATTCCCAACAATACGCATAGGCTTGCGGTTCCCAACCGCCTCGGGTTCAACTTCGATATCATCCAACTGATCATGTGAAATAGTCACATCTGGGTCGTGCACGAACTTCCTTAACTGGGAAACATGAAATACGTTGTGAACTCCTGCCATCTTCTTTGGTAATTCAACTTTGTATGCCAAATCCCCAATTTGCTCAAGAACGGGGAATGGACCAACAAATCTTGGTGCTAACTTGCCTCTCCTGCCAAATCGTGTCACGCTCTTCAACGGAGAAATCATGATAAACACCAAGTTGCCAATGGAGAATTTTAATTCCTTTCTCCTCTTATCAGCATAGCTCTTCTTGGGCAGCTGTAACACCCCACTCCCGCTATGATCACTCACTAAGGGAATGCCATAGCATCGGTGGAGTATTTTAGTGAATATAGAACAGAAAAATTACAACAAGACAGATATAAATAGTACTTGAAATTTTAAAACATCATCTCATAACAGCGGAAGTAAAACATGTCTGGTTCCATCATAAAACCATAATAAAGGTCAAGTACAATATCCATCAAAATAAAGGAATACATAATCCCACTCTCATACAATAGCCAAAACAGAAGAAAAGATAACTGGATAACTGGAGCTTTACATCTACCCAAGCTCCTAAAGACTGGAACAGCAATCCGATCAAGCTCCACTACTGCTAGGATCCACCACAGGACCTGAGGGTTGGGAAAAAGATAAAAACAACGGGGTCAGACATAAGTCTGAGCGAGTCCTATAACTTTAACAATACAATCGTTAAAGTAACCAGAGAAGACATGAATTGATATACGGTAACATATAGGGATGAATAGCTACCCTAAGCAATCAACTAAACTAAGATAAAGGATAAAGACGCATCTACCCTTCCTAAGGTAAATTACTAAACTGCACCACACCAGTCGTTCTTAACTTAAAGGTTGATCCCACCTAAGGACTTATAAAATTACTTTAATGGTACTTGCGTACCCCTAGATGACCAAGTAGGCGCCACGGGGCCCTACAATCCATTAGGTGTACACACTACTTCCCATTCGATCGGCTCCCTAACGTAGATACCCGTGCTGGCCCCACCGTGGGATGTATCATTCCCCAATGTGGCAACCTGATGGAACTAAAGGTGCACGGCTTATATCTACTCGATGCAACAACGGCTTACCTACCAGCCCGGGCCCACTCACGCATATGAAGCCCGTTGGACTTGCGTTGCCACCGCTAACCCGTTTGCCTCTTACAGTCAAGCCCAGTATGCGTGTCCCGTCCTCGACATGGGTCGAGCCCACAAAGATACGTATGGGTTACTGGTTGAAATGGGCCTCCACAAGCTACCCACCTAAGCTTGTCCCTTTTTCTAGTATATCCCACTTAACCCTTTAATCATGTTTTAATTACATGTTCCATTTTGGTTAAGTATTCTAATCGTATTTTCTATTGCCACCCAAGGCAACCACTAGATTTTCTCATGCCACCCGAGGCACCCACTTAACCCCTCATGTCCCTCTACATGCTAATATGGTTAAGTGTTTCTTAATTAATTAATTAAGAACGTAACCTTTGTAAAGACCTCTCACATTAGACTGTCTTTTATGACCGCTGGTTAAGCCGATTGGGTCCGGGCAGCCTTATGTCATAACAGAGTCTAACCTCGTGTCTTTACATTAATTACGTATTTAGTTTGTGCCTAAGACCTCTCACATTGGGCTAACATTTGTAGCAACTGGTTAAGCCGGTTGGGTCCGGGCAGTTTTACGCTACAACTGAGTCCAACCTCGTGTCTTAGTCAATTAATTACACCTAATTAATCACCCTCATAATTTTATATTAATTATCCCTAATTAATCAAGTTTTCTTAACATGGGTAGACCTAACTTAATAGGTAAATTCCCATGGGGTAGACCTAACTCAATAGGTAAATTCCCAACACATAGTATGGGTACACCTAACCAAATAGGCAAATTCCCATACTATGTTTATTTATTTTGTGTTATGCATAATTATATTAATTTCACACAATCTTATTAACTTATGCATTTAATTACCCCATCGTTCCCACGTAATTTCGTTCATGATATAACACATATAAAAGGTGTCAACTTGCATATGAATGAACATGTTTCAAAGGTGCCATCTTGCATATTAACAAACACATAACTTGCATATGAACTTGCATAACATGTCACATAACTTGCATATAATATGTCACATAACTTACATATTCATTTTGCATAACAAACTTGCATATTAGCTTATAGACTTGCATAATGTGTCATCATGAACTTGCATATTAATAAACATGTAACTTGCATATTTACATACATGTAACTCGCATATTAACAAACATGTAACTTGCATATAAAGAAACATGTAACTTGCATATTTACATACATGTAACTTGCATATTAACAAACATGTAACTTGCATATTAACAAACATGTAACTTGCATATTTACATACATGTAACTTGCATATTAACAAACATGTAACTTGCATATTAACAAACATGTAACTTGCATAGCATATTACCATGAACTTGCATAACATGCATATGATTACATAGCCCACAACTTGCATATTTAGCATCATGCAAACATAACATACATCATATTAAACTTGCATAAGCTTACATACTCAACATGCATAAACATAAGATTAATGCTAACATCATATCATATGATTCAAAGCTCATTAACCCACATACAAAACCATAAATCTCATCACATCTCATCTAATTAGTTTACCAAAAGATCATCAAAGTGATAGAAACTCACAACTAGCAACTTTGAACACCAAATGAAGAAGATTAAGATGCTAAGAAGGGATTAGAAGTTGATTAGAGAGTGATTAGTATGCAACCCTCTTCATAAAATTAGTGGAGGCCATGAGAGCTAGCATTTTGCCATAGTTTAGTCACTAGGTTTAATTATGAATGAATTAGGGTAGGTTAGGGTCTTATTTATAGATTAGGCAAGTGTTTTAGGCCATAGGATTAACCCTAGATTCAATCCAAGCCATCAAAGCATGTCTTGGGGAAGAAGTCAAGTGTAGGAACCATCTAGGGCCTTTAGATTAAAGATGGACCATGAGAACCATTCAAATGCAAAATCTGCACTTGAGCGAATCGGCCCACGGGTTGACAGCCAAACACCCTGGATTAACCCCTAGTCGACCCAGCGAGCTCGGGTCGACTTCAAAAATCGGCCGGTTCGGTTATTCCCCTCTCCCAATTCGCTGTTTTGAGCATTTTTGCATATTTATTTATTAAATTTTCAATTATATATATATATATATATATATATATATATCAATATATATATATATATATATATCTACACAACCCATTTCACTTAATTAAGTATACTTTAATTTGGGAATTTTCGTGAAACTTCGCGAGGCCATATCTTGGTCATACGGACTCCGATTTTCGAAAACTCGGACTCTATTTCGCGTATTTTTCCGAGACGAACACAATGGCATAGTCCGTTTCCCTTGATTCCCATTTTAGAATTAAATTCTGCCTCGATTTATGTTATTACAGGTTATTGAAAATACGGGTTGTTACATTCTCCCCTCCTTAAAGGATTTCGTCCCCGAAATCTTCAAGTTAGGAAGAACGTATCCTACCATCCAATCATCCATCTACTCAAAGCATCATCCACGAGCAATCATTGTCCTTACAAGATTCTAAATGCTGGATGGATATATGCAAAAGTGTGTGTATATGTACTTACCTAATGCAAAAATCAGGCGGTTACTGATACAGTAAACCTCCTTAATGCAAACCATGATAGTGCCATGCATCCAATATGTATGCGAAACCCTATTGACACATACAAATTTCTACATGCGTGCACAACCATACACAAAAATGCATCATCCATATGATAACACAACCATGATACATCCATCAATTCTATCTAGCACATCCATTTATGCAATATGCAACATGAAGTGTCTGAGCCGATCTAGTGCCTAATGTGTGTGTATATGCGTCCACGAGCAACCACTAGCAATCAATTGCATCCACATGCATCCATCAACCATAACATGTTTCAAACACATGTTTCAACCATAGGTTTTACCCTATCTAAAGGTCCTAGGTACTAGCGAGAGGATATACTAAAGATAAGATAAGTACTAGACAAGCGATAAAGGAGAAGTTAAAAAGACATACTCTCAAAAAGAAATGGATACAAAGAACGCATCTTTGCTTCGGTCTCCCAAGTAGCATTGCTTTCGTCATCTCCCCATTGCACTTTAACTAGCTGAACTTCTCTGTTCCTCAACTTCCTAGTTTCTGACCCAAGGATGCGAGTAGGAGCTCGTCGAATCGTCGCATCACGCTCTACTTCTACATCTCTAAGCAAGCTCGGCTCTACCACCTCTGCGGTCTTATGTAAGCATTTCCTCAGATGTGATACATGGAATACATCGTGAACACCACTAAGTCTGTCGGGCAACTCTACCCTATATGCCATCCGTCCAATCCTTTCCTTAATAGGAAACGGCCCAACAAACCTTGGTGCTAACTTCCCAACGGACCCGAAGCGAACAACATTTCTCAATGGAGATACTTTGACAAAAACCATGTCCCCAACCTCAAACTCAAGATCCGTCCTTCTCCGATCCGCATAAGATTTCTGTCTATCTTGCGCTGCTTTCATCCTTTTTCGAATTAAATCAATCTTCTCTGAAGTCTCTCTAACCATATCCGGCCCAAGCAAGATCTTATCCGTAGATTCCCACCAACATGTAGGAGATCGACAAGGCCTTCCATAAAGAGCTTCAAAAGGTGCCATGCCAATACTGGACTGAAAGCTGTTATTATATGCGAACTCCACCAAAGGAAGATGTTCTTCCCATGTACCTCCAAAATCCAAGATACAAAGCCTCAAGAGATCTTCTAAGATACGGTTCACCCTCTCGGTCTGACCGTCTGTCTGAGGATGATATGCGGTGCTCAAACACAACTGAGTCCCTACCGCCTCTTGCAAACTTCTCCAAAACTCACTAGTGAAGATAGGATCTCGGTCACTCACAATGCTGGATGGTACGCCATGCAATCTAACAATCTCTCTAACATAGACTGAAGCAAGCCATGGAGCGGTCCTCTTACTCTTCACGGGTATAAAATGGGCACTCTTGGTAAGTCTGTCCACCACAACCCAAATTCCCGTATTGCCCTTCCTTGATCTCGGTAACCCATCGATGAAATCCATCGAGACACTATCCCACTTCCATTGCGGGACTTCCAATGGGTGTAGCAACCCACCGGGTTTCTTTTGCTCCGCTTTAACTTGTTGGCACACCAAGCATCTAGCCACATACTCGGCCACATCTTTCTTCATACCGGCCCAGAAGAAAACTCTCTTCATGTCTTGGTACATTTTGTCTCCACCGGGATGAATAGTCATTCTCGAACGATGTGCATCATCCAAAATAGCCTTCTTCAAACCCTCATCTTGCGGTACACAAAGTCTACCGTCTCTATGCAACCATCCCTTATCATCTATGGTGTATATACCCAAATGGCTGGACGACTCCCCTCTTATAAGCTTCTCTACCAACTCAACCAACTGTGGGTCGTCTCGCTGAGCCTCGCCAATCCGTCCCAAAAGGGTAGGTCTAACTTCCAAGGATGCCAACAAACCAGGTACAAAATCAACAGAAGGTCTGAAGTCAAACAAAGAAAGAAACTCCAAGCTTCGTCGTTCCACGAACAATGGACTCAAAGATAGCCTTTTTCTACTTAAGGCGTCTGCCACCACGTTACCCTTACCAGGGGTATACGCTATCTCGAAATCATAGGATGCTAAGAACTCCATCCACCTTTGCTGTCTTAAGTTTAAATCCTTCTGAGAGAATAAGTACTTCAATGATTTATGGTCGGTGAACAACTCGAATCTCTCACCAAGAAGATAATGGCGCCAAGACTTAAGTGCGAAAACAATCGCGGCTAACTCTAGATCATGGGTAGGGTAATTCTTCTCATGCACTCTCAATTGTCTCCCTCCATAGGCTATTACCCTTCCCTCCTGCATCAAGACTGCGCCCAATCCTGTTCCACAAGCGTCGGTATAAACAACAAACGGCTTACTCCCATCTGGAAGCACTAAAACTGGAGCGGTGGTCAAAGCTCTCTTTAATCGTCGGAAAGCATCATCACAATCTACATCCCACGAGAAAACCAGATTCTTCTTCGTCAAGCGGGTTAATGGGGCTGATATCTTCGCGAAGTCTTTGATGAACTTCCTATAATATCCTGCCAACCCCAAGAAACTTCTTACCTCGGTAGCATTTCTAGGAACTTTCCAATCCTGGATAGATACTATCTTTGCGGGATCCACAGCTATCCCTTCCTTAGAGACCACATGCCCTAAGAATCGCACTTCTCTTCTCCAAAAATGGCATTTAGAGAATTTAGCTTTAAGACTATGCGCTCGAAGAGTCTCCAACACTTCCTTGAGATGTAAGGCATGCTCTTCTTCATTCTTGGAAAAGACCAAGATGTCATCCACAAAAACTACTACAAACTTATTCAGATACTCTCTGAACACTCTACTCATGAGATCAACAAAGTATGCGGGGGCGTTTGTCAACCCAAATGGCATCACTAGCCACTCATAAAAACCATCCGGAGTCCGGAAAGCAGTCTTCTCTATACTGTCCTCCGCCACTCTTAACTGATGAAACCCTGTAGCTAAGTCCATCTGCGAAAATACTGACGCGCCAACCAACTGATCAAAGAGATCATCTATCCTCGGTAATGGGTGTCTATTCTTCTTCGTGAGCTTATTAAGTTCTCTATAATCCACACAAAGTCTGAGGGACCCATCCGCCTTCGTGGCAAACACAACTGGAGCTCCCCACTCCGATATACTTCGCCTTATGAACCCCTTCTCAAGCAACTCCCCTACTTGCTTATGAAGTTCTCTTCTCTCACGAGGAGCCATATGGCGCACTGGCAAAGACACTGGTTTGGCATTATCCACCAAATAAATTCGGAAATCTATCTCCCGCTTCGGAGGCAAACCCTTCACTTCTTCAAACACATCCGGATATTCCCGGACCACTCTGACTGAATGCCAAGTCTCGACCGAAGCATCGAGAGATTCAAGATAACTTAGCAAAACAGATTCCATGGGATTACAAGAGATCTCGAGAGTATTACCCAAGCGGGTCATAAGCCTGACAACTCTCCTTTCAAAATCAAGAACAGCACCATTACTAGATAACCAGTCCATGCCCAAAATCAACCCATAGCCCGTGAAGCCTAATACAAAAGCATCACATCTAAACTCAACGCTAAGTATAGAAATCTTCAAACCCAAACATATCATAGACAGGTATATGGAGCCCCCAATTGGGTTTGAAACAACCAAGGGATCATCAACTAGACTGGTGTCTAAGTGCAGTGACTCAACTAACGATGATGAGATAAAAGAATGCGATGCGCCAGAGTCAAACAAAGTACGAACTGGATGATCAAACAGAAAAACCAGACTTTCAACGGAAATAGTTCTACCTCTCTGCTGAATCGGTGGAACTGAGAGAACCTGAACTTGCCCCCCTGACTGAGGTGGTGCTATAAGAGCTTGCACCTGGCCTCCTGAGGTAGACCCCGTCTTCTGCCCCTTCTTTGGGCAGTTTTTCACAAGATGCCCTGCTTCACCACAATGAAAGCAACCGGTCTTCTTCTTTTTGCGACAATCCTTACTGAGGTGTCCTGGTGTTCCACAATTGAAGCACTTCTTCTTCGTCTTCTTTTTGTCACCATTGCCTTTTCCGCCCTTGCCTTGTTGTTGCTGTTGCGGTTTCTTCTGATCCCCCTTTTTCTCTGGTGCCTTAGAATTCTTATCATCCTCATGCATAAGTGCCATGTAGACAAGCTTCTCAAAAGTGGCCCCCATAGGAATGTGAGTCATAGCTATTCCTTGCAATGGTTCGTTCAAGCCTCTAACGAACCTCAAAGCCTTCTTCTCCGGTGTATTCACCAACTCTATGCCAAACCTTGCTAATTGATTGAATTTGTTGACATATTCTTTCACCGTGAGATTCCCTTGCTTCAAATTCAAGAACTTCTCCATAAACAGATTCTCTTCCGCCCTTGAGAGAAACTTAGCCCCAAACCTTTGCTTGAAATCCGCCCAAGAGTCAACAGGGCGTTCTCCATTAGTGACCTCCCACCAGAATGAGGCCTCTCCCTTCATTAACCAAGCCGCCAACTTGACTTTCTTTCCCTCTTCCACTTCAAAGATATCCAGCAACTCTTCCACTTCCTTAAGCCAATCTCTAGCCTCTACGAAAGTCTCTGAACCTAGAAAAGGTTTTCCTCCTATAGCCTTGAACTCCTTGCAAACCTTAGCAAAATTATCCACTCTAGGCTGAGGAGGTGGAGCGGTTGTCTCTGGTGTAGTAGCATTGGCCGGACCCGCAGCCGCGGCCCTAGCCTCTTGCAACCTCCTATACCATAGTGGTATAACTAAACCCTCCGGGATGTTAAGATCTTCAGCCATGCTGAAACGAAAGAGGAAAGATTCAAAAAGGAGATTCCGAAAGATAAAGATATGGCTATTGGGGATTATGCTTTTCTTTTTCAAAAACTTTTTCTCTTAGAAGACATGCTTTTAAAAATACTTTCTTCGAAAATACTCTTAGAAAGTAGTTTTTCTCAAAAATTTTATCTGTTCTGGTAACCTTAAGCTCTGATACCACGTGTAACACCCCACTCCCGCTATGATCACTCACTAAGGGAATGCCATAGCATCGGTGGAGTATTTTAGTGAATATAGAACAGAAAAATTACAACAAGACAGATATAAATAGTACTTGAAATTTTAAAACATCATCTCATAACAGCGGAAGTAAAACATGTCTGGTTCCATCATAAAACCATAATAAAGGTCAAGTACAATATCCATCAAAATAAAGGAATACATAATCCCACTCTCATACAATAGCCAAAACAGAAGAAAAGATAACTGGATAACTGGAGCTTTACATCTACCCAAGCTCCTAAAGACTGGAACAGCAATCCGATCAAGCTCCACTACTGCTAGGATCCACCACAGGACCTGAGGGTTGGGAAAAAGATAAAAACAACGGGGTCAGACATAAGTCTGAGCGAGTCCTATAACTTTAACAATACAATCGTTAAAGTAACCAGAGAAGACATGAATTGATATACGGTAACATATAGGGATGAATAGCTACCCTAAGCAATCAACTAAACTAAGATAAAGGATAAAGACGCATCTACCCTTCCTAAGGTAAATTACTAAACTGCACCACACCAGTCGTTCTTAACTTAAAGGTTGATCCCACCTAAGGACTTATAAAATTACTTTAATGGTACTTGCGTACCCCTAGATGACCAAGTAGGCGCCACGGGGCCCTACAATCCATTAGGTGTACACACTACTTCCCATTCGATCGGCTCCCTAACGTAGATACCCGTGCTGGCCCCACCGTGGGATGTATCATTCCCCAATGTGGCAACCTGATGGAACTAAAGGTGCACGGCTTATATCTACTCGATGCAACAACGGCTTACCTACCAGCCCGGGCCCACTCACGCATATGAAGCCCGTTGGACTTGCGTTGCCACCGCTAACCCGTTTGCCTCTTACAGTCAAGCCCAGTATGCGTGTCCCGTCCTCGACATGGGTCGAGCCCACAAAGATACGTATGGGTTACTGGTTGAAATGGGCCTCCACAAGCTACCCACCTAAGCTTATCCCTTTTTCTAGTATATCCCACTTAACCCTTTAATCATGTTTTAATTACATGTTCCATTTTGGTTAAGTATTCTAATCGTATTTTCTATTGCCACCCAAGGCAACCACTAGATTTTCTCATGCCACCCGAGGCACCCACTTAACCCCTCATGTCCCTCTACATGCTAATATGGTTAAGTGTTTCTTAATTAATTAATTAAGAACGTAACCTTTGTAAAGACCTCTCACATTAGACTGTCTTTTATGACCGCTGGTTAAGCCGATTGGGTCCGGGCAGCCTTATGTCATAACAGAGTCTAACCTCGTGTCTTTACATTAATTACGTATTTAGTTTGTGCCTAAGACCTCTCACATTGGGCTAACATTTGTAGCAACTGGTTAAGCCGGTTGGGTCCGGGCAGTTTTACGCTACAACTGAGTCCAACCTCGTGTCTTAGTCAATTAATTACACCTAATTAATCACCCTCATAATTTTATATTAATTATCCCTAATTAATCAAGTTTTCTTAACATGGGTAGACCTAACTTAATAGGTAAATTCCCATGGGGTAGACCTAACTCAATAGGTAAATTCCCAACACATAGTATGGGTACACCTAACCAAATAGGCAAATTCCCATACTATGTTTATTTATTTTGTGTTATGCATAATTATATTAATTTCACACAATCTTATTAACTTATGCATTTAATTACCCCATCGTTCCCACGTAATTTCGTTCATGATATAACACATATAAAAGGTGTCAACTTGCATATGAATGAACATGTTTCAAAGGTGCCATCTTGCATATTAACAAACACATAACTTGCATATGAACTTGCATAACATGTCACATAACTTGCATATAATATGTCACATAACTTACATATTCATTTTGCATAACAAACTTGCATATTAGCTTATAGACTTGCATAATGTGTCATCATGAACTTGCATATTAATAAACATGTAACTTGCATATTTACATACATGTAACTCGCATATTAACAAACATGTAACTTGCATATAAAGAAACATGTAACTTGCATATTTACATACATGTAACTTGCATATTAACAAACATGTAACTTGCATATTAACAAACATGTAACTTGCATATTTACATACATGTAACTTGCATATTAACAAACATGTAACTTGCATATTAACAAACATGTAACTTGCATAGCATATTACCATGAACTTGCATAACATGCATATGATTACATAGCCCACAACTTGCATATTTAGCATCATGCAAACATAACATACATCATATTAAACTTGCATAAGCTTACATACTCAACATGCATAAACATAAGATTAATGCTAACATCATATCATATGATTCAAAGCTCATTAACCCACATACAAAACCATAAATCTCATCACATCTCATCTAATTAGTTTACCAAAAGATCATCAAAGTGATAGAAACTCACAACTAGCAACTTTGAACACCAAATGAAGAAGATTAAGATGCTAAGAAGGGATTAGAAGTTGATTAGAGAGTGATTAGTATGCAACCCTCTTCATAAAATTAGTGGAGGCCATGAGAGCTAGCATTTTGCCATAGTTTAGTCACTAGGTTTAATTATGAATGAATTAGGGTAGGTTAGGGTCTTATTTATAGATTAGGCAAGTGTTTTAGGCCATAGGATTAACCCTAGATTCAATCCAAGCCATCAAAGCATGTCTTGGGGAAGAAGTCAAGTGTAGGAACCATCTAGGGCCTTTAGATTAAAGATGGACCATGAGAACCATTCAAATGCAAAATCTTCACTTGAGCGAATCGGCCCACGGGTTGACAGCCAAACACCCTGGATTAACCCCTAGTCGACCCAGCGGGCTCGGGTCGACTTCAAAAATCGGCCGGTTCGGTTATTCCCCTCTCCCAATTCGCTGTTTTGAGCATTTTTGCATATTTATTTATTAAATTTTCAATTATATATATATATATATATATCAATATATATATATATATATATATCTACACAACCCATTTCACTTAATTAAGTATACTTTAATTTGGGAATTTTCGTGAAACTTCGCGAGGCCATATCTTGGTCATACGGACTCCGATTTTCGAAAACTCGGACTCTATTTCGCGTATTTTTCCGAGACGAACACAATGGCATAGTCCGTTTCCCTTGATTCCCATTTTAGAATTAAATTCTGCCTCGATTTATGTTATTACAGGTTATTGAAAATACGGGTTGTTACAGCAGCCTTCATTCGATGTTGGATAACCTTAATCTTGGCTGAAGTTTCTCTTATCACATCGGGTCCAAGTACAAACTTCTCACTAGTTTCTACCCAACATGACGGTGAGTTGCATGGTCTTCCGTACAAAGCTTCAAATGGAGCCATACCGATAATGGATTGATAGCTATTATTATATGCAAACTCTACTAGATGCAAATGGTCATCCCATGATCCACCAAAATCCAGTACACAAGCTCTCAAGAGGTCTTTTAACACTCGATTCACCTTATCTGTCTGTCCGTCAGTTTGAGGATGATACGTGGTACTGAGATGTAATTTTGATCCTAACGCCTCTTGTATCTCTTCCAAAATCCACTAGTGAACAACGGATCTCGGTCACTCACAATGCCTTTGGGTATTCCATGAAATCTCACTACCCACCTTATATATAGTTCAGCTAATTTAGTCGCTGTCCTGTTCGATTTGACGGGTATAAATCTTGCACTCTTAGTCAATCGGTCCACAATCACCCAAATGCTATCATGGCCCGATCTAGTCCTTGGTAACCCATCAATGAAATCCATCGAGATTTGTTCCCATTTCCATTCTGGAACTTCTAATGGTTGTAACAAACACTAGGCTTCTTTTGCTCAGCTTTAACTAGCTGGCAATTCATGCATTTGGATATAAATTTCCCAACGTCTCTTTTCACCCCTTCCCAGTAGTAGGTCTGCTTCATGTCTTGGTACATCTTGTTACCACCGGGATGTATAGTCAGTTTTGAGTGATGACATTCTCTAAGCACTTCATCTCTCAATCCATTGACATTGGGTACAACTAGTCTTCCATTCTTTCTAAGCCATCCATCTCGATCAAGCCCATACTTGTTCATCTCCTCATCGATACCCATCTCTAACTTGGAGATGATTTCCAATAGGTTAGGATCGTTCCTCTGACTAGAACCAATCCGCTCAATCAAAGTGGGTCTGGTTGTCAAACTTGCTAACATTTCTGGATCCAATTCGCACTTTGGTCTGAAATCATACCCAGCGATGTACTCCAGTTGCTTCCATTCTAGAAACACAGCCCTTAAACTGGCTTGTCTTCTACTCAATGCATCAGCTACCGCGTTGCCCTTTCCTGGTGTATATGTGATGTCGAAATCATAGGAAGCTAAGAATTCTAACCATCTTTGCTGTCTGAGATTTAGTTCCTTCTGAGAGAAAAGATACTTTAACGATTTATGATCGGTAAACAACTCGAATCTTTCTCCCAAGAGATAATGTCTCCACATCTTCAGTGCAAACACGATCGCTGCCAATTACAGATCATGGGTAGGGTATCTTTTCTCATGCGGTTTCAGTTGCTAGCTTGCATAAGCTACAACCCTACCTCCTTGCATCAATACAGCACCTAGTCCGGTACCACATGCATCTGTATATACTGTCATCTCTTCATTCTCCTTAGGAATGACTAACACTGGTGCACATGTCAACTTTTCCTTTAGACTCATGAATGCATTCTCGCACTTTTCGTCCCAGACAAAAGCTTGACTCTTCTTGGTCAACTGAGTCAACGGTGCTGCTATCTTGGAGAAGTCTTGGATAAACTTACGATAATATCCAGCTAATCCCAAGAAACTTCTTATATCCGTTGCATTCTTAGGCGTAAACCAATCTTGTACTGTAGCTACCTTTGCAGGATCCACGGCAATACCATTCTCTGAAACAACATGGCCCAAGAATCTCACTTCTCTCCTCCAGAAGTGACACTTAGAAAACTTTTCTTTCAATTGGTGTTTTCTCGACACCTCCATCACTATTCTTAAATGTTCCTTATGTTCTTCCTCTGTCCTCGAATAGACCAAAATATCATCCACGAACACAAGGACAAACTTATTCAACTGATCTCTGAATACCCTATTCATAAGATCCACAAAGTATGCTGGGGCATTGGTCAGCCCGAATGGCATGACCAACCACTCATAAAATCCAGACGGCGTCCGAAATGTCGTTTTAGATATACTCTCAACTTCCACTCTAAGCTGATGAAAACCTGTTGCGAGATCCAACTGTGAGAATACTCTCGCGCCACTCAACTGATCAAACAAATCATCTATCCGCGGTAGAGGATATTTATTCTTCCTCGTCACTTTATTCAACTCGCAGTAGTCTACACACAAACGAAGGGAACCATCCGCCTTGGTAGCAAACACAACTGGTGCTCCCCATTTAGAAACACTTCTTTTGATAAATCCCTTCTTCAAAAGATCGCTGACTTGCACCTCGAGCTCTCGCTGCTCCCTTGGTGTCATACGACGAAGTGGCATCACTATAGGTCTGGCATCTTTCACTAAATCAATACGGAACTCAATCTCTTGGTGTGGTGGAAGCCCGGTCACTTCCTCGAAAACGTCCGGATACTAGCCAACCACGGGCAAACCCGACAACTCACTATGCGGAATGTCAAGGGAATTTAGAAAACTAGCTATTATCCCATCACCGGGTAGACCACCAAACACTACCCTCCGCCCATCATCCGCTCTAGCTGTAACCAAAAAGCCCTCACAGTCTACCACCACCTCGTATCTTTGGAGCCAATCGACTCCCAAAATAATGCCAAACCCAGTAAAGCTCAAAACAAAGCAATCACAAACAAACATGCATCCATGACTCGATAGGACCACATTACGATAGATCATGCTAAGGTTAGTTGAACCACCAATCGGGTTCATCACTACTAAAGGCCTATCAACAATCTCGGGCTCCAATCCCAACCTATCTACCAGGTCACTAGATATGAAAGAACTGGAAGCCCCAGTATCAAACAAAACTCTAACAGGAACACCATAAACAGAAAGCATACCTTGAATAACAACATTCTTTCCTTTCTCCGCCACAGTTGGGGCATTCGACGAAGAAGGAATAGCATTAAGGGCATATGCTTTCACCACCCGCTTTTCTTTAGGGGGTTGCGGACACTTGTCCTTGTGATGTCCCACTTGGCCACAGTTGAAGCACTTCCTATCCGCTGGCTTGGCCCGACACTCTTTGGCATAGTGGCCCTTCTTACCACAGATGAAGCACTCAACATCTTGCTTATTCTTTTTCTTCTGGCCATCCTTGGTTTGATTCTGCTTTCTCTTATTCTAAGAACCATTCTTGCCTCCACCACTTGCTTGCAGCTTTGGCTCCTCTGCAGATGCAACCTCAGTCTTCGACTTAGGGTAAAGACTCTCGAACCTCAATGCTTTCCCCACAATCGATTCAAACGTCTCATCGATGTGGTTGATAAGCCTTTCCCCCAAGTACTAATCCAGGCCAGTTATGAACTTCTCATTCTTCTTCTCGGCAGTATCAATAAGAGATAGTCCATACTTTGACAAAGTATCGAATTCTGCAATATACTCCGAGACAGCTATGCCATTCTGCTTGAGCTCCAAGAATTTCTTAAACAGCACTGACTTCTGAGCAGCTGGAATGAACTTATCACTAAAACGAACCTTAAACTGCTCCCAAGTAATCTGATCCTCGGGAGTAGCTGCCTTTATAGCATTCCACCAATTCATTGCCCGTCCTTGCAGTTGACGGGATGCTAGCCTTCTTTTCATCGCATCCTCGATACCCAAATCTTCGAAGATACGCTCGCAGCTATCCAACCAATCCTGAACATCCGTAGCCGACTCCGTTCCGTGGAACGGCTTCCCACCAAGACTAGTATAATCCTTGTTCAGCTTGGCGAAATCGGCCCTAGGCGCCTGCACTATTGGACCGCCACCATTACCATTATTGGGAGTTTCCCTCTGCACATCCCTCAGCATCTCTCTCATGAGGTCAGTAAACATCGTCCTCATGTCAGCAGCATTCCCATTATTGGCTCCTCTACTGTCACCTCTTGCGTATCGGCTCATCGTTCAATCTGTAAAGTGAAAACGATTAACCATCTCCATAGTGGCGCTAGTGCAGTGCGACTTCATCCTTAACTATACTAATAGTGTATATATATATATATATAGCTTTTGAAAACCAAAATAATCACAAATACGTGCTCTCATATACGTATACTATCTCTCCCTGATGACTTCCCTAGGTTAGCTACGCAACTTAGAGCTCTGATACCAAGTGTGACGGCCCGCCCCGCACCAGCCGACATTTCCTCTGAAAGTGCGCTATACACATGCCAACTAACATGGAACGGTCGCCAAAGAAAGGAAAGAAGAGAATGAACTAATCAAAAACCTGTAGAATGTCTCACAGTGCATAAGCTGATAACTAAAACCAACATCAACATAAGAGTAGCGGAAGTCTAAATATAGCTTATTACAACTTTTCAAATTACTGTCTCTAAACAAAAGAAAGCTAAATTAGAAGATGCACTACTAATGCCCAAGCAGTGATCTTCAACAACACAGGGAGAAAATCTATATGTATCATACGTGGAAGCCTCCTACTCGTCTCCGGATCAGCTACTCATGCACACCCAGCTAACCTGTCTCTAGTCTGCTCGTGAGTGAACCCAGAGTAATAAGAAGAGACATAAAACTCTGGGTCAGACAAAAAGTCTGGTATGAGCGATAAGCAGCTAAACAGAACAATAACAGGTATACTAAATCATACCTGAATCTGGACCTGCAACCAAAGAGTTAGCACTACATACCATACAATACTCTAAGGTGCCACTGAACAGATGGTGTAAAGATAACGGGGGTGGGGGTGTGCAGTTCGTAATGATGGCAAACAAATCAACCATTGCAATCATCCTCACATCTCTCACTCAGTACGTAAAGTATATGATGTCCGCCACTGTCAATCACTAGACCCATCGAAGTAGTGACAGAGTTCGACTTATACAACTACTGCTACTACCAAGCTTACCACATGGAGTCATGACCAAACCTTTTCAAATGACCCCACTTCATTGATCTATAGCTCTTTAGTCGCACCTAGGCCACTGTGGCCCTGAATCCATTCACATACTCCCTACACATAGTGATTCAAAGTTACAGACATCTACAACCCCTTATCACACGTCCCGCAACAAAGCCCAACTCATGAGGTCGACTCGTTGGTTCCCAACTGGATGCTGAGTACAAACTTCCCATTGGACTACCTTTGCATCTCGGGTTCTGGTCGTCACCTTCTTCTCCGGATCGGTCTCCATTTCTTTGCTTCACTTTGCTTCAAGTCGTGGTCATCAGCTCCTCGGTTCGGATCGTGAGTCAGCCCCCATCGGTTCGGTTCGGTGCCCAAGTTCCATTGGGTCGTGTTCCGTCACCTGGGTAGGTTCGTAACAATGCTTCAGGCTCATGCTCGTCATGTCAGGTGGAAGGCTCCCTGGTCGGATTGGGTCGGGCCTTCATTACCAATTCGGATCGAGGATCCTTAGATGCGAGCGGATCGGACTTGGTCACCCCTGGCTGATCGGGTCGGGTTCCTCAAGCTTCTCCATGGTGCATCGGAGTGGTACACGAGAGGCGGATCGGGTCGGAAGCTCCTAGTGTGGGCGGTTCGGTTCGTGCTTCTATCCGATCCGATCGGTTCGGGTACCTTCCTGCACTTTGTCCAGCAAGCTGTTTACGCCATTTGACGGCGTTTTCGACCAATCTAACACTTCTAGACAATCACAAATCATACCATACAATCATAGCAACATGTATAATCATCCACAACAGCAAAACAACAATCATAGCATGTAAAATGGATCGAACATACCCAAAATCCCATATTTTCCCTTAAACATGTTTAGGAAAAACTAATGATATGATTAATAAAACTTAACCAAACCAAACCAAATTTCTAATAGAGGCCAAAAGTATTATTTTCGAATTTATAAGTATTTTTTCAGAATTTAATCATGTCTAATTTCGTTAATCTTCACTGATTACCCTTAATTAACCATAATTAGTGAGGAACTATGCAAATCACTTACCTCGGCCACAAATAAAACCTTTAGAACTGAAACTCTACTGTTTGGGCGTGAATACTAATGCAACACAGCAGCTCTACCTTGATTCTTGTGCTAATCCGCCTTGATTTGATGTTGCTAAGCCTAATCCTTGATTAGAAAGTGATTTGGAGGTGTTTTAGAGGTTGAAGGCCATTGTTAGGTTGAAGAGAGGGTTTGTGGCAGTTGGAAAATGAGTGAAAAACTAAAATCCTAACTCTAGCAGCCCTCAAATACCTCTAATCCCGAAATCCCCCATTGGGCCTAGCTGTTAATCACCCGGTTAAGCCCAATTAAGGTGTTTTTCACTATTTGAAACTTGTTTCAGCCATATCTCCTAAACGGTAAGTCCGTTTGGCTATTGTGACCACTCTACGGAATTGTAAACCATCATCCGAAGTCAATGGAAGTAGTTTCAGATCAAAACTCCTTTCCAATCAAAAGTTATGGCCAAAAAAAGATTAGCTAGGGGCAAAACGGTCATTTAAAAATCGGGAAAAATAATGAATACGGGAAATGACCTCAATAGCCGTCTCCCAAAGTTGCATGACCATATGACTCCGTATGTGAAAGAAATAAATATTCTACGATCCTTCGATGTGTAGAATGCAGGTCGTTACATGAGAGGTATGAAATGGGCAGTCTTCGTGAAACGATCTACGATCACCCAAATACTATCGTTTCCTCTCCTGGTTCTGGGCAAACCATCTATGAAATCCATAGAAATATGTTCCCACTTCCAACCTGGAATTTCCAACAGTTGCAACAATCCAGCGAGTTTCTGTTGATCACTCTTGACTTGTTGACAGGTGGAACACCTGCTAACATATATAGAGATGTCTCTTTTCATCGCCTTCCACCATAAGGTTCGCTTGAGGTCATTATACATTTTACTAATCGCTGGATGGATACTCAGCTTGGACTTGTGACACTCGTCCATTACTTCTCTTTTGAGCTCAAGGATGTCGGGAACACAAATTCTTCTTTTCAATTTCAAAACTCCTGCGCTATCCACTTGGAAACTGGAGACTTCGCCCCTCTGAATTCTTTTGATCATCTCTTTAACAAAACTATCATCTTTCTGAAGAATAGATATTTTATCAATCAACGATGGTGTAATGATAAGATTGGCGATGATCACATTCTTGCTGCTGAGCGCATCAGCCATAACATTGGCTTTCCCCGGAGTATACAAAATATCAAGATCATATGCTGTGAGAAATTCTAGCCAACGCTGCTGCCTCATTTTTAGATCTTTTTGGGTGAATAAGTACTTTAATGGTTGATGATCGGTATATAGTTCGAACTTCTCACCCAATAGATAATGCATCCATATTTTCATAGCAAACACGATGGCTAACAATTCAACATCGTGAGTTGCATAATTCTTCTCATGCGGCTTCAATTGACGGCTAGCATAAGCGACTACTTGGACTCTTTGCATTAATATTGCACCAAGACCTTCTTTAGAAGCATCGGTCCAGACTTTCAAGTCTTGATTGCCATCGATAATTGTTAATACTAGAGCGGTTGTCAATCTTAACTTCAGCTCTGGGAAAGCGGTCTCACATTCTGGAGTCCAATTGAACCTTGAATGTTTCTTAGTAAGCTTTGTTAAGGAAGTAAATATCTTCAAAAAATCTTTAACGAACTTCCGATAATAACTAGCTAACCCAAGAAAACCTCGGACTTCTGTGGGAGTAGTTAGTTGGCTGCTTCCAATTCTGAATAGTTGTGATCTTACTGGAATCCACAGAAATTCCTTCTTTTGATACAACGTGGCCAAGGAATTTTACCTCTTCTTATCAGAATATACATTTGGAAAATTTTGCCTTTAAAACATTCTTTCTTAGAATCTCTAACACTTGTTCAAAATGTTTTTCAAGCTCGCTCTCGGACTTAGAGAAGATTAGAATATCATCAATGAAGACCAGTACAAATTTATTCAATACTTCTCTGAATACCCGGTTCGTTAGGTCAACAAAATAAGCTGGACCGTTACATAAGCCGAACGACATTACTAACCACTTGTAGAATAAATCGAGACCTCTGAATGATGTCAAAGGAACACAATCTTCGGCAATATGAAGCTGATAGAAACTTGTGGCTAGGTCCATTCTTAAAAATACTTGTGCGCCATTCAATCAATCCAACAAATCATCAATTCACGGCAATGGATATTTATTCTTTAACGTCTGCTTATTCAAGTCACGATAATCTACACACAGTCTGAGAGTACCATCTGACTTTGGGACAAACACCAGTGCTGCTCCCCAATCAGAGAAACTAGGCCTGATCAGACCCTTCCATACCAGCTGTCGAGTTTGATTGTCTAACTCTTCTTTTTCCTTCAAGGTCATTCTTCAAATAGCGTGAACTACTGGCCTTGCATTCGGAATTAAAGCAATCCTGAAATCTATTTCTCTACGCGGAGGTAAGCTAACAACTTCTTCGAACACATCCGCATAGTCCTTGACAACAGGGATATTTTCTACGTCGACCGGAATATTCTCCGTAATGACATGAATATTTTCTATTTGAGCAGGAGAAACATCAAGAGCTGACCAAAAGTCCTTTCTATCAGAATTCAGACCTTCGCATGGAATGGTTATATAATTCTCTAATTTAATCTTCGCCCTTACAACTCTGTCGGCGCATCTAACCTCAGCTTTATATTTGGTTAACCAATCCAATCCCAAAATAAGATCAAATTCTGTGAAATTCGTGACGATAGAGATAGTTGGAAACTGATAACAGGAAAAAGAAACAGGCATCCCCACAAATCCAACTAAGATCGAGGGAACCCCCAACCGGATTATGGACAGTCATGGGTGCTTTGAGCTTTTTCAATTTCAAATCCAATTTCTTAACCGCATTACTTGCAATGAAGCTTCGTGACGCGCCTGTATCAAACAGTACTTTAACTGGAATGTTTTTGACATTAAGCGTACATTCTAAAACATCTGGCCTTGCTTTACTGACTGATGGTGCCGGGACTTCTACCACTACATTTACCTGCACTACTTCAGATTTCTTTAATAGCCGGCAATCTTGCTTTACATGACCAGTCTGATGGCAAAGATTGCATTTTCTATTCTCTTGAAACTTGTTCCTGGATTTAAATTTATCCTTTATTCATTTCTTTATAGATCTGCAGCTTATCGGCAAATATCCTTGCTTATTGCGGTTAGAGCATGTAGCCGTCGTTACCGGTTCTTTCTCAGACTTAACCCTTTTCCTACTAACTCTAGGCTTCTTTCTGGCCCCAGACGTCATACTTACCTCAGGCTGCGTACTTGTCTCTGGGCTATCAGTTTCAAATTTCCTTTTGTTGCTAGAACTACATTCCTCTTCGTCACTCAAAATACCTTGCTTATCGAGATCTTCATACTGATAAGCCATGTATATCATTTTAGAAAAAGATTGTTGCACATGTGCAGTTACCCTATTTTGGTACTTTCTTTGAAGCCCATTAATAAACCTCAGATTCTTCATCTTCGGATTTTGAATTAGATGCGGGGCGAAACAAGAAAGTTCATTGAATTTCTTATGATATTCTGGAATAGTCATATCCCCTTGAATCAGATAGTAGAATTCATCACTTAACCACTCAGTTGCTTGTAGAGGAATAAATCTTTCATTGAAAATTTCTTTAAATCTATCCCTGGTAACATTACCTTCTGGATTATCCTTACTAACGGTTTCCCACCAGAATAAAGCTTCGTCTTTGACTGCCCAAGATGCCAGTAATCTTTTCTGATCATCCCTCAGCTTGAAACCTTCAAAAATCCTCTCCGTAGAACACATCCAAGCTTGAGTTTGAATAATGGACTTATTGCCCGAGAACGGTACTCCACCCAGATTTCGATACATCTTTAATAGAGCTTCTAAATCTGATCCTGGCTGTGGAAGCACAACTGGCTCATTAGATTGTTGAACCATAGGATTACTTCTTCTGCTTCTGCCACTCATTTTTCTATGTCTGCAAATAGCAGACAAAGTGCCAGGCCAACAGAAAAGGTATTATAAAGCATAGAGACATATAATTGAATGTAAATGTGTCTATCAGGGTGTATTTCATTCTGCTACACTCATTTTAGGATATTACTGATCCTATCTGAAATGAGATATCCATCGTAGAATACTTCTGATTCTGTTTCTGACGAGTTCGTTAATATGTTATATTCCAGAACTAAGCTTAACCAAAGTTCTGATACCACGTTGTGACGACCCCAAACCCCCGTTCCACAGTGGCAAGGGTAATCTTTGGAATATAACACATAAACAAATAACAGCACAACAGAAATATATAAATACACTAGATAATATACAACAGAATACACTGGATAAACATAATCATCAGAGTTACACAGTATACAGGATCATACTTACTACAAAGTATAGTTCAGCTTTACATAAAATGTCTACGGCAGAATCCAAACATAATATGTATAATAGGAGCTGAACAACATAAAAAGAGGGAAGTGATAGAATCCATCTTCAGCTCTATAGCTATCTAGAAAGAGCCTACTAAAACCTGAATACAAGGCTGCCCGTGTAGAACATAGGGCACCCGAGTTTACAAGTGAAACAAACTACGACTCAGTTAGGGGACTGGTTTGAGAAATCTACTTAACTTATTCTACAATAAGGCCAATCACAGGACTACGCCACTAACGCGGAACATGTTTACTCCATTGGATTGCCAATGCTTAAAACAAGTAAATCATTTAAATATCGCAATGCTTTTTACAAAAATGAAGCCATTATAAGACTCAGTTCCCATCACACAATGCAACACAAACCGGAGGATAGAGTTTTACCTTATAATGGCCAAAATATGCTTGATACGAATAAAAAAATGCATTTGACATTATTACTAGTGTTTATACGTTTCAAAAACAATTTCAATCATAAGTATCAATCATAGACGGCATAAGTGCCCCCATACCACTATGTCGCCATATATAGGTATACAATCAAAACCGCATGATGTCGTATTTGGAAATTGGATTTTCGTCATGAACCAAGGCAAGAGATCGTCCTCACCGCTTCGAGACTCTCTAGCCCAAGCCTCAGGAGCAGCCGCAACTGCACTTTGGATCGTCAAGGGCGGTCCATACGAAGTGGATTAAAATGCCTGAACACTGCGTTTCCCCGCCCTATGGGGCATAAACTGGTCATATTCCGACCAAACCATCGGCTCCGAAGAGACCGAAATAACCGAGGCACCTCGCTATCCATCATCCACATAAGTAAATGTCCGGGCATGTAAAACCCAAAACACCACTCCTAGTTAGAAAGAAATGCATGTCCTCCCTGATGTCCTCTCCCGTTTCTGGCTCATACCAGGGTGTGAGGCCCGCGAATCAATGTTAAACACAAAGCTAGCTATTTAAAGCCATGATTTGACCATCAACCACAAGGCCATGCTTTTCAACAAAAGCCTTGATCACAGCATCTCTGCATGCCACGTTGTCAATCTACAACGTCAGACACACATCCATTTACAAGTCCGTTCTTGGTCTGAACGAAACCAGAGGCACCATATTCCTCTCCCGTATGTCCAATATAGGAGAGAGGCCCTTGCACATCCGAAGAATCAACAAGTACGTCTGGACAACCACCACTGTAACCCCTTTAGGGCAGCAACTCCCATAAAAGGCATCAATAGCCATCCATTCGATGTGAAGATCATCGGTCTTGTACCGTCTTCATATCTTCGACTTCTAATCGTCGACCAATTATTTGAAATGAGACTTAACTCGACCTTTTCAAATAATTCACATATAATTAGAATTCAAATCAATTCATTTCCATAGTTAAATTATTTGACATCCATAATTCATTTAATTAATGTAATTTTCACGCCAAACACATTCAATCATCAAATATCCAATAAATCGAGTAAATTCGGCTTATTTCCATTTCATGTCATTTATAATATTTTATAATGATTTATCGCTATTTTTATTTATTTCAAAAATAACCAATTTATTCAAACGACGCTTCAGGCCATAACGTGGCCATGGCGCAGTTTTTCTTCAGATTTGATTTATACATATCTGAAAATCTAACCGTTGGATCTTTAAAAAATTTATATCATTGCAAAGATCTTTTCAAAACGAATCCAAGGTTCCAGTTTTGGGAAAACCCGATGGTCGGATCTCCTGGTACAATCGTTTAAAGTTATGATTTCAAAATACGAGCTGCAGCGCCGTTATTCGCTTTGTTTTAATTATATTTATATATATATATAATCCATTCTAGCGCTGTTTTTATTCAGATTTGAAATAAACATTTCACACAATCCAACCGTTGGATCTTTGCAAATTTGGTATCGTTGGAAAGATATTTCCAAAGCATACCCAACGGTTTTGGTTTTGGGAAACTCCGACGGTCGGATCTCCCGCAATAATCATATAAAATCGCAGTTTCAACATACGAGCTGCAGCTTCGTTATTCTTTTTAATTTATTTATATTTATTTATATATATATATATTTATTTAAAAATATAAATCATTCTTCAATTTTAAAACCATTTTCATTTCATATATTTGATAAAAATAATATTTTTACCCAACAAATATTTATTTCAACACATGACTATTTTTAACACTTCGTATATATAATAAAATGTGATTTTTATTGTCAAAACAATTTATTTCAAAAATGAAGATTTTTAGCGATTCATATATATTATAAAAATGTGATTTTTATTGTTACAACAATTTATTTCCAACATGAATATTTTATATACTTCGTATACATGATAAAAATGTGATTTTTATCTTTCAACCATTTTATTCGTCATATGAATATTTTTCCAACGCAAGAATATATTTTAATACATGAATATAAATCAAACATAGGAATATTTCAGAAAATTTCGGCAGCATAACGGCAGGGGGTTTAAAACCAGCACCGTCCCAAGTATGGCTCCTCGTACTACCTTACGCCTCGCAGCGTTCCCTAATGGGCTAATCCTTATAATCTAAATATTTCGATTCATTTTCAAATCACAATGGATTTTTCCACAAACAATCACAATTTTGTTTCAACCACAAACAATCGTTATCAACCATTCGCATTTATCAACCAAATTTCACGTCAACCAAAATCCAAACAATCACAACCAATATATATCGTCCATGGTCTGTGGACGAGGGGAGTATATATACAGATATACGTATTTAAATATATTTCCATTTATTTTCAATATCATTTCAATTCCATTCAACGCACATATAATTTTTACAATGCATATATAACTTATACATCACACATATAATTTATACAACACTTATGCATGAGGTTTACAACGCTTATATAACTTATACATCGATTTTATAATTTATACATTGTCATTCCATATCATTTTGAATTTAGAAATCTCACATTGGGTTCCACTCCTTCAAAAATGGTAGGAAGCTCCAAAAATTCCCCGGTCTCTTCTAGAATGTAGAAGATGATGCCACGGTCCCGGTGTCTCTTGTTTCACTGAATTTCGACCACATAGCAAAAAGATATGATTTTTATAACTTTGCAACGCTTTTATTTATCGAAATCAGTTACAATAAACAAAGTCGTATGTTTTCCATACCTGTTCAAAACTAGGTTTCAAATTTGCGATCCAACCGCTCAACGGTTGGACGACGGCTTGCGCAGCGTCGAAGAGGGAGGAGAGGGGCCTCCGGTGCCGGCGGTTGCGCTCCGATCGATGGTCCCTGGTGGTCACGGAGGAGCTTCAAACGCGACGACTTCACGGCGTTAATTCACCTCCGATACTTGACGATAACTGGTGAGACAACCATGGATTTGTAGCCGTCAGCCTCCTCTACGAAATCTTCAATTGGAAGGTGACCTAATTCTACGTGCGGAGGGAGTAATCGGAAGGGGGAAGAAATGAAGAGGCACCGTCGTTCGATTTGGGAGAGAAGCGGGGAGAGAGAAAGTGATGGTGAATTATGATTGGCCCATAATATATTTAATTATTTATTTCCAAAAATACCCCTTTCTCCTTACGAACTCCAATCCAAACCCAACGACTATTGTTCCTAGCTAAACACCCCCATTCCAGACACAATGGAATATGTTTCATAGGCGCACTTGACTGTTTCAGCCAGTTATCCTTCAAATTAAAATATAAAACATTCAAATTCTGATTTGAACGTACATTTTAATTTGTCAGGGCCACATACTGATTCTAAAAATTCCCGAAAAATAAATCTAGCTATTTTGGGACGATACGGTCCCAACAAAACTGATTTCGTCGAATTTGGAGATCGTTTGAAAAATGGCCATTTTCTGGTCAATCCAAATTGACAGAAATTTACCAAACATATTTTCCTTTTCCATGCTCACATATTAACTCCAAAAATTATGGAATTTGAAAACTAGCAATAATTTGACATGCCCGATCCAACAAAAGTGGTTTCGTCGAAAACAGAGGCCGTTTGCAAAATGACTATTTTCACGGGCTATATTAATTCCATAACGACCTTTCTGAAAACTCGTTTAGCCATAACTTTTGATTCCCGCTTTGAAATTTCGATTTTTCAGATTCGTTAGAAAGATATTCATAAATAGATTTGAATATTTTTGGTTTCGCTAAAATCTGTTTTATTTTGCATCCTGCACAGTCAGTCAAAGTTCGAATTCAAATTTTCAAACTACCGTGCCATTTCAGGCCTTGTTTTATAATCAAAATAAATATATTCACGCTAACTTCGATCAAAACAAATTTTTGGTCGTTATTATTTAAAATAATTTATTTTAAATATTCAAAATCCACTAAAATAGCCAAATTAAAATTTTAAATTGGTTCAGATTTTCCGGGTTGTTACAGAGAGGATGAACAGAATTCTTGAAGATATTTTAAGACTATGTATCCTAGACTTCGGAGGGACTTGGGAAGAGCATCTTCCTTTAGTTGAGTTTGCCTATAATAACAGTTATCAAGCTAGCATCGGCATGGCACCCTTCGAAGCATTGTACGGAAGACCCTGTAGATCACCAATTTGTTGGTGGGAATCTACATAAAGTTATTACTTTGACTAGATATGGTTAGGGAAACATCCAAAAAGATTGACCTTATTCGACGGCCGATGAAGACAGCTCAAAATTGGCAGAATTCCTATGCGGACAAGAGAAGAACTGACATCGAATTCGAAGTAGGAGACTTAGTTTTTATCAAAGTATCACCTCCAAGGAATGTGGTTCGCTTCGGATCAGTAGGGAAGTTGGAACCTAGGTTTGTGGTACCATTTCCCATAACCGAGAGAATTGGCCATACGGCCTATAGAGTGAAACTTCCAGAAAATCTATCTGGTGTTCATGACGTTTTCCATGTCTCCCATCTGCTAAAGTGCTTGCATGACACCGTAGAAGTTGTTGAACCGAGTATGTTGGAAGAAGTACAAGTGGAACGGGAAGCGACAGTCAGACGAGTCCCAACCCGTATTCTAGAATCATAAGTTAAGAAGCTGCGCAATAAGGAAGATCAAGTTGCTAAAGGTTCAATGGGGATATAGCCCAGAGGATGCGACTTAGGAGACCGAAGACAAGATTCGTGCTTCGTACCCTTTTTCTTCTCAAGGGTATGTTCTTAACTCCTTTTTTTTTCAAGGTTTTATCAGTACTTGTTTCTATCTTATGCATAGTATTTTTCGGCCTTTAGATAGGAATCCTATGGATGTAAACATGTGTTTGAAACATGTTATGTTTAATGGATGCAAGTGTTTGCTAGTGGTTTCCTGTGGACGTATATGCACACACATTAGGCACTAAGATCAGCTCAATCACTTTCATACTGCATGTGGATGTGTGTGCATTTTTTTTTATGGATGGAAATGAATGTTGCATTTGGACGAATGAGTGTGCACACATATAGAGCTTACATGTTATAATAAGATAATTTGCGTACATATTGGATTCATGGAACTAACATATATTGCATTACGGAGGTCAACTGAATCAGTAGACCGCCTGATTTTCGCATTAGTGTTGGGACATATACACACTCCTTTGCATATATTCATATAAGTAATAGAAATCTTTAAGGATAATGGATGCCCAGTGATTGGTGGATGAGTAGATGGATGATGGATGACAGGATATGCATTCTTCTCAACTTAGAGATTTCAGGATGAAATCCTTTGAGTAGGGGAGAATGTAACACCCTGAATTTTTAACAACATTAAAGAGGATAAATTAAATAATAATTAATTTAATATTCAGAATTAGAGCAAATGGACTGCATTGCATTCATCTCGAAATTTTGGTAAGGATAGACATTTGGTTTGCGTAAAACGGACACCGTATGAAGAAGTTATGAGGGTTTTAAGTTTGTATATGCGAAGAAAGATTATATATATACGCATGAGTCATAGATGAGTCAGAATTTTGTCCAGAACAGTTCGAATTTGAAAAATTCATCAAGGCGGCAAAAATCTGGCTCTGCGGGGTCGACCCTTCTAGAGGGGTGTCGACATAGGGGTCGAACCCCCTTAAGAGGTGTCGACCTATGGGTCGACCCACCCACAAGTGTGTCGACACCCCTAGGGATGACGTGGCACTCGGTTTCAGGGGGTCTGGTAGCTATATATATGTGTCCTATTCTCCTATTTTCTTCATTGGAAATCATGGAGGCCATATGCTGCCGGGATATGAACTGAGACGGAACCGTTTTCTTCAACAACATACCTTGCAAATCAAATTCAGAAATTCAAGATCCGTTCTTTCTAAATTCTATAAACCTAACACTGTGAGTTTCTAGTTGCTTTTAGGTTTAGATAAGTAGAAGTAAATTGTGAAAGACTGTGAATTGGATATATTGTAAACAGTGGATCTGTGCTGTTGTTAAATCTTATGCTATGTCATAATAGATCTATACTTTTAGATCTAATGCAACTGTGATTATTCTATTATGTTACCTATGTGGATCTTGACTTGTAACTATATTGTGATTAATGTAAATATGTTAATTTGGACAGCTGTAACATTGGTTAGATCCAATTCTTCATGTAAATCACCTTTCACCTGTCATATTGCGATCAACTTAAATAAGTTGTAAATTGGACATGAGAACCTATATTTAGATCTAAACATGCTATTATGTCATTCTAATGGTGTTAGATCTACTTTAACCTCTAGATCTGAACTATGTGATCTAATTTATCACATTGTGTTATCGTGTTAGATCTAATCCAATTGGACATCTAAATTGCTAATTTAGATCTTACTATGGTTTTTATGACAACTTCTGCCACCGGTTCATCAGTTTTATGTCCACCTTGTTATGATGTTAATTACATGTTCATTCACCCTATTATCATGCTAGTTTATGTTTATGCCAAGATGATCACTTTAGTTATATTCCCATTATTTTCCCTATTATTGTTTGTGACTAGGCTATTGTCTAGCCTAGGCATGCCGTCAGTTTACGAGTACGCTAGTTTGAGAACGGGGGAGAAGGGTTAATATTGGCATAATTAGAATATTAACATTATTGGGCATATAATTCAAATGGGAATAAAAAGAGAAATAATCACCTATAATGACATAGGTAGATTTAGATAAAATGGAATGTCTAGTAATTACAATTAGGAATTGTGACACGAGGTTAGGTTGCATTAGTGGTGGAAGTCTGTCCGGACCCGACCGACATATCCAGCAACCACTAATGTTGAACCAAATGTGAGAGGTCTAAGTGTGCAAATATGAATTGGGCTAAGACACGAGGTTAGACCCAACTGTGGAATAAGACTGCTCGGACCCGACCGACATATCCAGCATCCACACGTTGTAGGCCTAATGTGGGAGGTCTAGCCCATTATAACCATAATTAGACATGACAATAAATTGGACTGCTTAACCTAATTTAATCCATAAGGATTGTATGATTACGAACTTAAGTTAGGGTTAAGTAAAATTGGATGGGTAATGGATGGGTTAAGTAAATCTGAAGGGGTGGGTAATATTTACATATAGGCCTACGAACTTAACCCAATAAGGTTATATAATTAAAGACACCCTTTATGTAACACCCCGTATTTTTTGTAAACGTATAAGTAACAAATCAGAGAATAATTAATTTTTAAAATAAGAATCAAGGGAAACGGGTTGCGCCATTGCATTCGTCTCGAAATTCTGCTTGGAAACAATCCGAGTTTTCGAGAAACGGAGTCCGTATGAGGGAGATATGACCCTCCGAAGTTTTAGGAATTTTCAGAACCGAAAACATCTTGAAATTCGAATTCGAAATTCGAATTCAAATCCCAGCGCTGACTGGGCGGGAATTTTCCCGCCCAAGACCAGGTCGACCTGGGGGTCGACACTATGGTCGACCTCCCAGGGACCAGGTCGACCTGGTGACAGAACCCAGTTCTGAGCCTGGGTTCATTCTGATGTATCTGATCACGTTTTCTGTCTAGATTCGTCTGCCTAATCCTATATAAACATCTTCCTAGCCTCATTCTCTTTACACCATTTTATTCTGTCCTTATGCTGCCTCTGAAATATTATAAATAAATAAAATAATGGCGTTGCTATTCTGCTGGAATCAAAACTAGAAATAGTGCATCTTCTTCCAAATCCGAATTAGGTTTAAAGAGAACTACTGCAACTCTTCTTCTATAATCCAATCAAGGCAAGAAAAGTTATTTTTAGATATGAATTTTAATTATGATCGTGACATGGTTGTAAATCTGAATCTGAGATTATGCATATTCTGTTCTATTCAGATCTATCCTATTGTAACTATTCTGTATCTCTCTTCTTTCTGTTCTATAGCCAGGCTACCACGAGCCTGAGCCAAATCTCATAAGAGATTGACGCACGAATGCCAAACTTTTGGGGCAAATAATGAATGATGCATAAATTGGGCATGACTGATCTGTGACTGATTTGAGGAAAGAATATAGGTTGTAGCTAGAACATAAATCTGAGACATATGGCTAGACATGTTTGAAACATAAAGTGTATTGAACATATGACTTGAGGCATAGAAGAATATTGGACATATGACTTAGGATTTGGGCGTAAAGATTTAACTATAAATAAGCAATTGATTTAACTATAAATAAGCAAATGATTTAGATGCATGTCACATGTTGTAATTCAGGACATGAGTTGGAGGCATATTATATGAGATTGTTTATGACTTAGAATATAAAGGACATAAGTTGTAATTCTAGATCTAGACATGCTTTATATATTATAGTCTGTAATTTAAAAGAAGGAGGATTATTTTGTGTATAACTTAGGCGTAAAGGTTTATATTAAATAGGATAACCATTAATGTGAACACGCCTAAAAGTGGGTTTTTTGGATATATGACATGCATTGTAATCCATGGCTATATTTGGCATAATTTATATGTAAGTTTTTTGGAGAATATTCTGAACTATGCAAGTTTAACTAAAATTTGGGACATATGTTATATGGTGGATTATGACCATAATTTGGGCTTATAAGTTTAGGCTTACTTTACGAATTAGGCAAGATATGTGAATAGGACTTTAAGGAATGTTTAATCGACTAAAACTGTTATCTGTTTAATATGCTAAATTTGCCTAATCTGCTAAATCTGTTACCTGTTTAATCTACTAAATTGCCTAAACTGTTAAATATGTTGAATCGCCTAATCTGCTAATTGTGCCCAATCTGCTAAATCTGTTGAGTTGCCTAATCTGCTAAATCTGTTGAACCGCCTGAGTTGCTAAATCTGTTAGATCTGTTGAAAAGCTGAATGATTGTAATTTGTGTAAAACATGTTAATTTGTTTAATCTGCTGCGACTTGAAAAGAAGTCAAATCTGTTAAATTGGCATAATTAGTCTGATATTTGTATCATTTGTAATGGAATAAATGGGTTATAATAAAAATGCTGAGACACGAGGATAGACTCATTTTTGCTGTAGAAGCCTGCCCGGACCCAACCGGCTTAACCAGCAACCACAAACTGCTAGTCTAATGTGAGAGGTCGTAGGCATAAATAAAATATGCTTATACACGAGGTTACTTCTGGCTTGTGGCAGAAGTCTGCCCGGAACTGCCTGGCTTATCCAGCGGCCACAAGCTACCGACCTAATGTGAGAGGTCTGCGCATTAATATTTGATTAATGCAAATCTAAGGTAAATATGATGTCTAAAACGTGTTGGGTAGATAGGGCTAAACCAACTGGACTGATGAATTAATAAACCTGTTTCGTGAATCTATAGGCCCAATACAAAGTTAGACAATCTGTAAGTCTCTTAAAATTGTACATCTGATCCGTTAGTCTGAAAACCTGTTAACCTGATTTTTCTGATCTGTAAACTAGTTGACTTGAACTCTGTATGTCTGAAAACTTGTAAACAAGTTAATCTGAAATCTGTTAGTCTGGGGACACAAGGTTAGGAGGGAAAATACTTGTGTCATCTGTTGTTTGGGACCCATATTAGTCTGTAACCCTTTCTGGTATCGAAACTATGTCCCAGCAGTAGGTAGGGTCCGGGCACGCTTACTGAACTAATTATAAGCAGTTCATTCTGATAATGGCGAGGGATGTTGATGGTGCGTTCCGACTGGGTCATGTGCGTGCACGGATCCCGGTCTGCCTCTGAGGATGTAAGACGTCGTGACATCTGTAAATAGGTCTGTGTCATTTAAAGATTGCCACTTTGGGGAGTGATACACCCTTCTGTGGGGCTGGCACAGGGTATTTATGTATTAGGGAGCCGATCGCTTGGGGTAGATTTAGGGTACACTTAGTTCTATCTATTTCCGTTGGGGTACCGTCTGTTTCTGTTGGGTGGTAACACCTGTCTGTTTCTGCGTGGTACCGTCTGTTGGGGTGGTAAAGGCCCATTTACAAGTGTACACCTAAATCTAACATTCTGTTTCCGTAAGGATTATTCTGTTTCTGTTTATGTACCTTCTGTTCGGGTGGTAAAGGCCCATTATTCTGTTTCTGTTTAGACATTAGGGTAACACCTAATCTTACTATACTAGTATTAGTGTAGAGAAGTAAAATATAAGTAAGAAGCATTACTTGGGCTATATCATTCTGTTTCTTCTGTTTAGCTTAAGTATATTAGTTACTCATGTTGATATTGTCTCTTATCCAGCTTTATTTTCATGTCATGATATTATTATCTGTTCATATGCTGAAAGTCACTGGACTTGCCAGACTTTATGTCTGACCTTGCTTGTTTTCGCCCCTTCTCTTTCGTTTCCCCCCCAGGTTTGTAGGGAGGAAATCTAGGAGCTTGATTTGGACTTTCTCTGCTTGAAGTATCGCTTGGCCTTGGCTCTATCTTTCCATGGCAGTTTATGTTGGGGGATTATGATTTTAAAAACTATGTATTCTGAAGGCTTTTGTACAAGATTGATATTTTCGTACTTGAATTCCGATATTGTGATTTGAAAAGATGTAACCAAACTTACTTCGGTTTTTGTTGTAATAAAGTTATAAATTTTTCAAGTACTATTTTATCTGTCTTGTAAATTTTCTGTTCTGTCTACTAAAACGCTCCATCAAAGTTAAGGCATTATCTTTGTGAGTGACCTTAACGGAGGTGGGGTGTTACACTTGGTATCAGAACTGAAGGTTACCAGACTTGATAAAAAGCTTTTGAAAAACTATTTTCAAAAAGGTTTTAAAAGAAAGTATTTTCAAAAAGGGAAAGCCTGTTTTGAAAAACATAATCCCCAAAGCCATAGCCTATCTTTCTATCCTTTGTTTTGAATCTTTCCTTTTTCTTTTGTTTCAGCATGTCTGGGGATCTTAACCTTCCTGAGGGCGTACCGGTACCTGGCTGGTTCAGGAGGTACTTAGAGGCTAGGGCCAACGATGCAAGCCCAGCAGACATTCCTCCTCCAGTCGCAACGATTCCCCCTCCTTCGCTCCCACCTCGTGCAATTGCTTTCTCAAAGATCTGTAAAGATTTTAGGGCTATGGGTGGAAAGGATTTCAAGGGAACTGATTCGTAGAAGCGAGGAACTGGATCAAAGAAACTGTGGATATGTTCGTTATCTTTGAGGTGGACGATAGGCAGAAGGTACAATTGGCGGTATGGTTGCTCAAGGACGAAGCTTTCTATTGGTGGGAAGTCACTAACGCCGAGAGGCCTGTTGAAACATGGATGGATTTCAGAACAAGGTTTGAGACGAAATTCCTCTTGCAAGTTGAACGAAGTCTACAACTGGAAAAGTTCTTATCTCTTAAGCAAGGAAGTATGACGGTCAAGGAATACGTCAACCAGTACAACCAACTAGCTAGGTTCGGACTAGATTTAGTCAACACCCAGCATAAAAAGGCTCTCCGCTTTGTTAAAGGATTGAACGAGCCACTGCACAGCCTAGCCATGACCCATGTACCCATGGGAGAGACTTACGAGAGATTGGTGGACATGGCACTACTACACGAGGAAGACAAGGGCAAGAAAGAGGCAAAGAAGGAAGAACCACAGAACAAGAAAGAATGGCCCAAAAAGGAAACACAAAAGAAGGATGAAAAGTCTGAAGATAAGAAGGAGAAAAAGTGCTTTACTTGTGGAAACTCGACTCATCTGAACAAGGATTGCAGAAAAAGAAAGGGCACTTGCTTCAACTGTGGTTAGATGGGACACTTCACTAGGGACTGCCCGAAGAAATGAGGGCAAGGGCAGAGGGCAGGACCAACTTCTGGAGGGCAGACGAACACTCTCGAGTCTAGTGGATAGGATAGAAATAAGTAAACTTTCTGTAGGAGGTTTAATTTCTTTATCTGGTTTTTGAGTTAAAGCTCTTTTCTGATTCTGGCATTTTTTCTGTAATCGATACTCTGCACTTTAATACTAGTATTGTTTCTGATTCCGCTATAGACTTAGACCCATAAGGGTTATGACTCATCTAATTGTGATAAGTTGGGTATCTGTGTTGAGTGTTAAGTTGACTATGACGCATACATTCTGAGTTTTTATCATGCTTATCTTCCTAAGAATCATTTGGTGATCTAATCTGTATCAGTAGTCTGTAAGAGTTTTTACTCAAATTGTGAAATAGATTTCCAGTTGGGCATTTGTTTAATGGGAGTGATTCTCTGAGTATTAATCTGATGTTGATTTCGGTCTTCGGGGTTGATACTTAGGGAGTTATTCCCTTAAACCGATGTCTAATGGGAACCTAGCTTTAGTTTTAATTATACTTGCCTCTATCACTCGACTTTATCCTTCGACCTTTAGGTAGAAACTAATGGGTGTAAACATGTGTTTGAGACATGTTATGTTTGATGGTTGCAAGTGGATGCAAGTGGTTGCTAGTGATTGCCAGTGGATGCATATATACACACTAGGCACTAGATCGGCTCAAAAACACTTTCATACTGCATATGGATGTGTGTGCATTTTTTTTATGGATGCGAAATGGTTGACTCAGCACACGGATGTTGCATATGAATGAATGGTTGTGCACTCATATAGAAATGATATGCATCAAATAGGAAAATTGCATACATGTGGAACTCATGGCACTGACATAATTCGCATTAAGGAGGTCAACTGAATCAGTAGACCGCCTGATCTTTGCATTAAATAAGGAACATATACACACACTTTTGCATATGTTCATACAACATTAGAAGTTTTCTAAGGACATTGGATGCTTGTGGATGATGGCTGAGTAGATGGATGACCAGATGGTAAGACACATTCTTCTTAATTTGAAGATTACGGGGACGAAATCCTTTAAGGAGGGGAGAACGTAACACCCCGTATTTTCTGTAAACGTATAAGTAACAAATCAGAGAATAATTAATTTTTAAAATAAGAATCAAGGGAAATGGGTTGCGCCATTGCGTTCGTCTCGAAATTCTGCTTGGAAACGAGTCCGAGTTTTCGAGAAATGGAGTTCGTATGAGGGAGATATGACCCTCCGAAGTTTTAGGAATTTTCAGAACCAAAAACATCTTGAAATTCAAATTCGAAATTCGAATTCAAACGCCAGCGCAGAATGGGCGGGAATTTTCCCGCCCAAGAACAGGTCAACCTGGGGGTCGACACTATGGTCGACCTCCCAGGGACCAGGTCGACCCTATGGTCGACCGGGGGGTCGACCTGGTGACAAAACCCTGTTCTGAGCCTGTGTTCATTCTGATGTATCTTGTCACGTTTTCTGTCTAGATTTGTCCGCCTAATCCTATATAAGCAGCCTCCTAGCCTCATTCTCTTTACACCATTTTATTCTCTCCCTATGCTGCCTCTGAAATATTATAAATAAATAAAATAATGGCGTCGCTACTCTGCTGGAATCAAAACTAGAAATAGTGCATCTTCTTCCAAATCAGAATTAGGTTAAAAGAGAACTACTGCAACTCTTCTTCTATAATCCAATCAAGGCAAGCACAGTTATTTTTAGAAATGAATTTTAATTATTATCGTGACATGGTTGTAAATCTGAATCTGAGGTTATGCATATTCTGTTCTGTTTAGATCTATCCTATTGTAACTATTCTGTATCTCTCTTCTTTATGTTCTATAGCCAGGCTAGCATGAGCCTGAGCCAAATCTCATAAGAGATTGACGCACGAATGCCAAACTTTTGGGGCAAATAATGAATGATGCATAAATTGGGCATGACTGATCTGTGACTGATTTGAGTAAAGAATATAGGCTGTAGCTAGAACATAAATCTGAGACATATGGCTAGACATGTTTGAAACATAAAATGTATTGAACATATGACTTGAGGCATAGAAGAATATTGGACATATGACTTAGGATTTGGGCGTATAGATTTAACTGTAAATAAGCAATTGACTTAGATACATAGCACATGTTGTAATTCAGGACATAAGTTGGAGGCATATTATATGAGATCGTTTATGACTTAGAATATAAAGGACATAAGTTGTAATTCTAGATTTGGACATACTTTATATATTATAGTCTGTAATTTAGAAGAAGGAGGATTATTTTGTGTATAACTTAGGCGTAAAGACCTATATTAAATAGGATAACCATTAATGTGAACACGCCTAAAAGTGGGTTTTTTGGATATATGACATGCATTGTAATCCATGGCTATATTTGGCATAATTTATATGTAAGGTTTTTGGAGAATATTCTGAACTATACAAGTTTAACTAAAATTTGGGACATATGTCATATGGCGGATTATTACCATAATTTGGGCTTATTAGTTTAGGCTTACTTTATGAATTAGGCAAGATATGTGAATAGGACTTTAAGGAATGTTTAGTTGACTAAAACTGTTATCTGTTTAATATGCTAAATTTGCCTAATCTGCTAAATCTGTTACTTATTTAATCTACTGAATTGCCTAAACTGTTAAATATGTTGAATCGCCTAATCTGCTAATTGTGCCCAATCTGCTAAATCTGTTGAGTTGCCTAATCTGCTAAATCTGTTGAACCGCCTGAGCTGCTAAATCTGTTAGATCTGTTGAAAAGCTGAATGATTGTAATTTGTGTAAAACATGTTAATTTGTTTAATCTGCTGCGACTTGAAAAGATGTCAAATCTGTTAAATTGGCATAATTAGTCTGATAATTGTATCATTTGTAATGGAATAAACAGGTTATAATAAAAATGTTGAGACACAAGGTTAGACTCATTTTTGCGGTAGAAGCCTGCCCGGACCCAACCGGCTTAACCAGCAACCGCAAACTGCTAGTCTAATGTGAGAGGTCGTAGGCATAAATAAAATATGCTTAGACACGAGGTTAAGTCTGCCTTATGGCAGAAGTCTGCCCGGAAACGCCCGGCTTATCCAGCGGCCACAAGCTACCGACCTAATGTGAGAGGTCTGCACATTAATATTTAATTAATGCAAATCTGAGGTAAATATGATGTCTAAAACGTGTTGGGTAGATAGGGTTAAACCAACTGGACTGATGAATTAATAAACCTGTTTCGTGAATCTGTAGGCCCAATACAAAGTTAAACAATCTGTAAGTCTGTTAAAACTGTACATCTGATCCGTTAGTATGAAAACCTGTTAACCTGGTTTTTCTGATCTGTGAACTAGTTGACTTGAACTCTGTATGTCTGAAAACTTGTAAACAAGTTAATCTGAAATCTGTTAGTCTGGGGACACAAGGTTAGGAGGGAAAATACTTGTGTCATCTGTTGTTTGGGACCCATATTAGTCAGTAACCCTTTCTGGTATCAAAACTATGACCCAACAGTAGGTAGGGTCCGGGCACGCTTACTGAACTAATTATAAGCGGTTCTTTCTGATAATGGCGAGGGGTGTTGATGGTGCGTTCCAACTGGGTCATGTGCGTGCACGGATCCCGGTCTGCCTCTGAGGATGTAAGACGCCGTGACATCTATAAATAGGTCTGTGTCATTTAAAGATTGCCACTTTGGGGAGTGATACACCCTTCTGTGGGGCTGGCACAGGGTATTTATGTATTAGGGAGCCGATCGCTTGGGGTAGATTTAGGGTACACTTAGTTCTGTCTATTTCCATTGGGGTACCGTATGTTTCCGTTGGGTGGTAACACCTGTCTGTTTCTGCGTGGTACCGTCTGTTGGGGTGGTAAAGGCCCATTTACTAGTGTACACTTAATTCTAACATTCTGTTTCCGTAAGGATTATTCTATTTCTGTACCTTCTGTTCGAGTGGTAAAGGCCCATTATTCTGTTTCTGTTTAGACATTAGGGTAATACCTAATCCTGTTATACTAGTATTAGTGCAGAGAAGTAAAATATAAGTAAGAAGCATCACTTGGACAATATCATTCTGTTTCTTCTGTTTAGCTTAAGTATATTAGTTACTCCTGTTGATATTGTCTCTTATCCAGCTTTATTTTCATGTCATGATATTATTATCTGTTCATATGCTGAAAGTCACTGGACTTGCCAGACTTTATGTCTGACCTTGCTTGTTTTCGCCCCTTCTCTTTCGTCCCCCCCCCCCAGGTTTGTAGGGTGGAAATCTAGGAGTTTGATTTGGACTTTCTCTGCTTGAAGTATCGCTTGGCCTTGGCTCTATCTTTCCATGGCAGTTTATGTTGGGGGATTATGATTTTAAAAACTATGTATTCTGAAGGCTTTTGTACAAGACTGATATTTTTGTACTTGAATTCCGATATTGTGATTTGAAAAGATGTAACCAAACTTACTTCGGTTTCTGTTGTAATAAAGTTATAAATTTTTCAAGTACTGCTTTATCTGTCTTGTAAATTTCTATTCTGTCTACTAAAACGCTCCATCAAAGTTAAGGCATTCCCTTTGTGAGTGACCTTAACGGAGGTGGGGTGTTACACTTTAGGATAAGCATAACTGACATATGGCTTTGTAATTAAAGACACCTAAGGGTATACATAGTCAGTGAAAAACTTAGTGGGGATATAAGACAAAGGGGAGAGCTTGTATCAGATTGTGCGGGACCCATTCCAGTCAATAAGCCGGAGTAGGTATCGAATAAAGTACTCTGTGCTAGGCGGAGAAGGGACACACTTACTGATTGATTATAAGAGATCCAAACGAGATGGACGGTGTGGGCGGCGTAAACCGAGCGGGCCATATGCGTGCATGAGCCGGGCAGAGGAGGATAAGACGACCGTGACACCAGTAGATATGGTTGTGCACATCTTAAGGGTTGTTGTAACAATCCGGAAAATCAGAACCAATTTAAAAAATTTATTCTGGCAATTTTAATGAATTTTGAATATTTAAAATGAATTATTTTAAATAATAATGACAAGAAATTTATTTTGAATATATTTAGAACATATATATTTATTTGAATCGAAGTTAGAATATAAATATTTATTTTAATTATAAAAGGAATTGAAAATGGCGCGGTAGTTTGAAAATTCGATTTCAAATTTCAAATGAATGTACAGGATTCAAAATAAACCGGATTTTGGCAAAACCATAAATATTTAAATCTATTCGAAAATATCCTTCCAACGAATCAGAAAAATTGAAATTTCATAGTGGGAATAAAAAGTTATGCCCAATTGAAAATTCAGAATAGTCGCTATGGAAATATAGCCCGTAAAAATGGCAATTTTGCAAACGACCTCCGTTTTCGACGAGACCACTTTGGTTGGATCCGGAATGTCAAATTATTGCTTGATTCCAATTTTCATAATTTTTGAAATTAGTATGTTAGCGTGGCGAATTTAAACGTGTTTGATAATTTTAGTTTGAATTTAATCGACTGGAAAATGACCGTTTTTCAAACGGTCTCCAAATTCGACGAAATTAGTTTTTTTAGGACCATATCGTCAAAACATAGCCAGATTTATTTTTCTGGAATTTTTGGAGTCCGTATGTGGCCCCGGTAAATTAAAATATGCGTTTGAATTTAAAATATAATGATTTATATTTTAAATTTTATGGAAACTAATCATAACGGCCAAATTGCCTTGCGAAACATGTCCCACTGTGTCCAGAATGGGGGTAATTAGCTAGAGGCGACAGTCGTTGGGTTTGATTTGGAGTTTGGAATGATAAACAATTAAAGTTAGAATTAAAATAATATTAAAATATAAATATATATTATTAACCTTGGCCAAAACTCTAACTACCACTTAACAAAACAACAACCGCCACCCTTTCAAAGAAAGATCAGAATTGCTCGATAATTCCCCCTTAATCTCTTTATATCCACGCATAATTATTTAGATGTTTCAAATCAAAAATCAAAGAGAAATTCATTCTCTTCAAAACCAGATGGTGGTGATCGGGATTCATTGAGTGTGGGGCGTGAATTTTGTGCTCAAAGAGGCATTGTTCATTCACGTTTTGAAGCTGCTAGGGACCACCGAGTTCGATCGTTCTCGAGGCGCGGCAAGTTGGGGCGAAGCCCGACGAGGGGGCGCCTTCTGATCATGGTTCAGTGAGGTGTAGTGATGGGCGCGATGAACCCTATGTGATTGAGGATGGGTTTGATTTGATCGCGATTTGTTCCAGGAAGAGTAGAAGAAGGATTAGCGGCTAAAATGTAATTAAGGGTTGGAATTAATTATTTCATTATGTTAATTATATTAATAATGTGATAAAGGTTTAAAACTGTGTATCTTATTCAAATTGTATCAGAATTTCGCAAAATCAGTTGCGTTGGATTCCTCTTGTCGAGCTCTACGTTTTAGAACAGACCAGAGCAGAGAAGGGAGAAGTTGGAAATTTTAACTGAATTGAACATCCAGTTTAATTCAGTTAAAATAATCGTTATTAGAACGGTTTCGAGCCAATCAATGTGAGAACTTCTATCACTACAAATTTTTGTACAATTATTTATTTTTTGTTAGACCACCTCCCTGTCATCCACAGACCATGGACGATTTATTTGATTGTGTTGTGATTGTGATTGTGATGTACAAAGATATATTTGAAATGAAAATAAAATATATATGGAATGGGAATAGTATATATATTTGAAATGAAAATAAAATATATATGAAATGAGAATAATATATATTTGAAATGAAAATAAAATATATACGGAATGGGAATAATATATATTTGAAATGAAACTAAAATATATATGAAATGGGAATAATATATATTTAAAATGAAAATAAAATATATATGGAATGTGAATAAAATATACATGAAATGAATAATATATATATATGAAATGAACTATATATGTATGAAGTGAAAAATAATATATGTATATATATATATGAAATGAATTATATATATATATATATATATGAAATGAATAATATATATATGAAGTGAAAAATAATATATATTTTTTGAAACCAAAACTGTGTGGTCTTCTAAAACGAAGAGAGCACACATATAAAATAAAAACAATAAGGCTACAATATCTGAATTACAAAACCAAAAGTAGACAAAAAACAAACCAAAATAAGGCTCTAAGAATGTAAAGGAAAGTAGATAGATGAGCTCCGGATAAACCACCGCCCATCCTACGCCAATATCGAATTCCGACAAGGCCACCACCCGATATTGAAGTTTATCTACTCCAATACAATAACAAGACAGTCCAATCTACAAAAAATAACAGGATAACAGAACTTCTACAATAACTCTTCGAAAACACAAACAAAAACTCCAAAGCAATAACCAACCTTCAATCCATACAGCTAGCCACTAAGCTCCTCTACTTAAATCAACAACCTGAACCCTGAAATACACTAAGCAAACCATAAGTAGCTAAAACACACACATATATAAGTATATGTGTATATATATATGTATATATATACCAAACAAAGTATATATATACCTAACGAATTATATATATATATATGTACAAATATAACCATACATATATGTGAAGAAAAACCAATAAACAAAGAAATGAAAAAGACAAATTAACAACAAATACGATAACTACTACCTCTAAAATATCTATTTATTCTAATAGATAAACTCAAATTAGATCTAACCTTAAGCAAATAACTCTCAAAACACGAATCACCAAAAAGCTTAAAATGAGAGATAGACATCCAGTCTAGACTATAATTAACAATCCTAATGATTAAATTGTCAACAAGCACATAAATAGAATGAAAAAACCTCTGATTCCTCTCAAACGGATGAACCAACATATGATAATAACTAAAGGATCCAACACATATCTCTAACTAGAATTAACAGAAAATCTAAACCATTCCCAATAATCTCTACAGCTGCTAAAAGAGATAAAACTACCAAAAACAAAAATCCTTAAAACCATATTTAAAATAAACTTGGTAATATTACAAGAGAAAAAAAGTGATCCACATCTTCAACCAAAAGATTACAAAAACAACACTTAACATCAAAAATAATGTTCTTCTTCCTTAAAAACTCCACCGTAATAAGCTTCTTACGAATAAGCAACCATATAAGAAACTTAACTTTAGGAGGAGAATTAGATTTCCAAAGAAACTTAAAAGGGAAAAGGAAACACCAGAAAAATTAATAAAGTTATACATAGAATTAATAGAGAACACTAAACTCTTACCGAAACCCCAACTAATACAGTCATCATTATCATTTAAGTGATCCAAAGCTAACTTAGCTTTGAGTAAGGCTAATTGTCTTAACAAATCACCTACTAAAATATTATCCAAAGAGAACACCCACGGGGGATCTAAATCACTTCCATAAACATCCATAATCAAAGCATTCTTAAAACAACAAACATTATAAAGCCCACTAAACTCAATTTTAAGAGGCAAACGAGAAATCCAAGCATCATGCCAAAAGAAAGTGAGATTTCCCGAATGAACAGTCAACTTACAGCCTAAATTAAAAAAAAAATCAAAACACTTTAACATAGACTTCCAAAACAAGGATAATCTATTAATCCAACAAGAATTAGACCCGACAATATACTCATCCACAGAATAATAAAATTTAGCGACAATAGTCTTCCAAGAAGCCGACACTCCAGGACTTCTAAACCTCCAAATCCGTTTGGCTAATAAGGCAGAGTTAAAATGATACAAATTAATAATTCCCATGCCCCCATCCTTCTTAGGTTTACAACACATCTCCCAATTAAATAGACATTTATAGCCTCTACAAATAGGAACACCACTTCAAAGATAATTACGCCTGATTCTGTTAATCTTCTCTATAACCCATTGAGGGAATCTATGAACGTTCATCCAATAAGTAGGAATAGCAGACAACATGGAATTAACAAGAACAAGTCTACCAGCTCTTGACAGAAATCTGTTATTCCAACTCGATAGTCTATTATTGAACTTATCAATAATAACTAACCAATCATCCTTCTTAAGTTTCGAAGGCCTAGTCTTAAAGCCCAAATAATCAAAAGGAAAATTCATGACAGAACAGTTCAAGGTGCCAGCAACTTGAGACTCGGCATTATCTCGATCATTAAGAACCATTAAAGCACTCTTATCGAAATTAATTCTTAGACCAGATAACATCTCAAAACAATAAAGAATAAACTTTAAAGCGACAATATGCTTAGGCAAGTGAGAGGAAAATAATAATGTATCATCCGCAAATTGGAGAATAGACAGTTCATTATTAAATTCCTCATTTCCAATACAACCTAAAACACCTAATCTAACAGCTCTCTTAATAATTCTAGAAAACATCAACCGCTAAATTAAAAAGAAGAGGTGATAAGGGATCACCTTGTCTAAGACCTCTCTTAGATTGAATCTTCTTACCCATAACCCCATTAACTACAACACTAGAGCAACCAAACCTAAGCAGAAGCATGATCCAATTAATCCAACGGACACTAAAACCCCTAGCAAGATAAAGCTCGCAAACAAAATCCCAATCAACGGAATCAAACGCCTTCCAAAATCTAACTTCGAAATAGCACAGGAAAAATTGTTTTTACAACAAACATTAATATATTCCTATAATGCGGCCACTTCGTCTACTATATTTCTGCTTTAATAAAGGCTATTTGGGAACAATCAATAAGATCGTTCATACTAATACTAAGTCTATTAGCAAGAACTTTGGAAATAATCTTAACGGAATAATTGATTAAGGAAATAGGCCTAAAATCCTTAAGGCAATTAGCACCCTCTCCCTTATGAATAAGAATAACGTTAGCAAAATTAAAACTACCTAACCGTAAATTACCACTATAAAAATCATTAAACAAGTTAATAATATCATATTTAAGAACCTCCCAAAACTGCTTATAAAAAAGAATAGAAAAACCATCAGGCCCGGGAGCTTTGTCACTGGGCATGTCACAAATAGCCTTCCAAATCTCCTGCTCTGTGAAAGGCTCGTCTAAATTACCTAAATCAACCTTAGTATCAGGCGGATAAATGTCATTCCAACTAACATTTACCCTTCTCTTGATACTAACTCCAAAATTCTGCTTATAATACGAGGTAAAAGCCTCATTTAATTCCCTTTGAACGATTACTTCCACCTCATTAATATAAATGGAATGAATCAAGTTATCACGCCTCCTCTTATTAGCCACACTATGAAAGAACTTCGTGTTGTTATCCCCCTCCTTAATCCACTGAACATGGGACCTTTGCTTCCACATTATCTCTTCTTTTTCTAAATGCAGCTTGAGATCCTTTCTAAGGTTGCAAAGTCTGTCCTTCTCATTGAAATTTAAGAAACCTCGACTCACTAATCTTATCTAAATCTAACAACTCACACATAATCTTATCTTTCCTAATTCTAACACTACTAAAGATAGACTTGTTCCAATGTTTGAGAAAAAAATCTTAACTTGCCTAACTTCGGAACAAAAATCTTTGCAGTATTACCTCTAAATAAATTGCTAAAATAAAATAGGGAATTCCACTTAACAGAAACTAAATTAGTAAAACTAGAATCTAACAACCACATCTTCTCAAATTTAAAGCTGCTACTAATGGAAATATTCGAGTCACAGGTGAGAATGATAGGGCAATGATCAGAATATAAAAAAGGCAAACCTTTGGCTCTACACAAAGAATACCTATCTTCTGCTTCATTGCTAATAAAAAATCTATCTAATAAAGCAAAGGAAGGACAGTCTCTCGCATTAGACCAAGTAAAAGATCTATTTTTTTTAGAGGAACTTCGATCGAATTATTATCTACAATAAAGTCATTAAACTCCTCTATATCAGAGAAATCCCCTTCTCTAGGTGATCTCTCCCCCAAAAGTCTATTGAAATCACCTACCATAATCCAAAGATTAGAGACAAGATTCCTAAATTCAGAACATTCCTCCTAAAGGATCCTTCTCTCTAATTTCGTATGAGGCCCGTACATATTAGAAATACCCAATAAAGAATTATCAATAAGAGAGGCTAGAATGATGTGTAAAGAATACAATTTAGGAATCTCCTGAATGAGTCTAAATTGATTATCCTTCCAACCAATCATAAGACCCCCAGCACTACCAATGGCCGGAAGACAGGCCCAATTACGAAAGTGAGATCCACCTAACCTCAAATAAAAACTTTGTTCTGGATTCTCTATTTTGATCTCCTTAAATGACACAATATCTATATGAAAATCTCTAAAAAAAGTCCTAACCTTATCACATTTTTTGGGTTCATTAAGCCCCCTAATGTTCCAATTAACAAGCCTCATCGTCTCATAGAATTAACTCTCTATAATTCCCTAGATCTAATGTAATCCGCATCTAACTCCAGATCAGTAAAAATGAAAGCAGTATCATTAGCCAGTTGAAATAACTGACTAATAGAAAGACTACTCAATGCAGACGGAGAATAATCACTACCATAAACAGAAGTCATACCGGAGCCCACACTCGAATTGCTACTACTAGCATTCGAGTCCAAGAACCTACCATGATAAGAGAAGGATTTATGACGAATCCTCACACTGCGGCGAACCAGTCCTGAACTTGGAATAACTTTCTTTCGTCTCCCCCTTCTAGCCATAGAGGAAAAACTGTGACTGGATTGATAATGACCATCGCTTTCCTCCCGAAAGCCGACCCTATCCGCAACCATTGACAAGCCACCAAAGTCCATCTCCGCAACAGACACATCACAAACTGCGCGGAAAACACTAAAGCATGGCCTCAAAAGTAAGGCCATTAACCTCACATCCTGCTCTCCCAATTCCACAGTACAATCTACCTTATCCAACCAAAAATCTCGTCCGTCCTTAAACAAACAGACATACCCATCCCTCCATAAACTACACAAATAAACCTCCCCCAACACAGACCCTCCTCTAACAACAGCCGTAGAACAACCAACTGAACCCTCCATACAAACAAAAAGGCCCACCAGACCCCTACATGCCATATCGACCTCACCACAACCACCTGAAAACAAACAGCCACTCCTACCCATCACATCTGCATCAATCTCCCTGGAATGAATAACATCCCCCTTACTCACATTCTCAACACACGAAACTAATGAACTGCCCTCACTCACATCACTACAGCCAATTCTATTCGATGAACGCATAATGGGCTTCTTACCAAACTTAATTTTGCCTACCTTGAAGCCTCTCTTCACCGATGCTAACAACTTAGTAGATTCTTCCTTCACAACCGAATAACAACTACCTAACCCTTCCTTACTTTCAGCCTCCACATCATCAAGGTCCGCCAATGTCTCAAAACAGTTAAATAGCACAACATCATTGGCCACTTGCTAATTCACCTCCACAACTCCAGGAACAGCGCCACAACCCCTCTTATCCACCCAATCCAAACCAGTCATGAATTCACTGCGATCACCAGTACCACTCGCCTCTTCCATAACCACATCATTACACCAACCCATATCATCTAGACCATCCTCTAAACCCATTGCCCCCTGAAAATCCATACAACTCTGAACAACCAGATCGAAAAGCAACGGATCAGGATGAAGGATAGTCGATGACTTCCCGGAAAAACCACCTTCTCATCCATAAAACACAACAAACCGAAATCCACCAAAAAAACCTTACCTTCCCCTAAGCCAATATCATCCACCTTCTTTGATACACCCAAAGAATCAGGGATCCTCTCAGTAACTAGTGAACAAGCCTTACCATCAGAAATCAATTTCTGATAATCCACCTCTCCATGAAAGTTAATCACAACCAAATGCAAAGCATCGAAGTGTAGCAGAATTTCATCTAACAACAAGATTCCCTTCCTCATACAGTTAGGAGTTGCATCAGCAAATACCCTCCGCAGTTTCAAAAAGTACATACAAAACAAGAAAGCACGCTCTTTACGTTCAAGAGGCCTTGGCAGAGGTGGGAAGACCACCAGTCTCGATTCAAGAAGATATCTCCCCTGCCATAATAAACCGTCCACGAGCCCCTCTATGTGCCACATCAACAGAAGGAATAGATAAGCACCATCATTATCTTGTTTAGGATAGGCCAATTCATAAAGATTCATAAGGGAATTGAGTTTCTGGCATATAATCGAACAATTAAAGAGTATTAGATCAAACAACGAACCATCTCTGAAACTCTCAGAACAATTTGATTTCCGATGACCCAATCCTCCACATCTGAAACACCGGAACTAGTTCATACAATCTATCGCCCTATGCCCTGAATCACCACAACGGAAACAACAACGACCCCATGGAAAATTCCATTTGGAAGAATTCTTGCGCAAGGTTGATGTAAGGACCCGTAACTTCCCCGGTAAGGAAAGAGCGGATTACCTTGAGAACAACCCACAACAGAACGCAGACGGAAGAACATTTCATTGCTATTACAACAATTCCATCAGATACAAGAATATACAGAGTATGAATAAATTACATTCGATAAATATCAGAGATTACAATAAATTACATAGCAGCGGAAAAATAATATAGAACACAACTGAAAGTAATACACGGATACAGAGCTTTCCGAGCATCATTCCATCTGTAAACCAGGATCCTGTGAATATAAATCTGCAAAACCAAAACTACTAGCTGCCCGTGCGGAAAATAGGGGCACCCAGAGTTTAGGTTAAAACAATAAACTCCAGGTCAGTCATATGACTAGTGTGAGAACTAAAACAGTTATTTAAAACTTTACTTTAAAAGAGAGTAATTCAAGGGACCACGCCGTATAACACGGAACGGGTTTCCTCCCAAGAATACCAGTGCATAGAATAAACAGCGCAGTGCTTTTTCGAAAAATGAAGCTATTATAAGACCCAGGTCCCATCACACAATGCAACGCAAGCCGGAGGATAGGGTTTTCCCTTATAATAGCCAAACATGCTTGGTACGTTTAAAACAAATCATTTGATACTATAATAAGTGTCAAAACATTTTAATCATAAATATCAATCCTAGGCGTCATGGGTACCATCTATCTTGTCGCCATACTAGGCTCTACAAATAAAACCGAAATACACGTATTGGAAATTGGATTTTCGTCATGAGTCGAGGCAAGGGGCAAGCTCCTCTCCGCTTTCGAGACACTCTAGCAAATGCCTCAGGATTACACACTCTGGGTAACCCCTGGATCTTCAGGGCCGGTCCTCTCTTACGTTTGAGGATTAATTATGTCTGAACACACGTTTCCCGGTCCTTACAGACCTAAAATCGAGGCGCCTCATCCAACAACCACATAGGTGAAAAGTATATAAATGTCAGGGCTGGTAAGTCACTGACACCACCAAAGCTAGAAAGAAACGTCGTGCTCTCCCTGCAGTCCTTATCCCATTTTCAACTCATACCGAGGTGTGAGGCTCGCGAATTCACGTTATACACAAAGCTGCCACGTAGGCCGTGCTTTGATCATCAACCACAAGACTTTGCTTTTCAACAGAAGCCTTGATCCATGCAACTCAGCGTGCCACACAGGCAATTCATGCCATGTGATGGATATCTATCGATATATAACCTCTAAGCTCGTACGTCTCAGAGAAGGGCGTTAAGCAAGAGAATAAATTCTCCGCCACCAAACAGATATATATTTAACAGAAATCAATCAACACAGAATAAAATCCAATGTCAGACACACAATCCATTTACAAGTTCGTTCTGGGTCTGAACGAAACCAGAGGCACTTTCCTCGCATATCCATCGATCTCCAAGTACGTCTGGACGACCACTGACTATTTCCATCCTCTTGGGTGTACAGCCCAATCAGGATCATCAGTAATTATCCAAACGATGTGAAGACTTCCGGTCTTCGACCACCGTCATCATCTTCGACTTATCGTCGAATCGGTTTTTCAGAATGGGTATAAACCCGGACTTTCCGAACAACCCGCATATATTAAAAACAAATGTTACACAAACACAATATACGCCTCATTCCAATTCAGCAGCCACTAACCGTAAATCAGTAAGAGAGCAATTCCCCAAATATTAACCCCGAAGGCCGAAACCAACATCAGATCGATACCCAGGAAACCATTCTTCTTAACTAACCTACAGTAATTTTCTAAATCTCAATTCTTAGGGAAAGGTTCCCATTAATTTTATCCAAGATAAATTCTTTGAAATTTATCCTTTAATCTTCCTTTGGATGTCATTTCAAACCAAATTATGGTTTTTCCCAAACTAGTCGAGATTAGCGAACCACACCGAAGTAATTATTTATTTTATTTCCCAATCCCAACCTATATATCCCATGGAGAAAACTGGTAATACTCCATATCTAACACCACGGTGTTATCGGTAAAATTAATTACCATTTCACGTTCAAATCTAATTAAAGATTTAACTAACGCTTTGGAGCAAAACTGGTGATACTCCATTCTCGCTCATTTTCCAAATTTGATAATTTAAATTACCAATTCACATTTCAATCTAATTGCAGATTCATTAAAACTCCTTTTACTGGGTTAAAGAACCAGTGTTATTAAAAAAAAAATCACGATAAACCCAAATCACATTCTATTTATTATCGGGTTAAAGAACAAGTGTTGTTTAATACACTGTTCACGATAAACCCACAAATCAATTCTATTTACAACCCATTTCAAATCCAATTTATTTATTTAAAAATAAATGGGTTTTAATTTTAGTTCAAAACTAGTTCATTTTGATAAAAATCTATTTTTATCTTTTCAAATATGGAGTTTTTCATCCCAATTTTTCCCAAATCATTTCTTATGATTCTACACAAATTATTACTATTTTAAATAATTTTATCAAGGCCCGTACAGTCGATTTCCAATAACAGCCATCGAACTGCACTTACAGCGACCTTTTCCAAATTTGATTTGGACGTATCTCCAAATCCAACCGTTAGATTTCAAATTTCAATATTCGTTAGAAAGCTCTTTTCGATACGAACCCAACGGTTCCGGTTTTAGGAGAATCCGACGGTCGGATCTCCCGTAATGTCCGTTCGAAGTCAATGGTCGAAATTCGCGAACTGCCGCGGCGCGGCGCGTTCTATTCAGGCCATTATATTATATATATAATATATATTTCGTCGATTTCTATTTAAAATGAATTATATAAATAGTTTTAAATTCGTTTCAAAAACAATTTCAACTTCCATTTCAATACAAATCAAAATTGAATTTTTCCTTATAAATTCGTTCTAAAATTCATTTCTATTCAATTCAAATTTCAATTCAATTTGAATTCATTTCAATTCATTTTCAATTCAATTCGAATTCGTTTTCAATTCAAATTCATTTTATATTCAATTCATTTCGAATTGGTTTTCTATTCGATTCAATTCAAATTGGTTTTCTATTCGATTCAATTCAAATTGGTTTTCTATTCGATTCAATTCAAATTGGTTTTCTATTCGATTCAATTCAATTCAAATTGGTTTTCTATTCGATTCGATTCAAATTGGTCTTCTATTCGATTCGATTCAAATTGGTCTTCTATTCGATTCGATTCAAATTGGTCTTCTATTCGATTCGATTCAAATTGGTCTTCTATTCGATTCGATTCAAATTGGTCTTCTATTCGATTCGATTCAAATTGGTCTTCTATTCGATTCGATTCAAATTGGTCTTCTATTCGATTCGATTCAAATTGGTCTTCTATTCGATTCGATTCAAATTGGTCTTCTATTCGATTCAATTCAAATTGGTTTTCTATTCGATTCAATTCAAATTGGTTTTCTATTCGATTCAATTCAAATTGGTTTTCTATTCGATTCAATTCAAATTGGTTTTCTATTCGATTCAATTCAAATTGGTTTTCTATTCGATTCAATTCAATTGGTCTTCTATTCAATTTATAAAAACGAATTTAATCGATATAAATATCGTTCGCGTCAAAATAGCGCATCTCTAATCAACACGGCTTTATATATTTCAATAATTCAGTTATTCTATTCAACAAACGAATATTTATTCTTGTCAACACATGACTAATCCCAACGAATGAGTACTGTCCACGTGTGACTATTTTTGTTATTTAATATATTTTATAAAAATTATGGTATCTATCGTTTGATTTTAAATCAGACTCCAACTGTAAATTAGTAAGAGAACGATTCCCTGAATATTAACCCCGAAGGCCGAAACCAACATCAGATCAATATCCAGGAGACCACTCATCTTATCTATTTTCCAATTAGTTTCTAATCTTATATATGATAAAGATGTAAATTTTATTGTTAAAATAATTCGTTCAACACATGACTAATCTCAACGGATGAAAACTGTCAACACATGAACCTTTATTTTATAATATTCTTTATTTTCTAAATTGGAATGAGGCCCAATCAATTACCATATAAAGTTAATTATATGGATTCCATACAACACATGTATATAATAACAACGATAAATAATCAACCATCATCCAAAGTGCACTACACTGTATAAGCATCAAATATAGATATTTAACGCTTATAACAGCCTGTCAATCAATCGATCGACATACAACTAATTATTGGGATTAGTGTATGCCGTGTTTTATCCCAATACCCGTGTGGGGTTTCAAACAATCAAACATAGATTTTATTTGTGCAGTTGGGCGATGTGTAAAATTTATCGTCCCAATCAATGTCCTTCAAATAGGTGTACATAAACAAACCGTCCGGTTTGTAAATGAATATTTATTTATTCACGTTCACGTTAAAAATTATATTTTCAACGATCAAATTATTTTATTCAACCTATGAATATTCTATTTGGTTCATTTATTAAATAAAATGATATCTTTATTTTTCTAACTTATTTTAGAAAATTTCGGCGGCATAACGGCACGATACTAGAAACGGGACGAGGCCTAGCCTTACCCCCGGTCTAGTGATGGCCCACGCCATTCACACATCAGTCAAATCAATTTCATTTCACCAAACAATTCAATTCAACCCAAATAATCTAACCAACTACACAGCCAAACAAACAAGTCCATGGTCTGTGGACGATTGTGTCGGGTGCTACTAAACACCGTCTGCATCCTAGTATATATATAACTAGAAAAAGAAATTGAAGAGCGAGAAGTTCTCACCAATAGATATCCCAATTCCACGACACTTCATTTATAGAAATCTTCGTCGTTCTCGCCCTTTGTCACTTTCGTTGCCCGTAGCCACTACATAAATAAAAATAGAATTTTTACTTCGCTATTCAATATATAAAAATCGAATTTTTACTTCGCCATTCAATATATAAAAATCAAATTTTTACTTCGCTATTCAATATATAAAAATCGAATTTTTACTTCGTTATTCAATATATAAAAATCGAATTTTTATAATCACGCTATATGGATAAAAATTCTATTTTTACCCCGCTACTATATAGACAAAAATTATATTTTTACAATACTACTATATAGATAAAGATTTCGCCTTTTCAAATATAAAGATTTCGCCTTTTCAAATATAAAGATTTTGCCTTTTCAAATTTCAAAAATCTAATCTTTTCTATTTTAAAAATCTAATCTTTTCTATTTTAAAAATCTAATCTTTTCTATTTTAAAAATCTAATCTTTTCTATTTTAAAAATCTAATCTTTTCTGTTTTAAAAAATCTAATCTTTCCTATTTTAAAAATCTAATCTTTTCTATTTTAAAAATCTAATCTTTTCTATTTTAAAAATCTTATCTTCTCTATTTTAAAAATCTAATCTTTCCTATTTTAAAAAATCTAATCTTTTCTATTTTAAAAATCTAATCTTTCCTCCGCTACTTATATATGTATATAAAAATAGATTTTCTATTGGTTAAATAACCTAAAATAAAACAAAATAAAATTTATCGATTATAGAAGGGGGGAGGGGTTCCTTTTGCTGCGTTCGGATTTGAGGGAGGCGGGGTCGGATTGGGGTTCGTGGAGGTGGCTGACGCGAGGCCAGAGGGAGAGGGTGCGGGTTCGGTCGGGGAGAAAGGAAGAGGAGGAAGAAGAGAAGAGGGGGGGCGGCGGCACAGGGGGGCTCGCGGTTGTATCGATCGATTTGGGGGGGGGGGGGGCTTCTTCGCGTCAGGAAGGAACAGGGGAGGAGGAGGAAGAAGAGGAGGCGGCGGCAGGTGGTTGTGCCCCACCTAGGCCGCGGCGACGAGCGAGGGGGGCGGCGACGAGTTCTCCCCCCCCGTCTTCCTCTTTTTTTTTTTTGAAATGATTTTCTAATCAGGGGGGGGGGGGGGAGGGGGGTCCTGAGTATAATAGGGGAGAGGGTTTTAATTTTTAATTATTTTATTTTTCACCAAAAAGCAACTTTTATTTTCGACCTCAAAACGAGGCCCACCGCCTGTCGTCCATAGCTAATTACCCCCATTCCGAACACAATGGGATATGTATCGTAAGCTGATTCGATCGTTTCGATCAGTTTCCGCCAAAATCAACATATAACTCTATATATTGAATTGGAACGCGCATTTCAATTTACTGGGGTCACATACTAACTCAAAAAATTCCAGAAAAATTATTTCTAGCTTCGTATTGACGATACTAACAAAACTAGTTTCGTCAAATTCTGAGACCGATTGAAAAATGGCCATTTTCCAGTCGATTAAAATCAACTAAAATTGGTCAAACGCGTTTTCCTTTGCCACGCTCACATATCGATTCGAAAAATTATGAAATTTGAATCCTAGCAATAATTTGACACTGCGGATCCAACAAAAGTGGTTTCGTCGAAATCCGAGGTCGTTTGCAAAATTCCCATTTTTAAGGGCCTGAATTCCATAGCGACTATTCAGAATTTTCAACTGGACATATCTTTTGATTCCCGCTATGAAATCTTGATTTTTTGGATTCGTTGGAAAGATATCCTCAATTAGATTCTAATATTTTTGGTTTCACTAAAATCCGAATTGTTTTGCACCCGGTACATTCAATTGAAGTTTGAAATCGAATTATCGAACTACCGCGCCATTTTCAATTCTATTTATAATTATATATATAATTATTATATTCTAACGACGACGTATATAATATATACGTTCGAATTCTATTCAAAATAAATTTCTCGTCGATATTATTTAAAATAATTCATTTGAAATCTTCAAAATTCGTCGAAGTTGCCAAAACAAAAATTTTAAACTGGCCCAGATTTTCGGGTTGTTACAGTTGAATTACAACTAAAATCAATCTCAATTTAAGGGAAGAAGTACGAACCACATCATCGAAAGAGCACTGAGGTTCTCTCTCGATATCAAAAAAAGAAGAAGAAAGATTAGCAGGAAAAGAGCCATGAATCGATGATAAAGAGAAAACCGCCGACGCTATTTTCTTGGAGTGTCATTATAATATATATATATGAAAATGAGAATAATATATATATGAAATGTGAATAATATATATATGAAGTGTGAAAATAATATATATATATATATGAAATGTGATATATATATATATATACATATATATATATATATATATATATATGTATACACGATGTGAAAATCAATATATGCGATGTGAAAAATATTAGTTCGCTAAAAATATTATTTTTAGCTTATATATGCGATATATAAAATGGTCGTGTATTGAAATGATTATTTGATTGTTAAAAATATAATTTTTAACACATACATGCACTATATAAAATTGTCATGTAATGGAATATTCAATTTTGATTTAAAATTGAAACGGAAGTTGGAATCATTTTTGAAATGAATTTAAAATGATTTATAAAATACGTTCTAAATGGAAATCGATGAAATATAATATATATATATATATATATATTATATATGTTATATGGCCGGAATTGAACGCGCCGCGCAGCGGCCGTTCGCGAATTTCGGCCATCGACTTTGAATTGACATTACGGGAGATCCGACCGTCAGATTCTACTAAAAGCGGAACCGTTGGGTTCGTATCGAAAAGAGCTTTCCAATGAATGTAAGAGATTTGAAACCTAATGGTTGGATTTGGAATTATGTCCAAATCAAATATGGAAAAGATCGCCGTAAGTGTCGTTCGGTGGCCGTTATTGGAAACCGACAGTACGGGCCTTGATAAAATAACTAAAAATATTAATAATTTGTGTAAAATCATAATAAATAATTTGGATGAAAAATCCCAATTTTGTAAAGATAAAAATATTTTTTTATTGAAATGAACTAGTTATTCACTAGAAATAATAACCAATATTTTTAAATAATAAATTGTATTTGAAAACGGTTTTAAAACAAACAGATTTTTTCCAAAGAATTAATTGGAATGGATTTGAGTAGAAATAATCTTTGGAATATTTCGATATTGGATTCCGTGATTGTACGGATATTGTTGTGGGTATTTGGAAGATATTGATATCGTTATTCCAATACGATATTTGTTGATTTCAGAATTTGATGTTGAATATAAGCCGATATAATTTCTATTCTGGGCCTTGTATTTAATATCAAATTGGATTTTGGGTTTGTCGTGAACTGTGTTTAAATGACATTAGTTCCTGAATCCAAGCAAAAGCAGGATTAATTTCCAAAAAGTTGAATAATCAGTAAGAAATGATTTTTGGGATTAAAACCAATTGGAGTTTGAATAAATCTTTAATTAGATTGTGAGTGAATAACTAGTAATTGAATTTACCAAAACACGTGATGTGACAAAACCAAATTTACTTGGTTGTTGATATTCATGATTGTGATTGATTGATTATTTGGATTGTGTTGGACCAGTTTATGACCAAGATATGCTTTTACATTTAGCATTGGGTTGTGTAGAAATACTGGTATGTTAGCATCTTGTGGAACACTTCACGATTTGACTATGATATGTGAAGCGATGTTGTTGTGTTCATTTCAAATTTAATGAATAATTTTGAAATGATATTTTTCCTTAGATGGAAAGAAATGTATTCCCGATTTTGGACAGGGAATGTTTTATAAAACAGAAAGGATTTCGAGGCTAACCCGATAATTTGGAAATGAATTGGAAATGTATTATGGTTTTACATTGTAGTTCATCACATATTTGATTAGTTGCTATTAATGATGTATCTGTTTGGTGACGGAGAATTTATCCTCTTGCTTAACACTATTCTTTGAGACGTGCGAGCTCAAAGGTTATGTGATTAATAGTGACTGATCATATGTGTGAATTGCTGATGTGAAATACTATAATTTGAATGTACTTGTAATTATTATGTTGTGAAATGATTTTCCCTACTTCGAGATATAAAAATGGTTTAGTGTATGGCTAAAGATTCGGGTGACCCGAGATCGACTAAAAGTATGGGCTGGATCCAGTGCCTTAGGGTGAGTGATCAGCAGTGTAGCCTGCTCCATGAGTGGGAGGTGCACACACACACACACACATATATATATATATATATATATATATATATATATATATATATATCGAGTTGGAGGGGAGCTTACTGCCCGGTTTGAGGGAAGATTCCCGCTATTTGGTTGCATACTTGTTTATATGCATTGTTATGTTTTGGAATTCATATTTCCAAACGATTTGATTTGAGATCCCGAAGTGAAATCTACTTTGATATAAAATTTAGATATGTATTTCAAATGATTTGAAATAGAAATCGGGAAATAAAGTCCAAAGGAATAATTTCTGTAAATTGAATTGGATTTAGAAAAATCTAAGTGTGGTGATTAATCTAAATGGGTAGATTGGGATATTGCATGTTGATTAATGCATAGTAGATCCATATATCTATGTTAATTGTTATTCATACACTGGCATTCATGGGGGTAAACCCGTTCCGCATTAGCGGCGTGGTCCTGTGATTTGCCTTATCATTTATATAAGTTGATAACGGTTTAGAGTTTCTCACACCGGTCCCATGACTGATTCGTAGTTTGCTTTTCCCTTGCAAACTCGAGTGCCCCTATTTTCCATATGCGTAGTCGAGTAGTTTGTTTTGCAGATACTTATTTTGAGCACGATTCTGGATTGAAGCTTAAAGCTGTGTCCAGAGCATTGATAGTCTTCCGCTGTGTTATTTATTTATTTCCGCTGCATTGTATTACATTTATGTAAATTTATCTTTCGCTGTATATTATATTTTGATATACTCTGATATATTCTGTACTCTGATGTAACATTATTATGATGTTTATAAAAGTCTTCTTTTATTTGTTCTGATGTATTGTGCACCCAGAGTTAGCGTATGCGGGATTCGAACGGTCTTGGTCGGTTTGGCGATCGATTAGGTCCGAGCAAAATCTGTATCGTTACATATGGTATCATAGCTTTGGTTAACTCAAATCTTTGGAGTAGAACTCGTTAGAACAGAATAAAAGACTCATCAGAGGTAGGATTAGTAATATCCTATTGAAGAATCCTCGTTAGAGATAGGATCAGTAGCATCCTAGAATGAGAATAACATGTTACAAATTGGGTTAGAAATGCCCGAGAATGAGTTAAGAGTGACAAGTTTATAAATAACGTATTTGTGATTATATACATAATCTAGTTTTAGAAAATATGATTTTTGAATATATAAAAATTATATATATTTGAAAGGCTAATCAGCTAATTGATTGTTGGATGTGTTGTTTGATAATTAGTTCACTAATTAAATTATTCAAACCCATATGATAATATAAGGTAAATTTAGTGAAATTTGAACGGAACTGAAAATTGATTGCAAATGCATACATGTACATATATATGTGTGAATAGGTCACAGCAAGAAGGCTAGAGAAGAGGAATAAAATTGTATGCCCGACAAACAAGTACATGTTTACTAATTTATTGGGTTTGGATGATTTTATGAGTCGATTGGCTAGCCACTTGGCTTTTTCTTTTTCTTTTTGAGATGAGAGGGCCTGTGTGGCAGTTTGGGATTTTCCCAATGCTCCCCATACAAAGGAAAAGGAGGTTATGGCGAAATTTTTTGAAAATTTAGAGTGTTAGCCAAATTTTTGAAAATATAGAAATTCTTAGAAACTGAAAAGTTGAAGAATGAAAGGCAGAATGAAATTTGAGTTGATTAGTTAAACAACTTTCAGCTCCGTTCCTTTTCGAGGACGAAAAGATTTTAAGTGGGGGAGATTGTAACAACCCGGAAAATCAGAACCAATTTAAAATTTTTATTTTGGCAATTTTAATGAATTTTGAATGTTTAAAATGAATTATTTTAAATAATAACGATAAGAAATTTATTTTGAGTATAATTAGAATGTATATATTTATTTGAATCGAAGTTTGAATATAAATATTTATTTTAATTATAAAAGGAATTGAAAATGGCGCGGTAGTTTGAAAATTCGATTTCAAATTTCAAATGAATGTACAGGATTCAAAATAAACCAGATTTTGGCAAAACCAAAAATATTTGAATCTGTTTGAAAATATCTTTCCAACGAATCTGAAAAATTGAAATTTCATAGCAGGATAAAAAATTATGCCCAGTTGAAAATTTAGAATAGTCGCTATGGAAATATAGCCCGTAAAATTGGCGATTTTGCAAAGGACCTCCGTTTTTGACGAGACCACTTTGGTTCGATCAGGAATGTCAAATTATTGCTAGATTCCAATTTTCATAATTTTTGGAATTGATATGTAATCGTGGTGAATTTAAACATGCTTGGTAATTTTAGTTTGAATTTAATCAACTGGAAAATGACCGTTTTTAAAGCGGTCTCCAAATTCGACGAAATTAGTTTCGTTAGGACTGTATTGTCAAAACATAACCAGATTTATTTTTCTGTAATTTTTGGAGTCCGTATGTGGCCCCGGTAAGTTAAAATATGTGTTTGAATTTTAAATATAATGAATTATATTTTAAATTTAATGGAAACTAATCATAACGATCAAATTGGCTTGCGAAACATATCCCATTGTGTCCGGAATGGGGGTAATTAGCTAGGGACGACAGTCATTGGGTTTGATTTGGAGTTCAGAATGATAAAAAATTAAAGTTAGAATTAAAATAATATTAAATTATAAATATATATTATTAACCTTGGCCAAAACGCTAGCTACCACTTCACAAAACAACAGCCGCCACCCTTTCATAGAAAGATTAGAATCGCTCGATAATTCTCCCTTAATCTCTTTAAATATGCGCATAATTATTTAGATGCTTCAAATCCAAAATCAAAGAGAAATTCAATCTCTTTAAAACCATACGGTGATGATCGGGATTCATTGAGTGTAGGGCGTGAATTTTGGCTCAAAGAGGCATTGTTCATTCATGTTTTGAAGCTGCTAGGGACCACCGAGTTCCATCGTTCTCGAAGCGCGGCGAGGTGGGGCGAAGCCCGACAAGGGGGCGCCTTCTGATCATGGTTCGCGAGGTGTAGTGATGGGCGCGGCGAACCCTAGGCGATTGAGGATGGGTTCAATTTGATCGCGATTTGTTTCAGGAAGAGTAAAGGAAGGATTAGCGGCTAAAATATAATTAAGGGTTGGAATTAATTATTTCATTATGTTAGTTATATTAATAATGTGATAAAGGTTTAAAGCTGTGTATCTTATTCAAATTGTATCAGAATTTCGCGAAATCAGTTGCATTGGATTCCTCTTGTCGAGCTCTACGTTTCAGAACAGACAAGAGCAGAGAAGGGAGTAGTTGGATATTTTAACTGAATTGAACTTCCAGTTTAATTCAGTTAAAATAATCGTTATTAAAACGATTTCGAACCAATCAATGTGAGAACATCTCTCACTATAAATTTTTGTACAGTTATTTATTTTCTGTTAGATCACCACCCTATCGTCCACAGACCATGGACGATTTATTTGATTGTGTTGTGATTGTGATTATGATGTACAAAGATATATTTGAAATGAAAATAAAATATATATGGAATGGGAATAATATATATAATGAAAATAAAATATATATGAAATGAGAATAATATATATTTGAAATGAAAATAAAATATATATGGAATGGGAATAATATATATTTGAAATGAAAATAAAATATATATGAAATGGGAATAATATATATTTGAAATGAAAATAAAATATATATGGAACGTGAATAAAATATATATGAAATGATTTATATATATTTGAAATGAATAATATATATATATATGAAGTGAAAAATAATATATATATATATATATGAAAATATTTATATATATATATATATATGAAATGAATAATATATATATATATGAAGTAAAAAATAATATATATATATATATATATGTGAAATGTGAATAATATATATCTATGAAGTGTGAAAATAATATATATATGAAATGTGAAATATATATATATACACACACACACGATGTGAAAATCTATATATGCGATGTGAAAAATATTAGTTCGCTAAAAATATTATTTTTAGCTTATATAAGCGATATATAAAATGGTCGTGCATTGAATGATTATTAGATTGTTAAAAATATAATTTTTAACATATATATGCACTGTATAAAATTGTCATGTAATGGAATATTCAATTTTGATTTAAAATTGAAATGGAAGTTGGAATCGTTTTTGAAATTAATTTAAAACGATTTATAAAATACAATTTAAATAAAAATTGATGATATAATATATATATATATATATATATTTTATATATTATATGGCCTGAATAGAACGCGCCGCGCAGCGGCCGTTCGCGTATTTCAACCATCGACTTCGAATTGACATTACGGGAGATCCGACCATCGGATTCTCCTAAACCCGGAACCGTTGGGTTCGGATCAAAAAGAGCTTTCCAAGAATATAAGAGATTTGAAATATAACGGTTGGATTTGGAATTATGTCCAAATCAAATTAGGAAAAGGTCGTCGTAAATGCAGTTCGATGGCTGTTATTGGAAACCGACTATACGGGCCTTGATAAAATTATTAAAAATATCAATAATTTGTGTAAAATCATAATAAATGATTTGGAAAAAATTTGTATGAAAAATCCCAATTTTGTACTGATAAAAATATATTTTTATCGAAATGAACTAGTTATTCACTAGAAATAATAATCCAGTTTTTTTAAATAAATAAATTAGATTTGAAAATGGTTTTAAAATAACCAGAATTTTTCCAAAGAATAAAATTGGAATGGATTTGAGTAGAAATAATCTTCGGGATATTTCCATATTGGATTCCGTGATTATACAGATATTGTTGTGGGAATTTGGAAGATATTGATATCGTTATTCCAATACGATATTTGTTGATTTCAGAATTTGATATTGAATATAAGCCGATATAATTTCTATTCTGAGCCTTATATTTAATATCGAATTGGATTTTGGGTTTGTCATGAACTATGTTTAAATGACATTAGTTCTTTAATCCGAGTAAAAGCAGGATTAATTTCTAGAAAGTTGAATAATCAATAAGAAATGATTTTTGGGATTAATACCAATTGGAGTTTGAATAAATCTTTAATTAGATTGTGAATGAATAATTGGTTATTGAATTTACCAAAACACGTGATGTGATTAAAACAAATATACTTGGTTGTTGATATTCATGATTGTAATTGATTGATTGTTTGGATTGTGCTCGACCAGTTTATGAGCAAGATATGCTTTTACATTTAACATTGGGTTGGGTAGAAATACTGGTATGCTAACATCTTGTGAAATACTTCACGATTTGACTATGATATGTGAAGCGATGTTGTTGTGTTCATTTCAAATTTAATGAATGATTTTGAAATGATATTTTTCCTTAGATGGAAAGAAATGTATTCCCGATTTTGGATAGGGAATGTTTTATAAAACGGAAAGGATTTCGAGGGCTAAACCCGATGATTTCGAAATGATTTGGTAATGAATTATGGTTTTACATTGTAGTTCATCACATATTCGATTAGTTGCTATTAATGATGATTTGTTTGGCGGCGAAGAATTTATTCTCTTGTTTAACACCCTTCTTTGAGACGTACGAGTTCAAAGGTTATGTGATTAATAGTGACTGATCATATGTGTGATTTGCTGATGTGAAGTACTATAGTTTGAATGTACTTGTGATTATTATGCTGTGAAATGATTTTCCCTACTTCGGGATATAAAAATGGTTTAGTGTGTGGCTAAAGATTCGGGTGACCCGAGATCGACTAAAAGTATGGGATGGATCCAGTGCCATAGGGTGAGTGGTCAGCAGTGTAGCCTGCTCCATGCGTGTGAGGTGCGCACACACACACGCACACACACACACACACACACACACACACACACACATATATATATATATAGAGTTGGAGGGGTGCTTACTGCCCGGTCTGAGAGAAGATTCCCGCTATTTGGTTGCATACTTGTTTGTATGCATTGTTATGTTTTGGAATTCATATTTCCAAACGATTTGATTTGAGATCCCGAAGTGAAATCTACTTTGATATAAAAGTTAGATATGTATTTCAAATGATTTGAAATAGAAATCGGGAAATAAAGTCCAAAGGAATAATTTCTGTAAATTGAATTGGATTTGAAAAAATCTAACTGTGGTGATTAATCTAAATGGGCAGACTGAGATATTGCATGTTGATTGATGCATAGTGGAACCATATACCTATATTGATTGTTGTTCATACACTGGCATTCATGGGGGTAAAACCGTTCCGCGTTAGCGGCATGGTCCTGTGATTTGCCGTATCATTTATTTAAGTTTATAACTGTTTAGAGTTTCTCACACCAGTCCCATGTCTGACTCGTAGTTTGCTTTTCCCTTGCAAAATCGGGTGCCCCTATTTTCCACATGGGATGTCGAGTAGTTTGTTTTGCAGATGCTTATTTTGAGCAGGATTCTGGATTGAAGCTTAAAGCCGTGTCCAAAACATTGATAGTCTCCCGCTGTGTTATTTATTTATTTCCGCTGCATTGTATAACATTTATGTAAATTTATCTTCCGCTGTATATTATATTTCGATATACTCTGATATATTTTGTACTCTGATGTAACATTATTATGATGTTTATAAAAGTCTTTTTTTATTTGTTTGGATGTGTTGCGCACCCAGAATTAGCGTATGCGGGATTCGAACGGTCTTGGTTGGTTTAGCGATCGACTAGGTCTGAGCGAAATGCCTATCTTTACAGTTGCCACTTTAGGAAGTGATGCCTCCTACAGTGGGGCTAGCACAGGATATCTACGGAGTAGAGAGCCGATTGATTAGGGTAATGGTTAAGGTACACTCGGACGTGTGCCCTAAGTCTACCAACTTATAGTGGAAGGGATCATCTCATTTTAGTAATAGTGCAGAGTAATCATTAGAGAAGTGTAAAAACCTTACCCTGTCTACCTTGTCACACCTTCCATTTATGTAGTGATCTCTCTTATCCACTTTATATGCCGATCATGTTACTTTTATTTATTTACTGGCTAAAAGTAACTAGACTCGCTAGGCTTTATGTCTGACCCTTTTGTTTCTCCTTCTTTCTTCCGTTTCCTCCCCCCCCCCCCCCAAGGTTCTCAGGGAGGAAACACTCAGGCTTAGTCAGAACTCAGATATCATCTTGCTAGGAGCCACTTCTGAAGTATGACTCAAGTTCTTGTCTCTACTATGGCTGAACTCTTTCAATTGGGGAATTATGTTTTTCATATTCTTATGTAATCTGATGATGCAAGACAGAAGTTATTTTATTGTAATGGTTTTTGTGACTTATGGTATTACAGACCACGGCATTATGATTTATGTTTGAAATAAAAATTTAAAATTTCCGTTGCTATCTTATTTATATCTGTCTTGTAATTATTCTGTGTCTGTTTACCTATAACGCTTCACGAAACTTATTGCATTCCCTTAGTGAGTGACATTAACGAACGTGGGGTGTCACAAAAAATATTATACTAATATAATAAACCATTTTGGAATGGAAAATACTTCAAGCAAACTGACACCTATGAGTACAACAACACACTTAGAAAATGATGAAAATTGAAAAAGCGTCAACCAAAATTATACCGTAGTATGATAGGTTCACTATTATATTTAACAGCAAGTCGACCAGATATAATGATGAGTATTTGTTTGTGTGCTCGTTTTCAAGAAAACCCCAAAGAATCACACCTAAGAGAATCAAACGTATATTGCGTTATCTATGCAATACCAATGATTTTGGACTTTTCTATTTGAAAGATTGTTCCTTTAAATCAGTGTCATACAGTGATGCTGATTTTGGAGGATCATGGACGGGTTGAAAAAGAACAAGTGGTACTTGTCATTTCATTGGCAAGTCACTAATATCTTAGTTTAGCAAGAAACAAAATTGCATTCCACTATCGACGTATGAAGTAGAATATATATCAGTGACATTGGCTTGTGCTCAAGTAATATATATGCTACAAATGCTTTAAGATTTCAATGTAAATTTAAATAATTCAACTATTTATTGCGATAACTGAAACACCCCACCTCCATCAAGGTCACTCACAAAGGGAATGCCTTAACTTCGGTGGAGGTTTATAAGTAAAAGTCACAGATAAAACACAAGACAGATATAAACACACACACGCACACACACACACACACACACACACACACACACATATATATATATATATATATAAGCAGTGGAAAACAAACAGACTTTCATTTGATAAATACGTGTTCATACAAAACATTTCCATAATTGTCTCACAGTAACTTCCAAAACATTACATCATCATTTCTGTCTTGATTATTAAATAATGAAGAATAAAACATAATTAAAGCTGCATAAATCCCCATAGAACGTGTCCAAAAGCCATAGCCAAGGAAAGAGGGTCCAAAACATACATCTACTATCTTGAAGCTTGCAAAGAGTCTGACTAAGCTGGGTTGTTTCCTCCCTATGGACCGGGGGGGAACAGAAGAAAAGAAGACGAAAGAAAAACAGAGTCAGACATAAAGCCTGGTAAGTCTAGTGACTCTTCAGTATGAGAATAAGAAAAAGGGCATGATAGGTATAAACTGGAAAGAGGAAAGTATCATAAACTAAGATAAAGCAGTTTTGAACCGAATATATTATCGCACCCCACACTATATCTCTGCACCTACTTGTATTTGTTCCGATTGGCGCCCCATGACCGGGGTGAAGTGATCCCCTTTTTAAAGATCGGTTCCAACTCGCAAAATCATATGTGTCATACGTCCCCCAATGATTGTAGATACCTATGCTGGTCCCACCATGGGGTGTATCAAGTCCCATGGTGGCGGCCCGACACAATTCTAGAATGCATAGTGTATACTACTGGTGCCCAGTGCCATGTTTGTCTGCTCCAAAGTGTGTGCACGCCCGCACTTCGTTAGAACCCACACAGCTGCACCAACCGCCGTCGCTTTTGACTGCTTACAATCAGCCCAGTAATCGTGCCCCACTCTGCCTAGTTTCAGGGTACCATGATACCCAATTGGGTTACTGCTGAAATGGGTCACCGTTACTAGGGTTTTCTAGTCAAACATGTTAAGTGGTTAAGTGTCTGTATTAACCTAACCTCACCCATCAGTTTAGTTAACATGTTGAATTGGTTAAATGTTTTAGTTAACTTAACCCTTCCATCTTTATTCTAGCTTTAGTTTATTTATTAAAGCACCGACCACTCACATTAGACAGGTACTGTTGCGGTTACTGGACAACCGGTCGGTTCCGGGCAGGTTTACACCGCAACTCAGTCTAACCTCGAGTCCTTATTGGGCTTAATGCCTTAACCTCCCACATTGGATAGGTATCGTTGTGATTACTGGATAGCCAGGCGGGTCCGGGCAGGTTTACATCACAACTCAATCCAACCTCGGGTTAAGCATATTCGTATTTTCTAAATTTACATATTTGTCTCTTTTACTTGTTATATGTATATGTTATGGCCCATTTTCCAAGTTCGTTTTTTAGGCATGGCAATTCATACCATTTAAATGTCACCAGTTATTGGCATGTGCCAAACATGCCAACACATATATTTTTCATGTTTAATCCCAACGATATTCCCCCATTTGTACGTTCGCAAGATTATAATGGATGTTGGGCTAGATATTTCAGCCCAACTTATAAACATAGAAGGGAAAGCCAAGAACATGAAATATTCTAAATAACATAAAGGGTGTGTGACATATGAACTTGCAACTTTGCGATCTAATTGACATAAATCATGGGTTTCAACTTGTCATGTGAACTTGCATTCAAATAAGAATCTAATTAAATAGGTGTCACATGAAATGGCATAACTTAGACTTGCATAAAACATAAGTCTAAACATATTTTTATCTAGGCATAACTTCAAACACAAACTAGCATGTGACAAAGTTATTACATGTCCATAAAAATGTCTATTTTTGGCATTAACCCAAAAGCGTGAACTAGATCAAATCATATATCCTATTATAACATGAAACTTGTAATAATCGTGTGAAACTAAATGGTACTTGGCATGGATCCAATTACAAACTTGCAAAAAACATAAGAACATATACATGGGATTTAATCATGTAGGCATAATGGTCTTAACATAGAACATGTGTATATAAGTCATAACTTGGACTTAGAAAAATGTATACAACCTATGTTAAACATATAAACATGTAGGTGTTAATTCTAACATTAACCATATACTTGTATATGATGTTGCTTTCATTCTAAATGTACAATAGGACCAACATCAAGTCAATCATACCACAAACATCCCAATACCATTCACAATACAATCATTGTAATACACATATATGAATTAGCATCGTCGTTATACAATAGTAAAATTCCATTTCCATTTTACATCGAATCAAGTCTTAATTTTATTCTCATATTAAAAATCACTATACTTACAACAAACGACGATCTTGATTTTCTGGTTTCTAAGTTCTGAATTTGCAATGCTTTCCTTTGGTAGATAAACGTTGTTTGAATCTTGTTTTTACTTTAGGTTTGCTCGTCTCTAAGCTTTCTCCAACTGACGGCTACTCTTGATTTCCTCCCGGCAGCATGACGACTCTAGCTCTATTTTATTTGTGTGAATTTAGGTTGAGTGTTGGGTTGTATTTATAGAATTTCAGATTGATTTGAGCCGTTAGATGATCATAGAGTGAATCCAGACCATACACACCAAGAGGAGCCAATCAGAAAGTGACAAATTAGCCCTAGTGACACACTAGAACTTAGAAAATCGCTCAGAACCCGACCAGGCCAGCCAAGACCTGACCAAGTCGACTGGACAGGTCGACCCCCAAGTCGACCCGCAGGTCGGCCCCCTGGTCGACCTGGGTCCTGGGCGGGAATTTTCCCGTCCAGCCCAATTTGGGTCTGTTTTCGAATTTTGAACTGAATTTTGAACTATTTGAATTTTAAATTGAATACTGAAACTTCGGAAGGTCATAACTCCTTCATACGGAGTCCGATTTACGAATCTCGGACTCTATCTCAAGCAGAATTCCGAGACGAGCGCAATGGCGTAACTCGTTTCCCTTTATTCTTTCATTTTGAATTAAGTATACTTTAATTTGTTAATTTAATGTTAACAGAAAATTCGGTGTGTTACATTCTTCCCTCCTTAAAGGATTCGTCCCTGAAAACTTCAAGTCTAGAAGAATGTATATCCTAACATCCAATCGTCCATCTACTCAACCAACAAACACAGGCGTCCATTGTCCTTAAAAGACTTCTAATGCTTCATGATCATATGCATAGTGTGTGTATATGTCCTTATCTAATGCAAAAATTAGGCGATCTACTGATTCAGTTGACCTCCTTAATGCGAGTCATGTAAGTGTCATGAATCCATTATGTATGCAAATTTTTCCTTACTCATAATTCTACATGAGTGCGCAACCATTCATACAAATGCGACATCCATATGACAACATATCAAGTTTCAACCACATACAATTATGAATACATATATGCATATGCAATATGGAAGTGACTGAGCCGATCTAATACCTAGGGTGTGTGTATATGCATCCACGAGCAACCACTTGCAACCATCAATCATAACATGTACCAAATACATGTTTACATCCATTAGTTTCTACCTAAGGAGTTAGGAGAAAAAGGACCGAGAAGATACACTAAAAGGTAGATACAAGCGTAAACTTATGGAAAAAGAGAGGTCAAAGATGTAACCTCAAAAAGAAAAGGGTAGGCAGCGCGTATTTTGTCCTCAGTTTCCCAAGTTGCGTCTTCCTCGGCATCGCTCCATTGAACTTTAACAAGCTTGACTTCACGGTTGCTTAGCTTTTTTATTTCAGTTCCTACGATTCGAGTTGGAACTCTCCTCACAGTTGTTTCTCATTCTATTTCAACTTCTTCTAGAATGCTTGGCTCCACCACTTCCGCAGACTCATGTAAACATTTCCGGAGATGAGTAACGTGAAAGACATTGTGAATTCCAGCCAACCTTTCAGGCAGCTCTATTCTATAAGCCATCTTCCCAATCTTCTCGATGATAGGGAACGGTCCTAGAAATCTTGGTGCTAGCTTTCCTGCGGATCCAAAGCGAACGACATTCCTTAAAGGAGATACCTTAAGGAAAACCCTGTCCCCAACCTCAAACTCAAGGTCGGTCCTTCTTTTGTCTGCGTAGGATTTCTGTCTATCTTGGGCAGTCTTCATTCTCCTTTGTATCAAGTCCACTTATTCTGAAGTCTCTCTAATCATGTCTGGCCCAAGTATAAGCTTGTCTGTAGACTCCCACCAACAAGTTGGTAATTGGCACGGTCTTCCATACAAAGCTTCGAAGGGCGCCATGCCGATGGTGGTTTGGTAGCTGTTGTTGTAAGCGAATTCCACTAAAGGAAGATGATCCTCCCATGTCCCTCCAAAGTCAAGAACACACAGTCTCAAAAGATCTTCTAATACTCTATTCACCCTTTCCGTCTGACCATCAGTTTGGGGGTGATAGGCTGTGCTCAAGCATAACTGTGTGCCTACAGCTTCTTGCAGACTCCGCCAAAACACGCTCGTAAAGATAGGATCTCGGTCACTCACTATGCTGGAGGGTATTCCATGGAGTTGAACTATTTCCTTGTGATAAAGAGATGCTAGAGATGAGGCAGTCCTTCTACTCTTGATAGGTATAAAGTTGGCGCTTTTTGTGAGCCTGTCCACTATTACCCAAATGCTAGTATTGCCCCTTCTTGACCTAGGCAACCCATCAATGAAGTCCATTGAAATGCTATCCCACTTCCATTGCGGGACTTCTAGAGGATGAAGCAGTCCTCCAGGTTTCTTTTGTTTCGCCTTGACCTGTTGGCATATCATGCACTTAGAAACGAAATCTGCCACATCCTTCTTCATGCCGCTCCAAAAGAAAACTCTCTTTACGTCCTTGTACATCTTGTCTCCACCTGGGTGTATTGTCATCTTGGAATGGTGTGCTTCCTCGAGAACCATCTTTACCAAATCCCTTGCTTGTGGGACGCATAATTTTCCATCTCGTCTCAGCCAACCCTTATCATTGATGGAGTACCTATTGAGGTGACTGGAAATTTCACCCCTAATTAGCTTATCGATCACATCAACAAGATGAGGGTTTTCGCGTTGTACAGTCCCTACTGAGTCTAAAAGAGTGGGCCATACTTCTAATGATGCCAACAAACCAGGTACAATATCAGAGGAGGGCCTAAAGTCAAAACTGGCTATATAATCCAAGCTTTGCCTTTCTACAAAGAGAGGGCTTAAGGTCAGCTTCTTTCTACTCAAGGCGTCTGCTACTACGTTGCCCTTGCCAGGAGTATAGGAAATATCAAAATCATACGAGGCAAGAAACTCCATCCACCTTTGTTGTCTTAAGTTAAGATCTTTCTGCGAGAAAAGATACTTCAACGATTTATGGTCAGTATATAATTCGAACTTCTCACCTGGGAGATAATGGCGCCAAGACTTAAGCGCAAAGACGATGGCGGCCAACTCAAGATCGTGGGTTGGATAGTTCTTTTCATGAACTTTCAATTGTCTTCCACCATAAGTTACTACCTTCCCTTCTTGCATCAGAACAGTGCCTAGTCCTGTACCACAAGCATCCGTGTATACTGTAAACATCTTGCTTCCATCTGGCAATGTAAGAACTGGGGCTGTTGTGAGAGCCCTTTTCAATCGTTGGAAAGCAAACTCGCAATCCAAATCCAAAGCGAACGCTAGATTCTTCTTTGTTAGCCTTGTGAGTGGAGCTGAGATTTTCGCGAAATCTATAATGAACTTTCGGTAAAAACCTGCTAGCCCGAGAAAGCTTCGGACTTCGGTTACATTTCTTGGTGCCTTCCAATCTTGCACCGCCATCAATTTCGTGGGGTCCGCAGCTAACCCCTCTTTGGACACTACATGTCCAGGAAACCTTACTTCTTCTCTCCAAAAGTGGCACTTGGAGAATTTGACTTTCAGCTGATGAACTCGAAGAGTTTCCATGATCTCCTTCAGATGCTGAGCATGTTCTTCCTCATTCTTGGAGAAGATCAAAATATCGTCTACGAAGGCCACCAAGAACTTATTGAGGAATTCTCTGAATACCCTGCTCATTAGGTCTACGAAATAAGCGGGTGCGTTTGTCAAGCCAAATGGCATGACAAGCCACTCAAAGAAACCGTCTGGGGTTCTGAACGCCGTCTTATCAATGCTATCTTCAGCTACCCTTAGCTGATGGAACCCAGTAGCCGGATCAAATTAGGAGAAAACTGATGCACCTACAAGCTGATCAAACAAATCGTCAATTCTGGGAAGCGGGTGTCTATACTTCTTAGTCAGCTTGTTTAGCTCCCTATAGTCCACACAAAGACATAGTGAGCCATCTGCTTTGGTGGCGAACACCACTGGAGCACCCCATTCCGAGATACTCCGCCTTATAAACCCTTTCTCGAGAAGCTCCTTAACTTGCTTACTGAGCTCCTTTCTCTCCTTTGGAGCCATGTGTCTAATAGGTAAAGCTACGGACTTTGCATTATCAACAAGATATATGCGGAAGTCTATTTCCCGCCTCGGAGGTAAGCCCTTCACCTCTTCAAAGACATTCGGATATTAATGGACCACTCTAACCGACTGCAAATTCTCAACAGAAGCATCAAGCGACTCTAGATAACTAAGCATAACATCATTCAAGGGATTACAAGAAATTTATAGAGTGTTACCGAGCCGAGTCAAGAGTCTAACCACTCTCTTCTCACAATCAAGAATGGCACCATTACTGGATAACCAGTCCATGCCTAAGATCAATCCACATCCCGAGAAACCCAAAACAAAGGCATTACATCTAAACTCAACACTTAGTATAGAGATTTTCAAATCCAAACAAACCATTGTCAAATAAGCTGAGCCCCCAATTGGATTTGAAACAGCCAAGGGATCTTCCACCGTACTATTGTCTAGGTGCAGAGATTCTACTAAAGTAGATGAAATAAAGGAGTGTGATGCGCCAGAATCAAAGAGAGTGTGAACTGGATGATCATAGAGATAAACTAGGCTTTCTACAGAAATATTTCTACCACGTTCCTGCGGAGGTGCCACCTGCGCGTGAACCTGTCCCCCTGAAGTGGATCCAGTCCTCTGTCCCTGGCCCCGCTTCTTTGGGCAGTCCTTAGCCATGTGTCCAGTCTCGCCGCAATGGAAACAACCACCATTCATCTTCGCCTTCTTCTTTCTACAGTCTTTCACTATATGTCCAACAATGCCATAGAAATTACACTTTCTCTTTTCACGGGGTTTGTTGTTCTTCCCGCACTTCTTGAAATCTGTTTTCTTAGCCTGTAAACCCTCTTTCTTTTCTTGAGGCACTTCCACCTTTACCTCTTTTTGCTTTTATCTGCCTCGTGTAGCAGTGCCATGTCCACCAAGCTTTCATAAGTCACTCCCATGGGTATATGGGTCATAGAAAGGCTGTGTAGAGGCTCATTCAGACCTTTGACAAAGCGAAGATCCTTCTTGTGTTGGATGTTTACTAAATCCAGCCCAAATCTAGCCAGCTGACTAAACCGATTGACGTACTCCTTGATCTTCATACTTCCTTGTTTAAGAGTTAGGAACTTCTTCAACTGTAGGCTTCTTTCAGCTTGGGAGAGGAATTTCTTCTCAAACCTCATCCTGAAATCTTCCCAAGTTTCCACTGGCCTCTCAGCATGGGTAACCTCCCACCAATAGGAGGCTTCGTCTTTAAGCAACCACGCTGCTAGCTGTATCTTTTGCCTGTCGTCAACTTCGAAGATGACGAATAAATCTTCGGTCACCTTCAGCTAGTTCCTTGCTACCACAAAGGATTCAGTTCCATAAAAGTCCTTTCCACCCATAGCCTTGAAGTCTCTACACGTCTTAGCGAAAGCATTTCGACGAGGAGGAGGAGGAGTAGGAGGAACCGCTGCCACTGTGGGAGGAGGAATGTCTGCTGGGCCCGCATTATTGGCCCTAACCTCTAGGTTTCATTTCATAAATACGTGTTCATACAAAACATTTCCATAATTGTCTCACAATAACTTCCAAAACATTACATCATCGTTTTTGTCTTGATTATTAAATAAAGAAGCATAAAACATAATTAAAGCTGCATAAATCCCCATAGAACGTGTCCAAAAGCCATAGCCAAGGAAAGAGGGTCCAAACCATACATCTACTATCTTGAAGCTTGCAAAGAGTCTAACTAAGCTAGATTGTTTCCTCCCTATGGACTTTGGGGGGGGGGAACGGAAGAAAAGAAGACGAAAGAAAAACAGAGTCAGACATAAAGCAGTTTTGAACCGAATATATTATCGCACCCCACACTATATCTCTGCACCTACTTGTATTTGTTCCGATTGGCGCCCCATGACCGGGGTGAAGTGATCCCCCTTTCAAAGATCGGTTCCAACTCGCAAAATCATATGTGTCATACGGGCCCCAATGATTGTAGATACCTATGCTGGTCCCACCATGGGGTGTATCAAGTCCCATGGTGGCGGCCCGACACAATTCTAGAATGCATAGTGTATACTACTGGTGCCCAGTGCCCTGTTTGTCTGCTCCAAAGTGTGTGCACGCCTGCACTCCGTTAGAACCCACACAGCTGCACCAACCGCCGTCGCTTTTGACTGCTTACAATCAGCCCAGTAATCGTGCCCCACTCTGCCTAGTTTCAGGGTACCATGATACCCAATTGGGTTACTGCTGAAATGGGTCCCCATTACTAGGGTTTTCTAGTCAAACATGTTAAGTGGTTAAGTATCTGTATTAACCGAACCCCACCCATCAGTTTAGTTAACATGTTGAATGGGTTAAGTGTTTTAATTAACTTAACCCTTCCATCTTTATTCTAGCTTTAGTTTATTCATTAAAGCACCGACCGCTCACATTAGACAGGTACTGTTGCGGTTACTGGACAGCCGGTCGGTTCCGGGCAGGTTTACACTGCAACTCAGTCTAACCTCGAGTCCTTATTGGGCTTAATGCCTTAACCTCCCACATTGGATAGGTATCGTTGTGATTACTGGACAGCCGGACGGGTCCGGGCAGGTTTACATCACAACTCAATCAAACTTCGGGTTAAGCATATTCGTATTTTCTAAATTTACATATTTGTCTCTTTTACTTGTTATATGTATATGTTATGGCCCATTTTCCAAGTTCGTTTTTTTAGGCATGGCAATTCATACCATTTAAATGTCACCAGTTATTGGCATGTGCCAAACATGCCAACACATATATTTTTCATGTTTAATCCCAACGATATTCCCCCGTTTGTACGTTCGCAAGATTATAATGGATGTTGGGTTAGATATTTCAGCCCAACTTATAAACATAGAAGGGAAAGCAAAGAACATGAAATATTCTAAATAACATAAAGGGTGTGTGACATATGAACTTGCAACTTTGCGATCTAATTGACATAAATCATGGGTTTCAACTTGTCATGTGAACTTGCATTCAAATAAGAATCTAATTAAATAGGTGTCACATGAAATGGCATAACTTAGACTTGCATAAAACATAAGTCTAAACATATTTTTATCTAGGCATAACTTCAAACACAAACTAGCATGTGACAAAGTTATTACATGTCCATAAAAATGTCTATTTTTGACATTAACCCAAAAGCGTGAACTAGATCAAATCATATATCCTATTATAACATGAAACTTGTAATAATCGTGTGAAACTAAATGGTACTTGGCATGGATCCAATTACAAACTTGCAAAGAACATAAGAACATATACATGGGATTTAATCATGTAGGCATAATGGTCTTAACATAGAACATGTGTATATAAGTCATAACTTGGACTTAGAAAAATGTATACAACCTATGTTAAACATATAAACATATAGGTGTAAATTCTAACATTAACCATATACTTGTATATGATGTTGCTTTCATTCTAAATGTACAATAGGACCAACATCAAGTCAATTATACCACAAACATCTCAATACCATTCACAATACAATCATTGTAATACACAAATATGAATTAGCATCGTCGTTATACAATAGTAAAATTCCATTTCCATTTTACATCGAATCAAGTCTTAATTTTATTCTCATCGGAAAAATCACTATACTTACAACAAACGACGATCTTGATTTTCTGGTTTCTAAGTTCTGAATTTGCAATGCTTTCCTTTGGTAGATAAACGTTGTTTGAATCTTGTTTTTACTTCAGGTTTGCTCGTCTCTAAGCTTTCTCCAACTGACGGCTACTCTTAATTTCCTCCCGGCAGCATGACGACACTAGCTCTATTTTATTTGTGTGAATTTAGGTTGAGTGTTGGGTTGCATTTATAGAATTTCAGATTGATTTGAGCCTTCAGATGATCATAGAGTGAATCCAGACCATACACACCAAGAGGAGCCAATCAGAAAGTGACAAATCAGCCCTAGTGACATACTAGAACTTAGAAAATCGCTCAGATTCCGACCAGGCCAGCCAAGACCTGACCAAGTCGACTGGGCAGGTCGACCCCCAAGTCGACCCGCAGGTCGACCCCCTTGTCGACCTGGGTCCTGGGCGGGAATTTTCTCACCCAGCCCAATTTGGGTCTGTTTTCGAATTTTGAACTGTTTGAATTTTAAATTGAATACTGAAACTTCAGAAGGTCATAACTCTTTCATACGGAGTCCGATTTACGTAAACTCGGACTCTATCTCAAGCAGAATTCCGAGACGAGCGCAATGGCGTAATCGTTTCCCTTAATTCTTTCATTTTGAATTAAGTATACTTTAATTTGTTAATTTAATGTTAACAGAAAATTCGGGGTGTTACAATAACACTAGTCCAATAAACTTGTCTAAAAATCCAATAAACCATTCTAGAACTAAACATATAGATATAAGCCACCATTTCTTACTTGATAATATAGAAAAACAAATGATAAATTTAGAATTTGTAAATTCCGAAAATCAAATCGCCGATATTTTTACAAAACCGTTACTTGAAAATACATTCATTAATTTCCATCGAGAACTAGCATCGTTTCACTTAAAGATTCATAAAAATATAATGTTCTGAGAACAAAATTTTGCTTAGCAAGAAAAATAAAATTTTATCACTCCAACGGGTCTCAAACCCAAGTTCCTTGATACCAAACTATGTGTTCTTACTAAATGAGCTATACTATAATTCGCGTTAAACATATAAATCGTCACAATATTAAACCTTTTCTACATAAACTATTTTAAGATAACTTATTAACAAACTAGCAACTATCCTAAATAAACTCTAGGTTGAAATTAAAATCACCTCTCACTCAAACTTCTTTTCAGCTGACTATTTTTAAACTATTCACTCTTATATATACTATATCACTTTCTAGTTTTATTACAAATAATAATTTGATTCCTTTACATGAAAATTATAAACCATGCCAAACAAATCATCATCAAACAAATCGACTTCGTCAAAATCAACCAAAAAATCAACATCATCTGAATTATTTGAAATATTGGCTTTTCCAACTCCAAATAAAGAAACAGAATTAAGATAGAAAGACTACCATGCTGGATATTCTCGAGACGTAAAGGAAAAAAAGAGACAACTTTCCTTCTCACCTTCTACCAAGTATAAAATAGACGAGATTCACCACTACCAACAACAGCACCTGGAAGTACAACGTGAACTATTTTTTGAGCAGAAAACTACAACACGATGGCCAAGTTTTTTTGAGCAGCTTGATATTCGAGTTTGCAGTAAGTCTGTTGTTGTAGAGCCACGTCACTATCCATTAACAACAACTCCAGAATGACTATCTACATCTTGGAGTCCGTGGAAAAGTACCCTACTGCACCTAAATATAGTCCTAACTCTTAAGATAGAAACTATACTGCAAACGAGGAATCAAAGGCGGAATCTCCAAAGAAGAAATTGACATTATCGGAATTTGAATAAATTTTATTTCCTTTGTTGATTATGGTTTATTTGCATTTAATAATGACTGCATTGTTAAAATGCAATGAATGTATTTGTTTTCTTTCAAGCTTTCATGAATGAATAAGTTTTTTGCTTTATTTCAAAATGATTAACTAACTAAAATTAATATTATTAACACATTTCAATATATATAAATATTAAAATTATAACATATATATAAGAAAACATATAAGTTTATATGTATTTATATATAATGGTGCAAGAACAAAACTGGAAAATCCATTTTTCCGATAACTAGTCAACTATTTGCTTTCATACCAATCGACTAATACCCCAGTTCTGGAGCAAAAACCTACTACCCGAGTTTTAATATCAAACCCCTAATACTCCTTTTCTACTTCATTTCAAAAACTCAATCTTCTCAACCAAAAACCCTAGCTTTCAAGCAGCAACAAAACGCAATTTTTACCCCTCAAATTATCAAATCTATGGCTCCTCCATCCAAGAGAATAAGAAGAGGTTCTTCTTTATCATAAGAAAAACCCATAGATCCCTATATTTCTAAATGGCTTTACAATGATATTGCTAAAGAATGGTGGCACAAGATGGAAAAGCTTAAGTTCACAAAAGGTGTTTTCATCAAGTTTCCGGATTTTGACTCATATGGATTGCATGGATTGGCCCAACGAGGAAGGTTAGAATCACCAATGGACCATGAGCTAAACAGAAAGGAAATCAACATAGTAATGGTAAAACTATTTCTAGTGAATCATAACTTAGACAACTATACTCCTCGATCCAGACAATTGTGCATGGAGCTTAGTGCGTGGCAAACCAATTCTTCCTTTCACGAGTGGGCATATTTTGCAATCTCCAACCGATGAAAATCCATTAGACAACTTAAATTACGAGATTGGACTATGTGATGAAGTGAGTCATCATTTTATTGATAACGATTTCGACAGCTCTAGAACTAAGGGCTTAAAGCCAAGTGCTCGACTATTGCACCATGCTTTGACTCACACAATTTTACCTCTCATGGGTACCTTTTATTTAGTGTATGCCGAGACGTTCTGGACCTTCTATGCTGTCTAAGACAACATACAAATAAATTGGATGCAAATGATTATGGATTACATCTTACTATTTACTATCGGAACTCCAACTTCTATTACGGTGAATATCTCATGCGATTTTTCTCTCATGAAGAAATTCTGGAACCGGCATCAAACAAAATTAAGGTAAAAATCTTAGATGCCAAAAACTTAAAAATTATGAAACTACCACCTCTAGTTCATCGTATAATAAGTCTAGAGGAATGGAAAATTAGATAAAAATGCCAATCTTTCTCCTCCACTCCTCATGCAAATACAGAAGATATTCATGTACTAATCCATCACAGACATCTCGTGAAGCAGTAGATGTTATGGCACGGAATCAAATATTGTTAGAAGCGCGTCTTAAAAGAATGGAAAATAATACAAATATAAAAATCAACAAGATTAAAATGTTTCTCGGAAACATGTGGAACGTTATGGTATGCACTAGCTCTTCTTCCACTCAGGTGCAAGGAATTGGAAAATGACCCGTGTTGTCATTTAATTGGACTACTTCAGAGAGCACAAGTTCTGATACTATTTGAGGTTGCTATGGTAGTAAGTATTTTTATTTTCTATATGAACTAAAGAGACTTGTACTAAATGGTCTCACTTGCACTACGCACTCTATTTTATTTCCGCACTTATCTTTGAACACTACTGTTATGCTTTGTGAACTTTATGTCTTAACTAGTTATGTTCTCTATTATGATTGATTATTATTACTATCATAGCAATATTATTTTTAATCGATGAAAAAAGGGGAGAAAATGGTAAATATATACACTAACAAGTTCCTGTAGGAAGCTATATATTCAGAGGAAAATAAGATTATGCAAACATTCAGGGGGAGAAAATATGTTTTTACAAGATTGCAAGAGGTTGTCATCAATCAAAAAAGGGGGAGAATGTTGATTCGTAGGATTTTTTATTCACGACAATAAAGAAATGAAGATCGATTGAAGAGGCAGTAAACCTATTTATGTATGTGTTTAGTTGTGTTAGATTTTTTTCAAAATCTATCCTCACATATCATAACACATAAACAAAAATTACATATATATATATATATATATATATATATACGTTAATGGCTCAAAACAGCCATTACTGGGCTGATAACCCTGAACCAGTCTGAAAAGTCGGTGAACGACTTAAGGATCTTAGTATATGGAACTAAACGAAATGATTATGATATACTAGCTAGTCTAGTACAATAGTTATGCAAATAAAACTAAGTAATATAGATATATCGCAAACTGATAAAGCAGTAAGTAAAGTGACACCAGGAATTTTATACTAATTTGGATTTCCCGTCCTACGTCCAGTCCCGAAGCTACTCTTTGGAATTCAGTAATCATGCCCTTTCTTTACCTGGAGGAATAGGTCATAATACACCCGAGCACCAACAAGGTTGTCCATGCCTGAGCACCAACATAAGACTTCACAATTACAGAGTATTTTGACTTCTGAATGTGTTCTTGTATCAATGTTGAATAGCCAACGATTAAGTACAACCTTCCTATAATCTTATCCTCAAGTATTTGATGCGTACGTGAAGATTGAAGGAATTATATTACTTATTGAAGCAAAAGATATGAAATAATTTCCAATGATTCAATAAGTAATTTGAATATTAGAGATCTTTTAGAATGCAAGAGAGTATAGATAGAATAAATAAGAATAGATTGGAATTCGGTGATTTGGAAATCAAGTTTGTAGTGTATATATAATTGTAGAAGAGTAGTAATCCTTCATGAAGAGTTTTAACAAAGAGATGCACTCATTTCTATTCAGAAATGAAGAGAAATCCTTTCATGAAAGAAAGAAACTCTTCACAAAAAAGGCTTCTGTTTCGAATCAGTCAATTGGTCTGAAAATCACTAGTGGATTGGTTAAAAACACTGTAATTCATTTATATTTAAAAACCTTTAGAATCTAGCCGTTACTGGGCAGAATTGCTCTGACCAGTCGACTGGTCCGGTTTGAACCAGTCGACTGGTTCAGAAATTTATATCCAATCAAGACTTATTTAAAGCCTTATATATATATATATAGTCTTGTGCATTCGTGTTACACTGTGAGGATAGATTTTAACATATATCTGACACGGCTCAATACTCATATATATATATATATATATATATATATACTTAGCTCTTCAAATAGATCTCCATATCTTTTGTTATCATGAATTTAAAATCTTGTAAATCAACATTCTCCCCCTTTTTGATGGATGAAAACTTCTTGCATTCATGTTTAAAATATTGATTTGTTCCCCGTGAATGTATGCTTGCATATATTCATCTCACCCTGAATAAAAGGCTTATCTTCAGGAGATATTGGATCATTTTGATAAACTGAATTTTTGTTTTCGCAGATATTTAGAAATACCTAAATAGCCATCTCTATGTTATGGTGTACCTGAAAAAATATGATGTATATACTTTGGTACCCACTTGCTTTGTTTGGGCCAGGGAAGATAACCATACCCAAGAGGGTTTAATGGAACCTTTAAAGATAAAATTTTCATTATTAACTACTGAATCAAAATAATCATCGATATATTTTCTCTATTTCTCCAATTATAGGAACCCAAATACTTAAGCAATCTCTACTTATATTTCTTTTCGTATATCTAGATTTAGTATAAATATCTCTAGTCATAGAAATATTCAAATTTCTAGAATAATTGTATATCGGATGTGCATTAGTACTAGTAGTGATATTCTTATTGTACATAAAAGCATGTGTAGTACTACTTCTATGATTATATCCTAAACCACTTTTATCATGTAAAGATCGAGATTTAGATAAAATTATGTTTAAATCATTTTGACCTTTATTAAATTTCGTGAACTTATTTGTACATTTATCAAATTTAATTCCAAACTCGCGACTGACATTTTCAAAAGAAATTTTGTTAATTTGAAAATCATCAATTTCCTTATTTAATTCAAAGTTCTTCCTTTTTAAAGTACCATTCTCAGTTTTGAGACCACAAATTTGAGATCCTGAATTATTAAAGAAGATTGTAATTTTTCAAAATTTTCTTTTGAGTCAGAAATTTCATTTTGCAAAATATTAATATCTACCTTTGGAAACTCACATTCTTTAGATAATTCTAAATTTTTTTAGTTAAAGCTCCATTCTCTTTTTCAAGAGACGAAATTTAAAAAACTAGAATTATTTAAAGAATCGTCTAATGATTTATTTCTATTTTGCAAAAGATCGATTTCTTTTAAAAGAACATTGTTTTTATCTTCTAGTCGATCATTTTCTTTTTAAAGGAAATCTTTTTGAGAAACAAGCTCTTCTAAGGTATTTTCAAAACATTTGGCTTGTTTTACTAAATAATTGTTTTGTTCTTTTAGTTTGAAATTTTCTTGCTCACAATTTTTAAACTAAGCTAAAATGACTGTATTGAGTTTACCCAAAGTTTTAAATTCTTTCAACAATTTTTCATGGTCTAGCAGAAGATCTTTATATAATGAATCTACACATACCAATTGTGATATGACTTTATCCATGAAACATTTTGTTGATTGCTCCTTTGATTCTGCTTTGTTGTTCTCCCACTTTCTAATTCCTTGACTAGACTTTTTTATTTCCATTTGTTCTAGGATGTTGTTACTATCTCTAGAACACCAGGCTCTGATACCAAATAAAAAGTCTGTAAACGAATTAAGAATGTTAATATATGGAATTAAGCGTAATGATTATGATATATTAGCTAGTCTAGTACAATAGTTATGCAAATAAAACTAAGCAATATAGATATATCACAAACAGGTAAAAGCGGTAAGTAAAGTGGCACCAGGAATTTTATACTAGTTCGGATTTCCTGTCCTACGTCCAATCCTGAAGTTCCTCTTCGGAATTCACTAATCAACGCCCTCACTTCACCGGAAGGAATAGGTCATAATACACCCGAGCACCAACAAGGATGTCCACGCCTAAGCACCAACACAGGATTTCACAATTATAAAGTATTTTTACTTCTAAATGTGTTCTTGTATCAACACTAAATAGCCAACGATTAAGTACAACATTCCCATAATCTTATCCTCAAGTATTTGATGTGTATGTGAAGACTGAATGAAGTATATTAATTATTGAATCAAGAGATATGAAATAATTTCAATGATTCAACAAGTAGTTTGAGTATTAGATTGGAATTCAGTGATTTGGAAATCTACTTTGTAGTGTATATATAATAGTAGAAGAGTATTGATCCTTCATGAAGAGTTTTAACAAAGAGATGCATCCATTTCTATTCAGAAATGAAGAGAAACCCTTTCATGAAAGAAAGCAACTCTTCACAAAAAAGGCTAATGTTTCGAATCAGTCAATTGGTCTGAAAATCACTAGTCGACTTGTTAAAAACACTGTAATTTGTTTATAATAAAAAAACCTTTAGAATCTAGCCTTTACTGGGCAGAATTGCTCTGACCAGTCGACCGGTCTGGTTTGAACCAGTCGACTGGTTCAAATACCTTGTCCAGTCAAGGCTTATTTAAAGCCTTATATATATATATATATATATATATATATATATATATATATATATATATATATAGTTTTGTGCATTCTTGTTATACTATGTGGATAGATTTTAACATATATCTAACACGACTTAATACTCATATATATATATAAAACTTAGCTCTTCAAACAAATCTCCATATCTTTTGTTGTTATGAATCGAAAATCTCGTGAATCAATAGAGTCGACTGGTTCAAATTCTACTAGTCGAGTAGTAAGGCATAAAAAGCCCAGTAATGACTATTTTGTGAATTTTCAAACATATATATATACGTTTTATATTTTGATTAGTTGAATGGTGATTTTTCAACCAGTCGATTGAGCCGAAAATAACAGTCATTTTTCTAAAAGGTCATCTCCTTTCATAAAGAGATTTCTATCCATTTCTGAATATAAATGGCTGCTTCTTTTCGCTGCAGTTCATCGTGAAAGGTGACTGCTCTTTAACCATTATATATACATCAAAAACTTGATTTACAAATCACTGATTTCTCATTCTAAATTTTAATCTTTATTTCTGAACATTCTTGCATTCTAAAAATCTTTCTGAAAATTCATGTTGCTTTTGAATCTTTGAATTTATTTTATATTTCTTGATTCAACAAGCAATCTACTACCTTTAAATCTTCACAAACACATTCAATATCTTAGGATAAGATTATAGAAAGGGTGTACTCAAATAGCTGACTAATCAGTGTTACTTAGAACACAACCAGAAGTCAAGACTCATGTTGTTGAAATCTCGTTGTTAATGCGTGGGTGCATCGATTGAAGTCTTGTTCGAGTTACTCGGGCATGAAATTCATTGTGGGTGAGCAGGTATGTTATAAACCTATTCCTCTGGGTGAAGTGAGGGTGTTGCTAGCAAAAAGCCAGAAGAAGTCTGGGACAGGACGTAGGATGGTGCTCTGAACCAGTATAAAAATTCCTAGTGTCATTTACTTTACAGTATTTACATATTGCTTTGATACCGATATATTAACTTCATCTAGTTTTACTTGCATAACTATTGTATAAACATGATATATATATATACACACACACATATGTATGTATATATATATATATCATAGCTTCCGCATATCTATCCATATTAGTCGATCCTACTCTCCCACTTATTTTCATATTTTACAAAAGTTAGTTTAGCATAATATCGATTCCAAACTAAATTTGTAGTTTCTTTTATAAATGATTATGATAAGTTATATATATATATATATATATATATATATATATATATTTGTGCGTGTGTGTGTGTACCTAATTTCTATAAAATGCTATGGGCTCTTAGTAGGAAAAATACTTTTAAAAGTAAAGAGTTCAAATGAACTTTGATTTTACCAATTATTGGTTTCAAAAGATGACATAATGTTGAAACTGCTATAGGTGATGGTCAATAGATGTTTCTGGTAATGATAGTGCAGTAGCATTAGAAGAGGTTTTAGGCATCAAAGATATGATACATAAAATGTTGCCAAATGGATTGAAATATTTTGTTGTTTCTTTTTTTTTTTCTTGATGGTTTTCATTCAACATCACTTGCAAGGTAATCTTTTGTTCTTTATTGTCCAGTTGTAAATAACCATGTGATTGTTTCTGAGTGTTAGCATTGACAACATGGTAAGAACAACTAACAATTTGGTTGGTACTACTGCGTTATACCTGCAAGGTAGTATTTCTTTTTTCATTGTCAGTGGCAATTAATCAGGTGATTGTATTTTTTTAATAAATAAAGTCATGAGCTATGTGTGTTTAACTGTATTGAAAATGATTGAAATCTATGGCATGTTGAAAATTATGTAGTTATTTTTCTACTTAAATTTAAGTTATTTATACCATATGTGCTTAAAAGATAAATGAACAAATTAATAGTGTACTTGTAGGCAATACCTTTTCTAAATATTCAGTAAATATTAATGCACCAATAACTTTGAATAACTACTAGTTTTATAGTTATTATTTTCTTAATTTATTCAAGTGCATTATAACACTAAAGGGAAACCTAGATGATAAGAAAGCATGCACTTTGTATCCATCATAATAGCAACTAGTTTATATCGTTTCTTCTATTTATTAGCAGCTTGGAAGAAAAGTGGGTTTGGTGACGAAGATAGGATAGTTATACAAATAAATGCATACTTATTAGGAGCTTGTCACGTGTATGTTAGAACTATGTCAATGTAGACTTACCCTATTATTTGAAATGTGTTGTAATTTATGACTCTAGCTTTTAGTCTTTTCGTATATGATTTTGGTTGTTTCATGATAACATTTGTTACTCGTTAAATTATTCATTATTGGTATGGACGCACTTCATAAATGTTACTATTTTTTTTTTAAATTTGCAATTATTTTGCAATAGTCAGCTTATGTTGTTATATACATTTTTACAATGGTCAATGCATTTTGTTATATGACCTTTTCACACTAGTCAGAATTCCTTGCAAGTTTCAACGTTTTACAACGGGCATTAATTGTTGTCATAGAATCTATTATAAGGAACAATGGTCATTTTAAAAAGTGACATATTACAACGTAACCTAATACAATTGGTGCATTCCTATTGCATAACTCATTTTACAACGGGAATTGCCCATTGTAAAAATTGTTGTTTTGTTTTAATAATTTCAAATTAACTTAAACTCAAATATACTGAATTTAAGACCATTCAAATTTTTAGGTTGTTACATGAAATATATTCCTTATTTATTTTTTGAATTGTTGTCATAGGCATTAATTTACCTTTTTTTAGTCATTTCGAATTCTTAACTAATTCTATAGCATATTTTCTTCGCTTGTAAAATCTCATTATCAATTATTTTGTTAGTAATCGTAATACGAACGCTAATTATCCTATAATAACTCAGCTCAAACTCTTTAGTCATTACATCAAAAAATTCTTTATTTAATTGTTCATTTGTTAACCATAAAATAATATCATCTACGTATATTTGTACTAGTTGGATATCACTATTATTTCTTTTAATAGACATTGTACTATCTAATTTCACTTTAAACCAATTCTGATTGTATTAAATATGACTTGAGTCTATCATATCATTTCTTTAGAAGCTAATTTTAAACCATATAACACTTTCTTTTGTTAATAAACATGATTCGGAAAATTTTCATCTTCATATAAAGGAGTGTTTAACATGAATATCTTATTTAATAAAACCATTTAGAAAACACTTTTGACATCCATTTGATATAATATTAAATTGCTATTATTTGCAAAAGAAAGTAAAAAATATAATTGCTTTTAGTCTTACTAAGTGTGTGAAAGTTTCATCAAAATCTATACCCTCTTCTTGATTGTATCCTTTGGAAACTAATCAAGCCACATTCCTCATGGATTTTCTCGTCCATTTGATTGATTTACATAGACCCATTTTGTTAGTGTTCTTGATTTATTTCCTGATCTTTGAACAAGTTCACAAACATCATTTTCAGTGAACCGATTCGTTCTTCTTACATAGCAAGAATTCATGAATCATCTCATGAAGCTTGTTTATATTTTTTGGTTCATTAGTTACAGTTAAAGCTATATTGCTCATTTTATATAACTGATTTCCTATCCTCCCTACTGATTTTGTATTTTCTTGGATGGTTTCCATAGGGTGATCCTTTAATATTATAGCCCTTTTATTTAGATAAATATTTTCATTATTATCATATTCATTATTAATTTCGGTTATTATTATTATTTTCTTCATCATCACACTTACTTTTATCTATTTTAGTATTTTCATCGAATGAAGGATGTAATGTTTGTTTGATGGTGTTAGTTCTATTATTATAAACTTCATAAGCCTTACACCTGTTTGACTATCCAATAAAGATAATTTTATCTTACTTAACATGAAATTTATAAAGATTTTCTTTTGTATTTGTAATGACCCTGTAACAGCCCGCATTTTACGTATCGAAAGATCGTAAAATATTTTTATTTCATTCTCTGGGGGTTGGATCATTCTCATCTTTTAATATGTTGCTTATGGGGATGTGAGACATGACCATAATTTTTACCGATTTTGTTTGTGACCATTTTACCCTTGTCAGCCTTTTATAGGGCATAACTTTTGACTTGGATTGAATCAGAGGGTGAGACCTGTGCCATTGGAAAGGAATTGATGGTTACCTTTCCGTAGAGTGGTTAAGGATTTGGCTCAACGGTTTGGGAGAAATCGCTGTTTTAAGGTTTTTCAGTTGGATGTTCAGGTTTGGAGAGCCTAATGGGCTGAATTGGGGAGGCCCATTAGTGGGCTGGTGGAATCCTATAAATAGGGCATGAGAGTGGTGGGAAAAGGGTTACTTTCCCATTCTCTCATTTGGAGGCATTGATCTCCTTCTTCCTTTAACACCTTTCCACCATTAAAAATCCAAATCTAAGGGGAGAAATCATAGATCTACACCATTGGAGGCTAGATCTATATCATTTCAAAGGTGAATTCATTGGATTGTGGGATTTGGATTGAATTCCTCGCTGTTCGGATTCATAGTTCTATCATTTTAGCTTGTTTTGGTGAATCGGTGAGTGATTTACATCTCTTACATGAATGCAATGAAGTATATGAGTGTTTGTATATGATTCTCATCAAATTGGAATGTGTTATCGTAGATTTATACCATTACATGTCCATTTTCATATGCATCACCCTATGATCTTATCTAGCAAGTTTTACTCGATAATTTCATGTCATTTAACATGTTTATATTAGTTAGGTCTCTCATTTTGATGATAGGTTCATTTTAATGGTTTTTGGTGAGATTTAAATCATTTTTATGGTAATCGTCATATTCATGTGGTAGTAATGTTATGATATGTTTATGATTGTGTTTGATGAGTTTGGTTGAGTTGGTTCCGTCGGATTCGTCGTTTGGCGAAGTTTTGATCGAAATCGGTGTAGAATTGAAGATGTGCAAAAAGTGGCATGGGTCTGACCAAAGTGCCTCAAGTCGGGATCAAATTATGTCGTAGAGGACAAGTCAAAGTTAGCTCAGGTCGGACTAAAGTTGGCTCGGGTCGAACTAAAGGGGGTCGGGTCGGACTAAAGGGGGTCGGGTCGGACCACTCTGGATTGGGTAAAAGTGAATTAGACCATTTTGGATCGGGCTAAGTGGATTGGACCATTCTGGATCGAACTAAGGTGGGTAGGGTCGGACAAAAGGGGGTCGGATCGGGCCTGAAGGAGGGGTCGGGTCGGACCAAATTGGCTCGGGTCGGGCTATTCTGGACAACCATTTCTGGTCAGCCATTTTTGCCATTTTTGATCAGCTATTTCTAGTCGGACACGTCCGGTGATGATGTGACTTCAAAGTGAGTTCAATTAGAAAGTTAGGAAATGTTGAAATAATGCTATGGATTGCTTTGAACCTTACAAAGTTGTTGGTTGGTTCAATGATGGTGGTGGCTTCGAAAGGAGTCCAGAAGGGAATGTTCGAAGGGATGTGATATGTTCGTTGATCGGTGAAAAGCAACGAATAGGTAGCCAGCTCAAAGGCCGTGATTTGGTGGAGAATGGTTGCTCGAGAAGGTCGCTTGAGCAGTAAATAGCTGTCAAGGTTGGACGACTATAGATGCGAAGGCCGAGAAGTCATCGTTGTCATAAGTTCTAGCAGTCTCAAAGCAGGGGTATGATGGGGGCACCCAACAGACCGGAAGGTTATTGGTTGAGTACCTTGGGTATCGTTGAAAGGCCTAGTTGTCAAAGTTGGACAAATGGAGTTTATGCTAGAACTGGGGTTACCACTAGCCCTTGACATATGGCAAGGTTGGTCGTCACGATTAACGATGGTTTCAAAGCAGGATTGGCGGTCATAGCCAGAGTCAGTCATGGATGATTGGTTGTTTTGTGTAAGACTTATATAATCTGGGTGTTATGTGTGTTTTCCATGATTGAATGGTTGCTCTGGTTTCCATGTACGAATTGTTATTCCTTTGGTTGAATGGATTGTAAAGGCTATCACTGTCCGATGTGGGGAAGATAAGGTTGAGTTCTTCTCTGGTGTCGTAGGTAGATTAGTATGTTTATCTATCCCCTCTCATACACTTTATTGTTGATGTTTGTTAGCTGTTTTATCGCTCACTAAGACTGTTGTCTGACTCAAGGTTTTATGTATCCTCTTATTACCTTGGTCTGTTCATCCGATTGTGGATGGGCAGACTAAGTAACATGTGACATGTAATGCTTTAGTGAGGACGACAATGCAGATCGATGGCGAGCAGGAGGCTCACGTACCAGTTTTACTACTAGCCAATAATTGGATTTCTTGCTGTTTGTTTTTTTGAGTGATGTAGTGAGGTAACTTTGTATAAGCACTATTCCCAAGTTTGTGGATATTGCTTTTAGTTGTATGAGAGTACAGTGTTTCTGCTTCACTATTACTACCTGTTGTATATGTTCTATTATATTTTATCCTTGCGCTGTTAGTTTTACGACAGGTTTCGCTTGTGTTTACTTCTCTGATGATCGTCCATGACAGCCTTGCACATCTTTTAGCGCATTATTTCTCTTGTATAGTGCGGGGGTTATGGGAGGTCGTCACATTTGGTATCAGAGCTCTGGTCAACGATTTTTGGCCAAAGTTCTAAGACGTAATCATATATGAGAGACGTACATGTAGATTTCAATTGGATGCTTACTATATATATAAGCATATATGGTAGGAGCGGTTGTATCTCTTTAGCAGTTTTTCTTGAAGGTTGCTAATTATTCTAAATTGCAGATTTAGAATGAGGAGACGAGAAACAAGACACGCTGCTAGGGGAGCCAATACTGGAGGGGGAAATGGTGTTGAACCTAATTATTCGGCCATGTTTGAAGCCATGGCTGAAGCAGTTATGCGAAGGGTACCCGCTCCAGTGGCGGCAACGGTAGATGTTGGTGTGCGCGTTCCTAGAGTAATAGATTTTGCAAAGTTGTGCAAGGACTTTACATCTCTAGGGGAAACCATTCAAGGAAACTGAACCAGCTAAAGAGGTTCAGAGGTGAATGGACTCATGTGTCTGAATCTTTGGAGACTTGGGTATTGAGGATGTAATAAAGAGAAAGCTTGCATCAAGGCAACCGCAAGGCAGGGTCATGGAATGGTGGAATTTTGTTACACTCGAGACTCCAGAGGAAGAAATTTCATGGGAGCTATTCCAAGCTAAGTTTGAAGCAAAGTTTATCTCCACTGCTCAGAAGTCTGTTCTCTTCAAGAAGTTTGTAGAGTTGAAGCAGAATGGCAGATCAATTCTTGATTACATTTCTGATTTTGAGGCTTTGTCCAGATATGCTTGTTCATACATTGATACACCATATCAGAAGAACGAGAAGTTTGTTTTGGGTTTCGATGCTTATATCCGAAATCCATTAGTGGACCATCTTGATGATTCATTTGAGAAGATTATGGAAAAAGCTATTCGTCACGAGAGCTTATTTCCTAAGGAGGCAAATGTTGTCGCTGCAACCAAAGAGGCTCAGAAGCCAGAGCAAGGTGGTAATAATAGGAAGAGGAAGCAGCAACAACAGAAGGGAAAAGATGGCCAAAAGAATCCCAAGAGTGAGGTGGTTTGCTTTAACAGCTAACAAAAAGGCCATTTTGCTAGTGAGTGCAAGAATCCAAAGCTGAGAAGAAGTGCTTCAAATGTGGGAAGCCTGGGCATGAGAAGAAAGATTGTCCAGAATCAGCTAAGGGCAAGCAAGTTGTGAAGGCATATGCTTTGGAAGCCGTGCCAACTTCTTCAAAAGGTCCTATTGCAGAGGAGAAGGGAAAGGGTATCGTGGTGCAAGGTACTCTTTCAGTTAATGGTGTTTCAGTTCGTGTGCTTTTCGATACTGGAGTATCGCATTCCTTCATTTGCAATGAGCTTGTGTGTCTCTTGGGTTTGGAACCTGAGAATTGTGATAGACCCTTCATAGTGACTAGTCCAATTCGGGGTTCGTCAAATCTTTGCATGATATGTCGTGGTCTAGTGTTGTTGAGTCATGGTTGCTCTTTTATATGTGATTGCTTTGTTCTTAACTTCGCTGGGTTTGGGATCATCTTGGGCATGAATTGGCTCAAGAGGTATGCAGCAAGGGTGAATTGCGAGAAGCTAGAGGTGCGGGTCGGGGATGTGGAAGTTAGAAAGGTGTTGATTAGATGTATGCGCGAAGACGGGGTCTTCGTAAGTTATCTATATTTGCTTGGGATTCCACAAGAAGACCTGTCAATAGTGCTGATCGCTAATGAGTATGTAGATTTCTTTGACGAGGTCAAAGGGTTGCTGCCGCATCGTGAGATTGAGTTTAGGATCGATTTGGTCGAAGGTGCTAGACCAGTCGTTATGCCACTTAGGCGGATGGCGCCTAGGGAACAGCGAGAGTTAGAGGTGCAAGTTCGAGACCTTTTGGGAAAAGGATTCATTCGGAGGATTGTATCCGAATGGGGAGCACCGGTTGTATTTACAACCAAGGCGGATGGCTCGTTAAGATTGTGTGTGGACTATCGTGAGCTGAACAAGGTAACAAAGAAGAACAAGTATCTGTTGCCAAGGATAGATGACTTGTTCGATCAGCTTCACAAAGCCAAAGTGTTTTCTCAGATGGATTTGGAAACGAGATTTCACCAGTTGAGGGTGGCTAAGGATAGTGTGCCAAAGACTGCTTTTAGGACACCATCTGGTTTCTTCGAATGATTGGTGATGCCATTCAGGTTGACTAACGCGCCAGCGTATTTTGTGGGTCTTATGAATAAAGTGTTCAGAGATCAGTTGAACAAGTTCGTGCTTGTGTTCGTGGATGATATTCTGGTTTACTCTAGAAATGAGGAAGAACATAAGACGCACTTGAGAGTTGTGTTAGAGATCTTGCGGAAGCATCAGCTTAAGGTTAAGTTCTCAAAGTGTCACTTCTGGAAGGATGAAGTGAGGTTCTTAGGCCATGTAGTTTCTGGAAAAGGGATAGTGGTTGACCCCGCTAAAGTTGTAGCGATCCCGGACTGGGATCGACCTAAGAATGCGACGGAAGTTCAGAGTTTCCTTGGGTTGGCAGGATATTACCGACGGTTTATCAAGGATTTCTCCAAAGTAGCTGCACCGTTGACAGGATTGACGAAGAAGAACCAAGTGTTCACATGGGATGCAAAGTGTGAACAAGCATTCGGAATCCTGAAGGAGAGATTGATGAGTGCTTTTGTGTTGACCATTCCAAGCGGGAATGAAGAGATGGTGGTATATACCGATGCATGTGGTACTGGACTTGGAGCAGTACTAATACAGAAGGATAAGGTTGTGGCCTACGCGAGTCGACAGCTCAAGCCGCATGAGAAGAATTACCCAACTCATGATTTGGAGTTGGCGGCGATTGTATTTGCTATGAAGATGTGGAGACATTACCTGTTGGGAGTTCGATTCGAGTTGTTTACGGCTCACTAGTCATTGAAGTATCTTTTCTCCCAAAAGGATTTAAATCTTCGGCAGCAAAGATGGTTAGAGTTTCTGGCGTCATATGATTTTGGCATAGCCTATACTCCGGGCAAGGGTAACGCAGTTGCAGATGCGTTAAGTCGAAGACACGCAAGTTTGGGAGCGATGCTTTCAGAATGGAAGAGCCTCGAGTACTTGGCAAGGTTTGATTTCAAGCCAAGGTGTGAGTTGGAACCTGAAATGTTGGCAATCTTATCTATAAGATCAACCCTTATCGAAAGGATTGGCGAGAGCCAAAAGAAAGATGTAAAGCTTGTCGAGTTCATTCAGAAACTAGAACCAGAAGATAAAGAGTTCGAGGTCGATCGAGAAGGTTGGCTTCGAAAGCAAGGGCGATTAGTTGTTCCTAATATCGACAGATTGAGGGATGAGGTTCTGAGAGAATATCATCACTCGAAGTTGACGATTCATCCCGGTGGAAATAAGATGTCTCAGGACATGAAGAGAGTCTAATACTGGGAAGGGATGATGAGAGATATTGGAATGTTCATTTCCAAGTGTATGAACAGTCAGTTGGTGAAAGCTGAACAAAAGAAGCCGAGTAGTTTGCTTCAGCCATTGGAAGTTCCTACGTGGAAGTGGGAGAAAGTATCGATAGATTTTATCGATGGACTACCTAGCACCAGGGCAGGGAACGAAGGGATTTGGGTCATCGTGGACCATTTGACCAAACGTGCGAGATTCATTCCTGTCAAGTCAACTAGGACGACATCGAAATTGGCTGAACTTTATGTGAAATGGATAGTTCGATTCCACGGTATCCCATAGAGTATAGTAAGTGATTGAGATCCATTATTCACGAGTGGATTTTGGAAAAGTTTGCAAGAAGCTTTGGGAACCGAGTTGTGCTTGAGTACGGCATATCATCCCCAAACTGATGCTCAGACCGAGAGAGTCAATCGAGTCTTGGAAGATCTCCTGAGGGCCTTGTGTGTTAGACTTCGGAGGATCATGGGAAGACCATCTACATCTAGTTGAGTTTGCGTATAATAATAACTACCAGTCTAGCATTGGTATGGCACCATATGAAGCATTGTATGGAAGGCCGTGCAATTCTCCAGCATGTTGGTTAGAAACTGGAGATAAGTTGGTACTTGGGCCTGAGATGATTAGAGAAACCTCGGATTGTATCGAGATAATTCGGCAACGAATGAAGGCAGCCCAGGACCATCAGAAGAGTTACGCCGATAAGCGTCGTAAGGACTTGGAATTCAACGTGGGCGATATGGTTTTCGTGAAAGCTTCACCGTTAAAGCACATGGTTAGATTTGGTAAGAAAGGAAAGTTAGCTCCAATGTTTGTTGGACCATTTCCGATAGTCGAGCGAATTGGAAAGCTCGCATATAGATTGGAGTTACCCAAGAAGATGTCGAGTGTGCATGATGTATTCCATGTGTCATTTCTACGGAAATTCGTGCATGATTCGAATGTGGTGGTATCTCCAGAGTAGTACGAAGACTTAGAAGTAAAGATCGCAGTTTCGAGACCTCGTAAACCACTTCGGGTTATGGGGAATGACACGAAACAACTCAGGAGGAAGATGGTTACGCTAGTGAAGGTACAATGGAGTGAAGATGGCGACGATTGTACGTGGGAGACAGAAGAGAGTATGAGAGCGACTCATCCAGAACTCTTCGTCGGTAGGACCCTTTGATATCATATCTTCGTTATATCGTTGTATCTTGCTATTGTTTGGTAGAATTCCGCGTGCTAGGATAAGGCAATGGATGTATAGCTTGATGGTTGCTAGTTTGGATGATAGAATTGGCTTTTCATGGATGATAGGCATGCAGAATCGTTGTGATTGCTTATGTTTGCTTAGAATTTCGAAGGCGAAATTCTTAAGGCGGGAGGACATAACAGCCTACATTTTACGTATCGAAAGATCGTAAAATATTTTTATTTCATTCTCTGGGGGTTGGATCATTCTCGTCTTTTAATATGTTGCTTATGGGGATGTGATACATGACCATAATTTTTACCGATTTTGCTTGTGACCATTTTGCCTCTGTCAGCCTTGTACAGGGCATAACTTTTGACTTGGATTGAATCAGAGGGTGAGACCTATGCCATTAGAAAGGAATTGATGGTTACCTTTACGTAGAGTGGTTACATTAAGGATTTGGCTTAGCAATTTGGGAGAAATCACTGTTTTAAGGTTTTTCAGTTGGTTGTTTAGGTTTGGAGAGCCTAATGGGCTGAATTGGGGAGGCCCATCAGTGGGCTGGTGGAATCCTATAAATAGGGGATGGGAGTGGAGGGAAAAGGGTTACTTTCCCATTCTCTCATTTGGAGGCATTGATCTCCTTCTTCCTCTAACACCTTTCCACCATTAAAAATCCAAATCTAAGGGGAGAAATCATAGATCTACACCATTGGAGGCTAGATCTATATCATTTCAAAGGTGAATTCATCAGATCAAGGCATTTGGATTGAATTGCTCGCTGTTCGGATTCATAATTCTATCATTTTAGCTTGTTTTGGAGAATCGGTGAGTGATTTACATCTCTCACATGAATGCAATGAAGTATATGAGTGTTTGTGTATGTTTCTCATCAAATTGGAATGTGTTATCATAGATTTATACCATTACGTGTCCATTTTCATATGCATTACCCTATGATCTTATCTAGCAAGTTTTACTCGATAATTACATGTCATTTAACATGTTTATGTTAGTTAGGTCTCTCATTTTGATCATAGGTTCATTTTAATGGTTTTTGGTGAGATTTAAATCATTTTTTGGCAATCGTCATATTCATGTAATTAGTAATTTTATGATATGTTTATTATTGTGTTTGATGAGTTTGGTTAAGTTGGTTTCGTCGGAGTCGTCGTTTGGCGAAGTTTTGATTGAAATCGGAGTAGAATTGAAGATGTGCAGAAAGTGGTTCGGGTCGGACCAAAGTGGCTCGGGTCAGGATCAAATTCTGTCGTGGAGGACAAGTCAAAGTTGGCTCGGGTCGGACTAAAGGGGTCGGGTCGGACTAAAGGGGGTCGGGTCGGACCACTCTGGATTGGGTAAAAATGAATCAGACCATTTTGGATTGGGCTAAAGTGGATTGGACCATTCTGGATCGGACTAAGGTGGGTCGGGTCGGACAAAAAGGGGTCGGGTCGGGCCTAAAGGAGCGGTCGGGTCGGACCAAAGTGGCTTGGGTCGGGCTGTTCTGGACAGCCATTTTTGCCATTTCTGGTCAGATATTTCCGGTGATGATGTGACTTCAAAGTGAGTTCAATTGGGAAGTTAGGAAGTGTTGAAATAATGTTACAGATTGCTTTGAACCTTACAAAGATTTTGGTTGGTTCAATGATGGTGGTGGCTTCGACAAGAGTCCAGAAGGGAATGTTCGAAGGGATGTGATATGTTCGTTGATCGGTGAAAAGCAACGAATAAGCAGCCAGCTCAAAGGTCGTGAGTTGGTGGATAATGGTTGCTCGAGAAGGTCGCTTGAGCAGTAAATAGCTTTCAAGGTTGGACGACTAGAGATGCGAAGGCTGAGAAATCATCGTTGTCGTAAGTTCTAGCAGGCTCAAAGCAGGGGTACGATGGGGGCACCCAATAGACCGGAAGGTTGCTAGTCGAGTACCTTGGGTATCGTTGAAAGGACTAGTTGTCAAGTTTGGACATTGTCAAGATTGGACATATGGAGTTTATGCTAGAACTGGGGTTACCATTAGCCCTTGACATATGGCAAGGTTGGCCGTCACGATTAATGATGGTTTCAAAGCAGGATTGGCGGTGATAGCCAGAGTCAGTTATGGATGATTGGTTGTTCTGTGTAAGACTTATATGATCTGGGTGTTATGTGTGTTTTCCATGATTGAATGATTGCTCTAGTTTCCATGTACAAATTTTTATTCCTTTGGTTGAATGGATTGTAAAGGCTACCACTGTCCGATGTGGGGAAGATAAGGTTGAGTTCTTCTCTGGTGTCGTGGGTAGATTAGTATGTTTATTTATCCCCTCTCATACACTTTATTGTTGAAGTTTGTTAGCTGTTTTATCGCTCACTAAGACTGTTGTCTGACTCAAGGTTTTATGTATCCTCTTATTACCTTGGTTGTTCATCCGATTGTGGATGGGCAGACTAAGTAACAGGTGACAGGTAATGCTTTAGTGAGGACGACGATGCTGATCGATGGCGAGCAGGAGGCTCACGTACCAGTTTTACTACAAGCCAATAATTGGATTTCCGCTGTTTTCTTTTCTGAGTGATGTAGTGAGGCAACTTTGTGTAAACACTATTTCCAAGTTTGTGGATATTACTTTCTAGTTGTATGAAAGTACAGTGTTTCTGCTTCACTATTACCACCTGTTGTATATGTTCTATTATATTTTATCCTTGCGCTGTGAGTTTTACGATAGGTTCCGCTTGTGTTTACCTACTCTGATGATCGTCCATGACAACCTTGCACATCTTTCAGCGCATTATTTCTCTTGTATAGTGCGGGGGTTATGGGCGGTCGTCATAGACCCAGTAGGGATTCGACGCCCGAATTTTGATAATAACGCATAAACTCGTATTATTTGCCAAAACTCAAGTATCGAAAACACCTAATAGTAAATGGAAAGAAATTAGAGGGTGAGATAAGAAAGAAAGAAATATTAGAATGGAAGAAATAAGAAGAAGAAACACAATAGAACCAGAGTCTCACATCGTTGTGGAACAAAATAAAATATAGAAATAAATCTTTATTAAGTGCTTGAAATTACTTACAATCATCAGAGTACATCAATATATCTGGACAGTTATAACAACCTGTCCTCAAATATAACACAAAATGGGATAATATTACATAGGTCATACGTCTAAACTCCTCCAGCTCTTCTCTGGACTTCATAGCATCTAATAACTTAAACCTGTAAAACTCGGATCTGACTCGGGCATTACAAACGCCAGGATCATTTTAGTGAAGTAGCGTGAGAAAACGCACTAAGTTTATAAATAACATCCAACTTGATTTTAAAGTAAACATTTCCTTTCGAAAGGAAAGGATAATTGTAAGACCAATCCATATTTAATCATAGATGGTTTTTACCTTACGATAACCCAAAACATTTTGAAATCATATCTAGTCTGATATTATAATAGTGTCTAAATCAAATAAATAACCATCTTGTAGAACGCTTGCATCTCACGCTCTACATACATAGTATACTATCAAAACCACAGTCTCTTATTGGAGATTGGATTCAGATGATGACAAGGTATGGAACCACCTTCCGCTAGTGTATCTACACTTGGTTCAATAAGAACATCTTGCAACCCGGCCACACATGACCAACCACTCATTTCTCTTGAGTGTATCGAATATATCGCCACCTTACAGTTCGTGAGCCATCACATTTCCCGGGAGATACAGAAATGAAAAGAAGAACAAAAATGAACATTCTCTAGATGGTGACAATACACCCTAATGGGAGTGACCCATTTAGCCATGCTGCTAGCCCGATTTTTATCGTTTCCCAATTGATGAGGCTTGAGGTTATACTTACCTGAACATCTGACCACCATTCACTTTGAATGCCACATCGTCAGATCCGTAAAAAATTACTAATTGACTTCCATAAAAATAGTCTGGCTGTTAAGCTAAGAGAAGTGCCCTTCTCCGCCACCAACTATGGTATATTTGAAGAAATCAACGTACACAATCCCTTTAGAAATACTATACTGGACATCCGTCCATACAAGTCATCCAAGAACAAGATGAATCGAAGATACACTCCTACAACATCCTTATATAAAAATAACCCTATGGATCAGTAACGAGTAGTCCTTGCAATCCGCAGATTTCAATCACGACACAATCACAGCCAAAATATCTCTGGAGGCCAAGCCAGAGAAATTTAACGAGTAGTTCTTCTGCTCATGAAGATCAACGGTCTTCAATTGATCCATCTTCAATCGGCATCTTCCACATTTACATATTCATTGGTTCAGAATGGTTTTCGAATATAAATTTGATCCCGGTCATTCTGTACCAACAATTGTGTAACAGCTCGCATTTTACGTATGGGAAGATCGTAATTTTTTTTTTATTCCCTGAGGGTTGGATCATTCTCATCTTTTGGTATGTTGCTTAAGGGGATGTGAGACATGTCCATAAATTTTACCGATTTTGTTTGTGACCATTTTGCCCCTATCAGTCTTGTACAGGGCATAACTTTTGACTCAGGTCGAATCAGAGGGTGAGACCTGTGCCAGTGGAAAGGAATTGACGATTCTCTTTCCGTAGAGTGGTTACATGAAAGATTTGGCTCAGCGGTTTGGGAGAAATCGCTGTTTTAAGGTTTTTCAGTTGGTTGTTCAGATTTTGGAAGGCTAATGAGCTGATTTGGAGAATGCCCATTAGAGGATGGGTGGAGACTATAAATAGGCGGTAAGGGATATGGAGAAAGGTTGGAATTTTCCATTCTCTTATGGGGAGGCTTTGATCTCCTTCTTCCTCTAACACCTTTCCACCATTATAATCTAAGATCTACATAGAAGGATCTTAGATCTACACCATAAGAGGCTAGATCTACATCGACTGAAAGGGGATTTTATCGGATCTAAGGGTTTTGTGCAAGGTGCTTGCTGATCGGAATCATATTTCATTGTTTTTGCACGATTTGAAGAATTGGTGAGTGATTTACATCTCTCATTCGGATTCATGAAAGTATGTGAGTTATAGGATGTTAATTTCATCATTTCCATGTTATTTTCTTTAGATCTACACCATGCTAAGTCCATTTTGCATATGAATCACCTTAGGATCTGATCTAGATAATTTTAAATGGTTAATTTCATGATTTCTCTCAAGTTTATGCAAATTAGATCCGTTTTTATGTTCATATGTTCACCTATCATGTTTTGGGTAATTTATGTGTTTTGATGGAAATTGTTAGATTGATGATATTATTGGTTGCATAACATGTTTGTGGTTGCGTTTGGATGAACCGGATAAGCCGGTTTCGTCGGATTCGTCGTTTGGCGAAGTTTTGGTCGAAATCGAAGTCGAAATGGAGCTGTGCAGGAATCGGGTCGGTCTAGAGGGGTCGGTCCTAGACTGGTCGGTCAAATCGTGGCTTGGGAAGCAAGACAGGGATTGGGTCGGCTAAGAGGGAGCAGGCTAGTCGGATCGGTCGCAAGGAAGTGGTCGGTCGGTCTATACTGGTCAGGTCGAGCAAATCTGGAGTTCTGATTTGGAGCAGGCGGGTCGGTCATGTTCCAGGAAGGGGGTGATCAGGTTGGGTCGCTCTCGTGTGGTTGGTCGAGCAGGTGGTCGGTCGGTCTCAGGTGATAAAGGCTGGTCGGTCTGATCGGTCCAGAAGGTTGAGAAGGGAGTCTGGTCGGTTCAGAAGGATTCTGGTCGGTCCAGAAGGAGCTGAGGGAGGTTGGGTCGGTTCAGGAGGGGTCTGATCGGTCCAGAAGGACCAGAAGGGATCTGGTCGGTCCAGAATGGGTCTGGTCGGCATTTCTAGTGGAAAATTCTGATCGGACACTTCAAGTGATGTTATAACTTCGAAGTGGTTCAAGTAGGAAGGTTCGAAGTGTTGAATGTGTTCGTTGATCAAGGTGGAACAACGAATGAGGCGACAACTCAAAGGTCGTGAGTTGATGGATAATGGCTGCTCGAGAAGGTTGCTTGAGCTATGAAATATCGTCAAGGTTGGACGACTAGAGATGCGAAGGCCGAGAGGTCATCGTTGTCGTAAGTTCTAGGAGGCTCAAAGCAGGGGTACAATGGGGGCACCCAAAAGATCAGAAGGTTGCTGGTCGAGTACCCTGGGTCTTGGGGAAAGGCCTAGTGTCAAGGTTGGACATTGTCAAGGTTGGACATATGGAGTTCATGCTAGAACTGGGGTTACTATTAGCCCTTGACATATGGCAAGGTTGGCCGTCATACGATAATGATGGTTTCGAAGCAGGTGGTGATAGCCAGAGTCTGTCATGTATGCTGGATGTTTTGCTTGTGCCATCTCACGTGGGTTATCCAACATCGAAGTAGATGTTCCTTGAGTGCTTGTCTGATATTGGTTTCGGCCTCTGGGGCTTGTATTCGAGGGATGCTGAATTCGACTAGGATGATTTGCATGAGATATATATATATATATATATAATCTCGATGCAATGATTGCTATTGTTGGTTGTTTCTGTTTTCCATGAACAAATGGTTGTTCTGGTTTCTATGGATTAATGGTTGAATTGCTTGGTGTAAAGGCTATCACTGTCTGATGTGGGGAAGATATGGTTGAGTTCTTCTCTGGTGTTGTGGGTAGATAAGTTGTTCATTTGCCCATTCTCATATACTTTCTTGTTGAAGTTTGTTAGCTGTTTTAACGCTCACTAAGACTATTGTCTGACTCAAGGTTTTATGTCTCCTCTTATTACCTTGGGCTGTTCATCCGGTTGTGGATGGGCAGACTAAGTAGCAGGTTACAGGTAATGGAGCTTAGTGAGACGGGGAAGCTGAGCGAAGACGAGCAGGAGGCTGGCGTACCAGTTTTATTACTATCTAGTATTTCTGTTTCCGCTGTTTGAGTTGCTTGAGAGTTATAGTGAGGCCTTATGTACAAACTTTGACATCAGTTGGATAACCTTTCTGGATGTTGAGAAAGTTTCAAAAGTTTGCTATATGATACCTCATTACTATTACCTGTTGTATATGTTCTATTATATTTCATCCTTGCGCTGTGAGTTCTACGACAGGTTTCGATGTGTTTACCTACTCTGATGATCGTCCATAGCAGCCAGGCACACCTTCCGTCACAAATTGAATAGGCCTAATTTGTTGGTCGGTTTTTTAACTATCATATAAACAACCATTCATTCATAAAAAGAAAATGAATTCACTGATTCAATACCTAGCATCATTTAGCCTATTTAATTAGCCAGTCGTTAATTAAATATTAAAAACTCCTAATTTGTAAAACATTTCCCTTTTCTTATTTTAATATAAGAATATTCAATTATCATCATACTTCTACTTCAGTAGATCCTCATTGTAAATTGGTAAGTGAATAAATCCCTAAGTATAACCCCGAAGGCCGAAACCAACATCAGATTGACACCTCGAATGTTACCTAACTCAACCAACTTACAACTGGTTCCAATTTCTGAAAACCACATCATATTCCCTTTTAATCATTTTTAAAATGGTTTTATTCCTTCATAATCTCGCAAATCATTTCCAATTTTATTTAAAAAATTATTTCATAAAATTAACCAAAATAGTTTAACTTAACCTCTTTAACTAAGGTTATAGATTCCATTTCCAAACCCTTCAACTTTCATTCACAAAATCATTAACTTTTCATTTACATATTCCTTTCTTATCATTTATAAATTCCTTTTCATTTTCAAAAATAAATTCCTTTCTATTTGCAAATTTAAATTCCTTTTACAACTTCCTCCATATAACCCAGTCTATACGTATTTCCATTTATAATTCCTTTTTACAATCCTGCTTTGAAATCTCATTTATTTGATATTGGTCTCAATTCCAATTATACGTCAATATTCATATTCTATTTTTTCAATTCCATTATTCGTTAATCTCATTCACGAAAACCCATTTTATCACATTTCATATATTTATAAACAACATTTGAAAAACGTTTATTAGTTATGAAAAAAATCACCTTTCACCTTTAAATCAATTCCCATACACTTCCAATTCCATTTGTCCATTTCAACATTTTAAAATCTTTTATAATTTCATTTACACCACTTAATCCCTTCTTCGCCATCATTTTAACAAATTCCCATTTATTTTATTCCGCTTAACCATTTATTTGTTAATATCTTGGAATTTTGATTAATTTATGATTAAAATAGTCATAAAACGTAAATAAAACTTTGACGTTATTTTTAAAATAAACATCGTATTCAAATCCTTATATAAATATAACTTTAAAAATGTCCGGAATCGATTTAACATCGACTACAAAATCTTTTCTTTTATCAACGGTACTAAAGAAACAAACTACTACTAAAGTACCAAACCAGGAAATATTAATTAGTTTCACACCCGAAAGAACAAAACAAATCATATTGATAAACATTATCAATATTAGTGAGGATTCCTGTTGGATTCCTCCAACCTGTCAATCCTTGCATCAAAATTCATATTTTTATCATATATAATAATTTAATAAAATTTAAAAACTACTGGTGAGGAATCCAGGTGGATCCCTCCAATCTGTTTTTCCCTACATCCAAATAAGTTACCTCAAATAATATTATTAAATTTGGTAGACAAATATAATATTCAACAATAAATAAATAACGGTAATCCAAACATCCATATTTCAATTTTATACGTTTATATTATTATAAACGTAACCAACGAGGTAAGTCACCTCATTTGAAAATAATCGTTAAAATAACGATTAGATTTCATTTAAATTAAGCTAACATGTAATTCAACCAATTCATCCAATATATATAAACGTTTAGCATACAACAAACAATTATCAACCATAGCGTACAAAATAAATCTCGATTTATATAAAATATAAGTGGATTAAAACTGAGTGAGTAATACTCACTTTGATTTGATTAGTCGCTGAAGTTATTTGATATAGTTAGATTAAACGATCATTTAATTTAACTAAGATTTCCTGCTGATTCCAATCCTGTTCAAATCTAATTCATGACGTAGTACTCGTCATGATGATTCTAATGGTACTTGGTTTGTCTGATTCTGTTAAGATATGCTTAGGTTATTAACATTCTAAATTTAAATTAATTAAATAATTCCTTAATGACTAAAAAAAAATTAATTACGTATGGATAAACAAAAGCCCGGTTGATTTTTAATTCCTCGCTGCTCTCCTATATTGCGTCTTCGCTCCCAGTATTCACTTTCAAAAAGAAACCCAACACGCCGCAATCCTTCACTGTCACATCATCCATCGGTCCACCTGGCCATGATCGGAAACCACCAGTGGCTTCGCCTCAATATCGCGTCCTTGCTCCCAAAACTCAAGTAGCTCAATCAAGTCCTACGCCCTCGTTTCCTCCACAAATAACACCACTGTCTGAGGCAATTTCTACTGTTATGTCACACCAGAAACAATCTCCATCGGTCGAAATTAAGATCTTGAAGCCTCGAACAAATTTGTAGTTGAATGATCGTTGAATAGTTGCGTGGATTTTGAGATCGGAGGGGAAGAAGAATATGAATTCACTGCCGTTCATTTAGTACGAGGCGGCTTCAGGAAACATTGACCACGCATAGAGGAAGACCACAAAAATTAGGGTTGATTCCCTTTATATATGGAACCAATTTGAATAAAATATTATATTTGAAACTTCGTTACAAAGTAACAAGCTAAAACACCTACATACAACCTTCGATCTGTATGAAAACGGAAATCCTAGCATAACACAATATTTCAGACACGATGGAAAAGTTTCATCGAATTCCGAGATCATTTGTGAAAATTCTTTTATAACTTCACCACGTGAATCGACATGCGTTTAAATTCCATATGATCACAAAATAAATCTAATTAACTTGAAAATTAAAATGTTGCAATTATAAATCATTATGGGTTTAATAAAATTAGTTTTGTTGAAAATGGAGTTCGTTAGAATTTCGGTTATTCTTAATTTCCAATTTAAATTGATAAAACAATTAAATAATAACCTAGGCGTTTACTACTCTCACAAACAACCATAAATCTGATCGATACGAAAATCAAAATCCTCCAATAACTTACTAATACAAATCTAATGACACAAGTTTTTTTGCATTCCGAGACTGTTTCCCAGAACACTATTTTATACGCCAAACAATGCTATTTTGGACACCAAAATACCCGATCTTCAAAAATAACGAACTACCCATCTATCCTGACTCTAAACGTCGATACGAATTCGTTTAAAACTCAATATTTGTTTGTATTTTATTAAGATAACTATTTTGATTTAAAACTAAATGTTTTTTGGATTTTATATAACAAATGAATTTAGTTTTTGTTATGAATATAAATTAATAATACAAATCAATATTTGCTATTTAGAAACTTGTTTGTTGGACAAATTTTAATCAAGCTATTTATCTGAATTTGAATTCAATTTAAATTTTAAATTTAAATAGTAAACTCTTATTATATAATTGTATAAATATTTATAAGATAATATCTTAGATTTTATTTCAAATATTTCCTGCGTAGATCTGCTATTTATATTGATTGATTGTTGTTGCAAACATCACTCAATTTTTATTTGTCGAATTTGTTCCTTTTGGTATTTCAATAACGTTCGCTATATATTGCTAAACTGTCCATTATTAAATATGCCAAACCATTCATTCACTTCTTGTTTCTAGTTTTATTTAAAATTGGATCTGTTATAATTTTATTTTTATTTTGTAAACTAAAAACATCGTTCAACTTCTATTTGTTTGAATTTATTATTAGTTTGTTCAAATTGAAAACCGTTCGTTTTCGTCTGAATTGTAAATCCATCAGTTACTGTTTTATTTTATTTTATTTTCCAAAATGGTCGGTGCCTTTTCAAAGTTAAAATGATATTTCTCTTTCCTAAGCAATGTTGGTTTGTTACCTTTTAAAATGAAAAAAAATCAAATGTTTTGTTGAAGGTTACTGTGCGGTTTCAATGTGCAAATTTTCGATCCAATTTAAATTTCCTAACCGTTTATGCCTTCACTTTTAAAAACCAGAACCGTTTCTTTTATTTACAAAGCAATGCTACCTTTCATCTCATATAAATATATATAGAAACTGTTCTTTCATTTACTTGAGAAAGAAAATGGGCATATAAGGCCTTCACAAGTTTCACCCCATCGCGATCCGCCCTATCCTCTTGCTTCGAGCACCTCACCAGTCGACCTCCGTTTCACCTACGCCTACCCCAGACTACCACCTCCCTTCGACCATGGCTAGTGCCATCCCTAATCTCCGAGCTGACCCCATTGTCGAGGTCCTCCCTAACAGCCTCTCCCACGCACAAGCGTCACCATCCACATCCGAACTCCGCTATCGAGCCTACTTCACTAGTGAGCTACAAAACAATCCATGTCGACCGCTAGTTCGCTTCGCCCTCCTTTCCTGAATTGCACCGAAATCCTCCACGTTGTCCCAACCGCGTCCGGAATCTCTTGCTCCAACAATCCTCTCCATATACTCCTGAACCATTGTCTTCCCCGTGCATTGCTGTGCGGTGTGTGTGGTATATGTTAGGTGTAGATTTTGGTGTGGGTATTTGTGTTTAAGTGTGTATGTGAGTTTGGTGTGTGTATATGTTGTGTGTGTGTAGATTGTCCTGTATGTGCAGTGTGTGTGACGTGTGTTGAGTGACTGTGTGTATTATATATATATATATATATATATATATATATATATATGTTATATGTGTGTGTGCCTATGTATGTGTGAGTATGGGTTTGTGTTTGTGTGTTTTTGATTTTATATATATACATAGAGAGGGGCTTATGTGTATATGGTCTTTGTGTGTGGATTTGCATGAATGTTTAAGTGTGTGCGTACATATGTGTGTGTGTATATATATATATATATATTTGATTAAATGTTTATATGTGAATATATACATATTATAGTCTTAGTGTGCATTGAATTTTAAATTATAAATATGATATAATTTAACACTGTGTATATGTATATATACACATATTATAGTCTTAGTGTGCATTGAATTTTAAATTATAAATATGATATAATTTAACACTATGTATATGTATATATAAATATATAATATTTTCTGTAAAAGAAGATGTTGTGTTAGTTTTGCTAAGTTAGGTTTGGAGTTGAGTTCGGAAACCATCCCAAAAACCAATAGTCGTAACGATCCATTGAGAACTTCCCTAACCTCCTCTTATAAAAATAAAATATATATTGAGTGGTTACTGTGATTGAATCTATTCTGAGTCGTGCTTGGAAGTCGTCGGTTTATTCTGTATCAATCTGTTTGTTGTCTCTAACCCGTGCACGGAAGGTGAGTTTATCTCATACTTTATCTACATTGTTTTATGGTTGTTAGATTCAACACAAACGAACTGTTGTGAAATGTATAGGATTGCTAGTACAAATTGTTTTATTTAATATTTATACACCTTTCATATATGACACGTTGATATATCTATATATATATATATCTGTGTGTGTGTGTGTGTTTGTGTGTGTATGACACGTAGGTGCACTGATGATATTCGACATATGATGTGATTGATGTTATGTGATGACTGATTATGGTGTTGATTTCTCTAGTTTAGGAAAATCACTATGGGTTGAAATGATACATACCCGAACGGACATTAAACTGGGGAAAATTTGTTATGGGTTGAAATGATAGATCTGAACGATTTTTAATGAATTTGGGATTGCGGGTTGAAATGATATATAACCGTAAAATTTTAAACTATGGATTGACATGATAAATATCCATATCTTTTGACCATAGGGTAGAAAACTATAAATAAACAATGTTGGCCATGTTTCGAAGTAAAGTGATTTCGAAAATTTAATTTCAAAATAATAACTTAATATTTTATATTTTAAAGATTTTAAACTTAATTTTGTAAAATTTTAAATTATATGCTTTAAATGATTTTTTTGGGTAAATATTGTTTTAAATACCGATTTAAGAATTAACTTATAATTTTATTTATTTTAAACTATATAATTTAATTATATAAGTATTTTAAACCTTTTATATAATAAATATTCTTTTAAACCTATTTCTATATTATTTTAAACTTATATATGTTTATAAAATATCTTCTAATTAATTTTAGAATTTTTGTAACGACCCGTATTCTACGCTTCATAGGATCGTAGGATATTTATTTCTTTCACATACGAAGTCGTATGGTCATGTAACTTTGGGAGACGACTATTGTGGTCATTTCCCATGTTCATGATTTTTCCCGATTTTTAAATGACCATTTTACCCCTAGTTGGCACTGTTTTGGCCATAACTTTTGACCGAAAATGAATTTTGATCTGAAACCACTTCCATTGGCTTCGGATGATGGTTTCTCTTTCCGTAGAGTGGTCACATTAGCCAAACGGACTCACCGTTTGGGAGATATGGCTGAAACAAGTTTCAGATGGTGAAAAACAGCTTAATTGGGCTTAACCGGGTGATTAACAGCTAGGCCCAAAGGGGAATTTCGGGATTAGGAGTTTAAAAGGGCTGTTAGGGTTTGGAGAATACCTTTTTCTCATTTTTCAGCCGTCACTATTCATTCCTCTTAACCTAGCCATGGCCTCCACCCTCTAAATCTCTTCAAAACACCTCTTAATCACTTTCTAATTGAAGATTAGACTTAGCAAATATCAAATCAAGGAGTATTAGCACGAGAACCGAGGTAGAGCTGCTGTGTAAGATTGGGAACATCGCCAAATCAGAGAATATTTCAGTTTTGGGGTTTTAGTTGTGGCCAAGGTGAGTGATTTGCATAGTTTTTGCACTAATTACGTTAATTAAGGGTGATTAGTGAAGATTAGCGAATTTATACACTAATAAATTCTGGAAAAATGTTTAGAAATTCTTAAATAATATTTCATGCCTCTGTTAGAAAATTTAGACGATTTGATTAAGTTTTACTAAGTATGTGCTTAAACATGATTAAGAATGATTATAGGAAAATGTGAGGTTTTAACCACTTTTGATCTATTTTGATTCATTTGGATTGTTGTTTGGTGTTTGTGGTTGCTCTTACATATTGCTATGACTCTATGGTATGTTTTATGATTGATTAGAATAGTTAGATTGGTCGAAAACGCCGTCGAATGGCGTAGAAAGCTCGCTGGAAAGTTGCAGAAATGTGCAGGTTCCGAACCGGATCGGAGTAGGGGGTCGGATCGGATTTGTGAACTGACCAAAGGGATTCGAACTGGATTGGAACTTGTCACTGAAGGAGGCTTGGCGAGAAGGAAGGCCGTTTACTTAGAGTTGGAGTGGACAAGGGGATCAGATCGGAACTATAAAGAGCGGATCAGATCGGAGTAGGTTGAAGAGCGGATCTGATCGGGGTAAGCTAGGGAGCGAAGCGGATTGGAGCAAACAAGAGGATGGGATCGGATCGGGCTATGGAGCAGGACCGGATCGGAGTAGGCCAAGGGACGAGATCGGATCGGAGCAGGCAAGCTGGAGGAGGGACGAACCGAACCGACTGGAGCGTGACATCCGAACCGAGCCGACGTCTAAGGGGAAGGATTACCGAATCGAACCACACGCAGGAATACACCATGGAGCATTGCACCGAACCGAACCGTGTTATACGTATATATCCGAACCGAATCGAATTCAGGACCACTTCTATGCGACGACTCTTTTGAAGACCAACTCCAACTCGATCAAAACCCGAGATGCAAAGGAAGTCCAAATGAGGAGCTAGAGCTCAAGATTTAGATGGGAATCAACGAGTTCGCTTCATGGTTGGGCTTTGCTGCGGGACGCGTGCCAAGGAGTTATCGATGTCTATAGCTTTGGACCACTATGGTAGGAGGTACGAAGGCGGATTCAGGGCCATTATGGCATCGGTAGAACCAAGGGCTACAACCAATGAAGTGGGTCATTGAAATGTTTGGTCATGACTCCATATGTTTAGCTTGGTCATAGCAGGGTTTCTACAAGTCGGGATTCGTCGTTACCTCAGTTTGTCTAGTGTTCCAAAGTGGTAGATATCGTACGCTTTAGGCACTTAGAGAGAGATGTGAGGATGGTTGCTATGGATGATTTGTTTGCTATCATTGTGACATGCACACCCCACCCCCGTATTCTTACACTATTTATTATGGCACCTTGGAGTATTGTACGGTATGTGGTACTAACTCTTTGGTTGCAGGTCCAGGTTCAGGTTTGGTTTAGTATACCTGTTATTATTCTGTTTAGATGCTTATCGCTCATACCAGGCTTTATGTCTGACCCAGAGTTTTATGTCTCCTCTTATTACTCTGGGTGCTCACACGAGCAGACTAGAGACAGGTTAGCTGGTGATGCACGGGTAGATGATCCAGAGACGAGCAGGAGGCTTCCACGTACTATATACATAATATTCTCCCTGTGTTGTTGAAGATCACTGCTTGGGCATTGGTGGTGCATCTTCTACTTTATATTTCTTTTGTTTAGAGACAGTAAATTTGGAAAATTGTAATAAGCTGTATATGGATTTCCGCTGCTCTGATGATTGATGTTGATTTTAGTTATCAGCTTATGCACTGTCTCACCTGTTTTATGTCAAGTATGTTGTTAATATATTTTATTCCATGCGCTGTGAGACATTCTACAGGTTCCTTGGTTAGTTCATTCCCTTCTTTCTTTTCTTCTGACGACCGTTCTGTGCTAGCCGGGCATGTGTACAGCGCACTTTCGGAGGAAATGCAGGCTGGTGCGGGGCGGGCCGTCACACTTGGTATCAGAGCTCTAGGTTGCGCAGTTAACCTAGGGAAGTTATCAAGGAAAGATAATATACGTATACGAGAGAGCGTATTTGTGATTACTTTGGTTTTTAAAAGCTATATATATATACTATTAGTAGTATATGGATGAAGTCGTACTGCACTAGCACCACTATGGGGTCGTTAATTGTTTCCTTTTTCAGATTGACGATGAGCCGATATGTTAGAGGTACCAGTAGAGGGGCCAATAATGGGAATGCTGCTGACATGAGGACGATGTTTACTGACCTCATGAGAGAGATGCTTAGAGATGTACAGAGAGCAGCCCCCAATGGTGGAAATGGTGGTGGTCCAATAGTGCAGGCGCCAAGAGTCGACTTCGCCAAGCTGAATAAGGATTATACGAGTCTTGGTGGGAAGTCATTCCACGGAACGGAGTCGGCTATGGATGTTCAGGATTGGTTGGATAGTTGCGAACGTATCTTCGAGGATTTGGGTATCAAGGATGCGATGAAAAGAAAGCTAGCATCCCGTCAGCTGCAAGGGCGGGCAATAAATTGGTGGAATGCTATAAAGGCAGCTACTCCCGAAGATCAGATTACTTGGGAGCAGTTTAAGGCTCGCTTTAGTGAGAAGTTCATTCCAGCTGCTCAGAAGTCAGTGCTGTTTAAGAAGTTCTTGGAGCTCAAGCAGAATGGCAGAGGTGTCTCGGAGTATATTGCTGAATTTGACACTTTGTCAAAATATGGGTTATCTCTTATTGATACTGCCGAGAAAAAGAATGAGAAATTCATAACTGGTTTGGATCAGTACTTAGGGGAAAAACTTATTAACCACATCGATGAGACGTTTGAATCGATTGTGGGGAAAGCATTAAGATCGGAAAGTCTCTACCCTTAGCCGAAGACTGAGGTTGCATCCGCAGATGAGCCAAAGCCACAAGCAAGTGGTGGAGGCAAGGGTGGTTCCCAGAATAAGAGAAAGCAGAGTCAGACTAAGGATGGCCAGAAGAAGAAGAATAAGCAAGATGTTGAGTGCTTCAGCTGTGGTAAGAAGGGCCATTATGCTAGTAATTGTCGGGCCAAGCCAGCGGATAGGAAGTGCTTCAACTGTGGCCAAATGGGACATCACAAGGACAAGTGTCCACAGCCCCCTAAAGAAAAGCAAATGGTGAAAGCATATGCTCTCAATGCTATTCCTTCTTCGTCGAATGCCCCAACTGCGGCGGAGAAGGGAAAGAATGTCGTCATTCAAGGTATGCTTTCTGTTTATGATGTTCCTGTTAGAGTTTTGTTTGATACCGGAGCTTCCAGTTCTTTCATATCTAGTGACCTGGTAGATAGGTTGGGATTGGAGCCCGAGATTGTCGATAGACCTTTAGTAGTGACGAACCCAATTGGTGGTTCGACTAGCCTTAGCATGATTTGTCGTAATGTGGTCTTATCGAGTCATGGATGCATGTTTGTTTGTGATTGCTTTGTTTTGGGCTTTACTGGGTTTGGCATTATTTTGGGAGTAGATTGGCTCCGAAGGTATGGGTTGGTGGTAGACTGTGAGGGCTTTTTGGTGACAGCTAGAGCGGATGATGGGCGGAGGATAGTGTTTGGTGGTCTACCCAGTAAGGGGGTATTAGCTAGTTTTCTAAACTCCCTCGACATTCCGCATAGTGAGTTGTCAGGTTTGCCCGTGGTTGGCCAGTATCCGGATGTTTTCGAAGAAGTGTCCGGACTTCCACCACACCAAGAGATTGAGTTTCGTATTGATTTGGTAAAGGATGCCAGGCCTATAGTGATGCCACTTCGTCGTATGGCACCAAGGGAGCAGCGAGAGCTCGAGGTGCAAGTCAGCGATCTTTTGAAGAAGGGATTTATCAGAAGGAGTGTTTCTGAATGGGGAGCACCAGTTGTGTTTGCTACCAAGGCGGATGGTTCCCTTCGTCTGTGTGTAGACTACCGCGAGTTGAATAAAGTGACGAGGAAGAACAAGTATCCTCTACTGCGGATAGATGATTTGTTCGATCAGTTGAGTAGCACGAGAGTATTTTCTCAGTTGGATCTCGCGACAGGTTTTCATCAGCTCAGAGTAGAAGCTGAGAGTATAGCTAAAACAACATTTCGAACGCCGTCTGGATTTTATGAGTGGTTGGTCATGCCATTCGGGCTGACCAATGCCCCAGCATATTTTGTGGATCTTATGAATAGGGTATTCAGAGATTAGTTGAATAAGTTTGTCCTTGTGTTCCTTGATGATATTTTGGTCTATTCGAGGACAGAGGAAGAACACAAGGAACATCTAAGAGTAGCGATGGAGGTGTTGAGAAAACACCAATTGAAAGCCAAGTTTTCTAAGTGTCACTTCTGGAAGAGGGAAGTGAGGTTCTTGGGCCATGTTGTATCAGAGAACGGTATTGCCGTGGACCCAGCAAAGGTGGCTACGGTACAAGATTGGCCTACGCCCAAGAATGCAACAGATGTAAGAAGTTTCTTGGGATTAGCTGGATATTATCGTAAGTTTATCCAAGGTTTCTCCAAGATAGCAGCACCATTGACCCAGTTGACCAAGAAGAATCAAGCTTTTGTCTGGGATGAAAGGTGCGAGAATGCATTTAAAAGTCTAAAGGACAAGTTGACAAGCGCACCAGTGTTAGTCATTCCTAAGGGGGAAGAAGAGATGACGGTATACACGGACGCCTGTGGTACCGGACTGGGTGCTGTATTGATGCAAGGCGGTAGGGTTGTAGCTTATGCAAGTCGGCAATTGAAACCGCACGAGAGAAGATACCCTACCCATGATTTAGAATTGGCAGCGATCGTGTTCGTGTTAAAGATGTGGAGACACTATCTCTTGGGAGAAAGATTTGAGCTGTTTACTGATCATAAGTCGTTAAAGTATCTCTTCTCTCAGAAAGATCTGAATCTCCGTCAGCAGAGATGGTTAGAGTTCTTAGCTTCCTATGATTTTGACATCGCATACACACCGGGAAAGGGCAATGCGGTGGCTGATGCATTGAGTAGAAGACATGCCAGCTTAGGGGCTATGTTCCTTGAATGGAAGCAACTGGAGTATATCGCGGGTTTGATTTCAGACCAAAGTGCGAATTGGATCCAGAAATGTTAGCAAGTTTGACGATCTGACTCACTTTAATTGAACGGATCGGCTCTAGTCAGAGGGACGATCCTAACCTATTAGAAATCGTCTCCAAGTTAAAGATGGATATCAATGGGGAGATGAACAAGTATGGGCTTGATCGAGATGGATGGCTTAGAAAGAATGGAAAGCTTGTTGTACCCAATGTCAAGGGATTGAGAGATGAAGTGCTTAGAGAATGTCATCACTCAAAGCTGACTATACACCCCGGTGGTAATAAGATGTATCGAGATATGAAGCAGACCTACTACTGGGAAGGGATGAAAAGAGACGTTGGGAAGTTTATATCCAAATGCATGAATTGCCAGCTAGTTAAAGCAGAGCAAAAGAAGCCTAGTGGGTTGTTACAACCATTAGAAATTCCCGAATGGAAATGGGAGCAAGTCTCGATGGATTTCATTGATGGTTTACCAAGGACTAGATCGGGACATAATAGCATTTGGGTGATTGTGGACCGATTGACTAAAAGTGCAAGATTTATACCAGTTAAATCAACCAGAACGGCAGCTAAATTAGCAGAATTGTATATGAAGTGGGTAGTGAGATTTCATGGAGTACCTAAAAGCATTGTGAGCGACTGAGACCCGTTGTTCACTAGTGGGTTTTGGAAGAGCTTACAAGAGGCTCTAGGGTCAGAGTTACATCTCAGTACCGCATATCATCCTCAGACCGACGGTCAGACGGAGAGGGTGAACCGTATTTTGGAAGACCTCTTGAGAGCATGTATATTGGATTTTGGTGGATCATGGGATGACCATTTGCATCTAGTAGAGTTTGCATATAATAATAGCTACCAATCCAATATCGGTATGGCTCCGTTTGAAGCTTTGTACGGAAGACCGTGCAACTCACCATCATGTTGGATAGAGACTGGCGAGAAGTTTATGCTTGGACCAGAGGTGGTGAGGGAAACTTCAGATAAGATCAAGATCATTCAACAACGAATGAAGGCAGCCCAAGATAGGCAGAAGAGTTATGCCGATAAGAGAAGAAGAGACTTAAAATTCTCCGTTGGTGACTTGGTGTTTGTCAAGATTTCTCCGTTGAAGAGCATAATACGATTTGGTAGGAGAGGCAAGTTGGCACCAAGATTCGTTGGCCCATTCCCTGTTCTTGAACTAGTCGGGAATTTGGCATATAGAATTGACTTACCAGAGAAGATGGCGGGAGTTCATAACGTATTTCATGTTTCCCAACTAAGGAAGTTCGTTCACGACTCAGATATGACTATTTCACCTGATCAGTTAGAGGACTTCGAAGTAGAACCCGAAGCGGTTGGGAACCGTAAGCCGGCCCGTATTGTCGAGCATGACATGAAGCAACTTCGAAGAAAGGCGGTGAAGCTAGTCAAGATTCAGTGGGGCGAGGACGAGAATGATTGTACTTGGGAGACAGAGGAGAACATTAGGAAGACGCACCCGGAACTCTTTGCCTGGTAAGATTTTGACTTCGATTTAGTTTTCCGCATGCTAGGATAGGTTTGTTTTGCTTGTTTTGCATGTTTGATGGATGTATGTGGTTGTTAGGCATGCGGGATCTTTTGCATGTTTTGGGTTAAGGAATTTCGAGGATGAAATTTCTTAAGGGGGGGAGAATGTAACGACCCGTATTCTACGCTTCATAGGATCGTAGGATATTTATTTCTTTCACATACGAAGTCGTATGGTCATGTAACTTTGGGAGACGACTATTGTGGTCATTTCCCATGTTCATGATTTTTCCCGATTTTTAAATGACCATTTTACCCCTAGTTGGCACTGTTTTGGCCATAACTTTTGACTGAAAATGAATTTTGACCTGAAACCACTTCCATTGGCTTCGGATGATGGTTTCTCTTTCCGTAGAGTGGTCACATTAGCCAAACGGACTCACCGTTTGGGAGATATGGCTGAAACAAGTTTCAGATGGTGAAAAACAGCTTAATTGGGCTTAACCGGGTGATTAACAGCTAGGCCCAAAGGGGAATTTCGGGATTAGGAGTTTAAAAGGGCTGTTAGGGTTTGGAGAATACCTTTTTCTCATTTTTCAGCCGTCACTATTCATTCCTCTTAACCTAGTCATGGCCTCCACCCTCTAAATCTCTTCAAAACACCTCTTAATCACTTTCTGATTGAAGATTAGACTTAGCAAACATCAAATCAAGGAGTATTAGCACGAGAACCGAGGTAGAGCTGCTGTGTAAGATTGGGAACAGCGCCAAATCAGAGAATATTTCAGTTTTGGGGTTTTAGTTGTGGCCAAGGTGAGTGATTTGCATAGTTTTTGCACTAATTACGTTAATTAAGGGTGATTAGTGAAGATTAGCAAATTTATACACTAATAAATTCTGGAAAAATATTTAGAAATTCTTAAATAATATTTCATGCCTCTGTTAGAAAATTTAGACGATTTGATTAAGTTTTACTAAGTATGTGCTTAAACATGATTAAGAAGGATTATAGGAAAATGTGAGGTTTTAGCCACTTTTGATCTATTTTGATTCATTTGGATTGTTGTTTGGTGTTTGTGGTTGCTCTTACATATTGCTATGACTCTATGGTATGTTTTATGATTGATTAGAATAGTTAGATTGGTCGAAAACGCCGTCGAATGGCGTAGAAAGCTCGCTGGAAAGTTGCAGAAATGTGCAGGTTCCGAACCGGATCGGATCGGAGTAGGGGGTCGGATCGGATTTGTGAACTGACCAAAGGGATTCGAACTGGATTGGAACTTGTCACTGGAGGAGGCTTGGCGAGAAGGAAGGCCGTTTACTTAGAGTTGGAGTGGACAAGGGGATCGGATCGGAACTATAAAGAGCGGATCGGATCGGAGTAGGTTGAAGAGCGGATCGGATCGGGGTAAGCTAGGGAGCGAAGCGGATCGGAGCAAATAAGGGGATGGGATCGGATCGGGCTATGGAGCAGGACCGGATCAGAGTAGGCCAAGGGACGAGATCGGATCGGAGCAGGCAAGCTGGAGGAGGGACGAACCGAACCGACTGGAGCGTGACATCCGAACCGAGCTGACGTCTAAGGGGAAGGATTACCGAACCGAACCACACGCAGTAATACACCATGGAGCATTGCACCGAACCGAACCATGTTATACGTATATATCCGAACCGAAACGAATTCAGGACCACTTCTATGCGACGACTCTTTTGAAGACCAACTCCAACTCGATCAAAACCCGAGATGCAAAGGAAGTCCAAATGAGGAGCTAGAGCTCAAGATTTAGATGGGAATCAACGAGTTCGCTTCATGGTTGGGCTTTGCTGCGGGACGCGTGCCAAGGAGTTATCAATGTCTATAGCTTTGGACCACTATGGTAGGAGGTACGAAGGCGGATTCAGGGCCATTATGGCATCGGTAGAACCAAGGGCTACAACCAATGAAGTGGGTCATTGAAATGTTTGGTCATGACTCCATATGTTTAGCTTGGTCATAGCAGGGTTTCTACAAGTCGGGATTCGTCGTTACCTCAGTTTGTCTAGTGTTCCAAAGTGGTAGATATCGTACACTTTAGGCACTGAGAGAGAGATGTGAGGATGGTTGCTATGGATGATTTGTTTGCTATCATTGTGACATGCACACCCCACCCCCGTATTCTTACACTATTTATTATGGCACCTTAGAGTATTGTACGGTATGTGGTACTAACTCTTTGGTTGCAGGTCCAGGTTCAGGTATGGTTTAGTATACCTGTTATTATTCTGTTTAGATGCTTATCGCTCATACCAGGCTTTATGTCTGACCCAGAGTTTTATGTCTCCTCTTATTACTCTGGGTGCTCACACAAGCAGACTAGAGACAGGTTAGCTGGTGATGCACGGGTAGATGATCCGGAGACGAGCAGGAGGCTTCCACGTACTATATACATAATATTCTCCCTGTGTTGTTGAAGATCACTGCTTGGGCATTGGTGGTGCATCTTCTACTTTATCTTTCTTTTGTTTAGAGACAGTAAATTTGGAAAATTGTAATAAGCTGTATATGGATTTCCGCTGCTCTGATGATTGATGTTGATTTTAGTTATCAGCTTATGCACTGTCTCACCTGTTTTATATCAAGTATGTTGTTAATATATTTTATTCCATGCGCTGTGAGACATTCTACAGGTTCCTTGGTTAGTTCATTCCCTTCTTTCTTTTCTTCTGACGACCGTTCTGTGCTAGCCGGGCATGTGTACAACGCACTTTCGGAGGAAATGCAGGCTGGTGCGGGGCGGGCCGTCACAATTTTATAAACTTATATATATTTTTTCAAAGCTAAATTTTCTTTTATGCATATTTTATAAACTTTAATAATGAACTTATGATGGATAAATTAAGATTTTCGCAATTTGAGTTCGAGATTTATAGATTCAAATTCATATAACGATATTTATTTAACGAATGAACTCATATGAGATATGAATTTGAGTTCGAATTGATTTGAACTTATAAGAGGTAAATTTGAATTGTAAAATTGACTCTAAATTTGAATCTTCCAAATTGAAGTGAAAATGAATGTGAATTTATAATAGATATGAATTGAATTCGATTTTAAAGTGATAGAATGTGAATTGGAATATATATAGATTTCATGTATGGAATGGATTTTATAAGTCGTTCGATTTGAATTTAAAAAAATTGTTAAATCGAATTTATAAGAATGTTTTTAAATAATATGATTCGAATTTCTAGTAATAAATTTGAATTATACGACTTGAGCAATAAATTATGATATGATTTGTTGAAATTTAAATATAAGATTTGATTTGAATTATATAAACTGAATTTAAACATAAATGATTGGATTTTTGAATCGTCTTAAACAAATCCTTATAAAGGTAAACTGGATTATACGAATTGTTTGAATTTATAAATAACGAATTCGAATTGTATGACTTGAATTATGAAACACATTATGATTTGATTAAATTGAAGTGTAAGTTTTGCCTTGAGTTGTATATTTTGAATTTGAACCAAATGTTGGATTTATATGAATCAACTTAAAGGGATTTTTATAAAAGGTGGAATTGAATCATTTGAATTGTTTGAACATGAGTTTTTGACAAGAATAAATCAAACTAAATATTATCGAAGTCATGTGTTTTAGTATTGATTTAAATTGCACTTAAGACATGTTTTTTATAAGTCGATTTTGGATTGAAACCGTTATGTGAATATTTTCAAAAATTAAATAAAATCGAAGTTAAATATTATAGTATTAGTTTATACTATATTTCGAGACCTTTACGATATGATTATCGATTAGATTTAAGCGATTTAAGTAAGTAGTTTTCAAAATTAAATATAATCGAAGTTAGATATTTAATTTGATTTCAAATTTGAAAATGAGATTTTGTATAAACGATTTTATAAAATGATTTATAAAATAATGACCACGGTGTGAAAAATGTAAACATTTGGTTGTTAAAGAGACCGGAATCGGCTATTGTCATACTCTCTGCCAATACTGAAGACCACTTTAACAAATGTGTACGCGGTGGAGATCCAGAATGAAATAGGATGGTTTGACAAACGACTCTATTTTTCATAGTAATTATGAGACCCTGACTACCGTGAGTTAATTTGATGTGACTAAAACAAAAGCTACGTCGAAACCAAGCGAGGTCATTTCTCCTATCGAGCGCACTTCTTCGATATCATTCTATTATTGCTGAGATTCAATTGGAGCCCTTTTGATTATGGGAGTGTGTCTCGAGGTGGGCAGTAGTTGCTGTTACGCGTTACCACCAGTCCGGCTCTGCAAATGGTGTATCCACCCAATCATTCCTTGCGTGCCTTGTCACATGGCTTATATGAACCCACTACGATTTTGTTTTGTACTGTTTTATGGAGTGCCCTCTGATAGCCCTCCAGTTTACTGAGGAATTACAGTATTGTATATACTATGCGAATATATAAACGGTGTAAGGGCAATAATGGTAATCCCGCTTACATTATTTTGATATTTACTTCACTGATAATAACTATGGTATGTAGCGTATTATACTATATAGTATTAGTTTGACGGATCCTTAGAGGATGGTGATCCCAGATACCATTTAAGTTATAGATTGCATTTCATCGAACATTTTATTTGAGTTGATTTACTTCCATGAGAATGTTAGTCCTGATCCGAGTTGTTATTTTGCATTATTGCTCGGGTCAGATCGAGTATTATAGTTTTCAAGATTCACTCTTGGAGCTTGGAGCTTACACTGGATTTTGCTCATCTCATATCCACCTATTGATCAGTTGTTCTAGTTTTCAGCTATTCCTGTTGTTTCTATTTCAAACTGTTATCATTTTTTTATGTATTGGAAAATCATTGTATTAGACTTTCGCTGTATTGTTTATGTAAATTCTAATGTAAAAATTTATTTAGTGGCTTCATGAACTACTATTGTACTATGTATTTTCCGCTGCGAGATATTATATTGCTTTGTATCGGTGTTTGTGATATGTGATTCTTTGATTTATTCTACTTACCCTAGAAGTGAATAACAATCTTTCGTTATGAATGGTTCGAGTTGACATGTTTTTTCGATGTGGCACGATCAAAATGGTGGTTCATTATAGTTGGTATCAGAGCTTTGGTTTATTAAAGCTTTAGCCTATGGGGTAAAAGCCCATTAGAGATAGGGTAGTGATACCCTAGGATGAGTGAAATTGGTCGCGGAATCCTTCTTGAGAGAGAGCGTATTCATGCCTTCACTTTCCAAAGCAGTTTTTCACTTTCTAAAATCCCAAACCATTTTCTTTTATTCCCAAAGCAATGCCACCTTTCATCTCATATAAAAAATATATGTAGAAATTGTTCCTTCATTTGCTTGAGAAAGAAAATGAGCATAGCAGGCCTTCGCAACTTTCACCCCTTTGTGATTCATCCTATCCTCCTGCTCCGAGCACCTCATCGTCCAACCTCCCTCTCACCTACGCCTACCCCCAGACCACCTCCTCCCTCTGACCATGGCCAGCGCCATCCCTAGCCGCCGAGGTGACACCACTGTCGAGCTCCTCCCTAACAGCCTCGCCTACACCTAGGTGCCACCATCCACGTTTGAACTCTGCTTCCGAGCCTACATTCACCGGTGAGCCACCAAACAGCCAATGACGACCCTTAGTTTGCTTCCCTCTCCTTTCTTGAGCCGCACCAAAATCCTCCATGTTGTCCCAACCACGTCTGAAAACTCCTGCTCCAACAGCCCTCACCATATACTCCTGAACCAATATCTTACCCACACGTTGTTGTGTGATGTGTATGGTATATGTTAGGTGTACATTTTGGTGTGGGTATTCGTTTTTAAGTGTGTGTGAGTGTTTGATTTAATGCATGAGTGTGGTGTGTGCGTGTGTAGATTGTCCTCTGTGTGTATTGTGCGTGACGTGTGTTGAGTGATGGTGTGTATTATATATATGTGTGTGTGAGAGTATGGGTTTGTGTATGTGTGTGTTTTTGATTTTATATATATATATAGAGAGAGATATTTATGTGTATATTGTCTTTATGTGTGTACTTGCGTGAATGTTGATAAGAGTGTGTGTGTATATGTATATATACATATATATTTGTTTAATTGTTTATATATGAATATATATATATATATATATATTATAGTTTTGGTGTGCATTTAGTTTAAAATTATAAATATGATATAATTTTACACTGTGTATACATATGTATATATATAATATTTTTGTAAAAGAAGATATTGTGTTATTTTTGCTGAGTTGAGTTTGGTGTTGAGTTCGGAAACCGTCCCAAAACCCAATAGTCGTACTGATCCATTGAGAAATTCCCTAACCTCCACTTATAAAAATACAACATATATTGAGTGGTTACCGTGATTGAATCTATTTTGAGTCATGCCTGGAAGTCATCGGTTCATTCTGTGTCAATCCGTTTGTTGACGAGTTTCTCACACTTGATCTACATTGTTTCATGGTTGTTAAATTCAGCATAAATGAACTGTTGTGAAATGTATAGGATTGCTAGTAGAAATTATATTATTTAATATGTATACACCTTTCACATATGACAAGATGATGACGTGTGTGTGTGTGACACGTAGGTGCACTGATGACATTCGACTTATGATGTGATTGATGTTATGTGATGATTGATTATGGTGTTGATTTCTCCAATTTAGGAAAATCATTATGGATTTTAATGATACATACACGATCGGACATTAGATTAGGGAAAAATCGTTATAGGTTGAAGTGACAGACCTAAACGATTTTTTCTTGAATTTGGGATTGCGGGTTGAAATGATATATACCGTGAAGTTTTAAATTGCGGATTGAAATGATAAATATCTGTATCACTTAACCATAGGGTAGAAAACTATATACAGACACTGTTGGTCATGTTTCGAAGTATAGTGATTTGGAAATTTTAATTTTAAATAATAACTAAAAATTGTGTATTTTTATATTTATATTTTAAATATTTTAAACTTAATTTTGTAAAATTTTGAATTATATGTTTCAAAATGATTTTTATAGGTAAATATAGATTTAAATACAGATTTAAGATTTTACTTATAATTTTATTTATTTTAAACTATACAATTTAATTATATAAGTATTTTAAACCTTTTATATAATAAATAGTTCTTTTAAACCTATTTCTATATTATTTTAAACTTATACATGTTTATAATCTATTTCTAATTAATTTTAGAATTTTTAAACTTATATATATATATATATCTATTTTCAAAGTTAAATTTTATTTTATATATATTTTATAAACTTTTATAATAAACTCATGGTGGATAAGTTAAGATTTTCATGATTTGAGTTCAAGGTTTAAAGATTCAAATTTATGTAACGATATTGGTTTAACGAATGAACTCATATGAGATATGAATTTGAGTTCGAATTGATTTTAACTTATAAGAGGTAAATTTGAATTGTAAAATTGACTCTAAATTTAAATCTTCCAAATTGAAGTGAAAATGAATGCGAATTTATAATTGATATGAATTGAATTCGATTTGAATGTGACAGGACGTGAATTGGAATATATAAAGATTTTATACATGGAATTGATTTTATAAGTCATTCAGTTTGAATTAAAAATTTTGTTAAATTGAATTTATAAGAATGTTTTTAAATCATATGATTTAAATTTATAGTAATGAATTTGAATTATATGACTTGAGTTATAAAATATGATATGATTTGTTGAAATTGAAATATAAGATTTGATTTGAATTATATAAACTGAATTTGAACCTAAGTGATTGGATTTTTGAATCAACTTAAACGAATCCTTATAAAGGTAAATTGGATTATACGAATTATTTGAATTTATAAATAACGATTACGAATTGTATGACTTGAATTATGAAACACGTTATGATTTGTTTAATTTAAAGTGTAAGTTTTGCCTTAAATTGTATATTTTGAATTTGAAATAAAATTTTGGATTTATATCATTCGACTTAAAGGGATTTTTATAAAAGGTGGAATTGAATAATTTGAATTGTTTGAATTTGAGTTTTTGATGAGAATAAATTAAACTAAATATTATCAAAGTTATGTATTTTATTGTTGATTTAAATTGCACTTGAGACATGTTTTGTATAAGTCGATTTTGGATTGAAATCGTTATGTGAATATTTTCGGAAATTAAATAAAATCAAAGTTAAATATTATAATATTATTTTACACTATATTTCGAGACCTTTACGATATGATTATCTTCAATTAAAGCGATTTAATTAAGTAGTTTACAAAATTAAATATAATCAAATTTAGATATTTAATTTTGATTTCCAATTTGAATCTGAGATTCTGTATAAACGATTTTATAAAGTGGTTTATAAAATAATGACCATGTGTGAAAAATGTAAACGTTTGGTTGTTAAAGAGACCGGGATCGGCTATTGTCATACTCTCTACCAATACAGAAAACTACTTTAACAACTGTGTACGCGGTGGAGATCCAGAATGAAGTAGGATGGTTTGGCGAACAACTCTAATTTTCATAATAATTACGAAACCCTGACTACCATGAGTCTGCTTGATGTGACTAAAACTAGAGCTACGCTGAGACCAAGTAAGGTCATTCATCCTCTCGAGCACACTTCTTCGATACCATTCTATTACTGTTGAGATTCAATTGGGGCCCTTTTGATTATGGGAGTGTGTCTCGAGGTGGACGGTAGTTGCTGCTATGCATTACACCAGTCCGGCTCTGCAAACGGGGTATCCACCTTGGCACTTCTTTTGTGCCTTATAACATGCCTTATACGAGCCCACTACGATTTTGTTTTGTAGTGTTTTATATGGAGTGCCAGCCGATAGCCCTCCATTTTACGGAGGAATTACGACACTGTATATACTACGGGAATATATAAATAGTGTAAGTGTAATAATGGTAACCCGCTTACGCTATTTTGATACTTACTTTACTGATAGACACTATTGTATGTAGCGTATTATATAGTATTAGTTTGACGGATCCTTAGCGGATGGTGATCCCATACACCCTTTAAGTTACTGACTGAATTTCATCGAACATTTCATTTGAGTTGATTAACTTCCATTATATGTTAGTCCTGATCCAAATTGTTTTGTTTTGCATTATTGCTCGAGTCAGATCGATTATTACAGTTTTCGAGATTCACTCTTGGAGCTTGGAGCTTACATTGGGTTTGGCTCATCTCATATCCACCTATTGACCAGATGTTCAAGTTTTCAGCTATTCCTTTTTGTTTCTGTTTCAAACTATTATCCTTTATTTATGTATAGGAAAATTCATTGTATTAGACTTCCACTGTATTATTTATGTAAACTATGATGTAAAAAATTTATTTAGTAGCTTCATGAACTACTATTGTACTATGTATTTTCCGCCGCGAGATATTATATTTCTCTATATCTGTGTTTGTGATATGTGATTCATTCTATTTACCCCAAAAACTAATAACAATCTGTCGTTTTGAACGGTTCGAGTTGACATGTTTTGTCGATTCGACACGATCAAAATGACAGGTCGTTACATAGCAACTCGGCCCACACATGACCAACTACTCATTTCTCTTGAGTATATAAAATATATTTCCACCTTACAGTTCGTGAACCAATGCATTTCCCGCGAGATACAGAAACGAAAAGAAGAACAAAAATGAATATTCTCCAGATGGTGGCAATATACCATAATCGGAGCAACCTACTTAGCCATGCTGCCTACCCGATTTTGTCATTTCCCGGTTGACGAGGCTAGATGTTATAATTACCTTTAAGAACATCTTCCCACCGTTCACTTTGAAGGCCACATCGTTAGATCGCCAAAAAATCACTAATTGACTTCCACAAAAATACACTTGTTGTTAAGCTAAGAGAAGTGCCCTTCTCCACCACCAACTATGGTACGTTTGAAGAAATTAATGTACATGATCCCTTTGGAAATACGCTATTAGACATCAATCCATACAAGTCATCCAGGAACAGGATGAACCAAAGACACCCTCCTACCACATCCTTATATAGAAATCTCCCAATGGATTAGTAGCGAGCAGTCCTTGCAATCCGCGGATTTCAATCACGACAAAATCACCGCCAAAATATCTCTGGAGACCAAGCCAGAGTAATTTAACGAGTAGTTCTTCCGCTCATGAAGATCAACGGTCTTCGATTGCTATATCTTTAATCGTCATCTACCATGTTTACGTATTCGTTAGTTCCAAATGGTTTTCGAATATAAATTCAATCCATGTCTTTCTGTACAACAATCGTATAGGCCAAATTTGATGATCGGTTATTTATTTATCAAATAAACAGCCATTCATTCATAAAAAGAAAATGAATTCATTGATTTGATACCCAGGATCATTTATCCCCTTTAATTAGCCAGACATTAATTAAATATTAGAAACTTCTAATTCGGAAAACAATTCCCATTTCTTATTTTAATATAGCATTCAATTATCATTGCACTTCTACTTCATTAGATCCACATTGTAAATTGGTAAGTGAATAAATCCCTAAGTACAACCCAGAAGGCCGAAACCAATAATAGATTGACACCTCGAAAGTTACTTAACTCAACCAACGTACAACAGGTTCCAATTTCTAAAAACCACATCATATTCCTTTTTAATCATTTTTAAAATGATTTTATTCCTTCATAATCTCACAAATCATTTTCAATTTTATTTAAAATATTATTTTGTAAAATTAACCAAAATAGTTCAACTTAACCTCTGTAACAAATGTTGTAGATTCCATCTCAAAAACCCTTCACCTTTCATTACAAAATCATTAACTTTCCATTTAAAAATTCCTTTCTTATCATTTATAAATTCCTTTTCATTTGTAAATATAAATTCTTTTCTACATGCAAATTTAAATTTATTTTACAACTTCCTCTATATAACTTAGTTTATATGTATTTCCACTTATAATTCCTTTTTACAATATCTCCTTGAAATCTCATTTATTTCATATTGGTCTCAATTACAATTAGACATCAATATCAATATTCTATTTTCAATTCCATTATTTGCTAATCTCGTTAACGAAAACCCATTTTATCATATTTCATAGCTTTATACACAACGTTTGATAAACGTTCAGTAGTTATGAAAAATCACCTTTCAACCTCTAAATCAATTCCCGTACACTTCCAATTCCATTGTCCATTTCCACATTTTAAAATCTTTTATAATTTCATTTATGTCGCATAATCCCTTCTTCACCATCATTTTAACATTCCCATTTAGTTTATACAGCTTAACCATTTATTTATTAATATTTTGGAATTTCCATTAATTTATAATTAAAATAGTTATAAAACGTAAATATGGCGTTCTAATATATTGGATACGACCATAAGCCGTATCTAAATCGTAATAGGATACAGTCATAACCCGTATCTAAAATATAAATAGACGTGACAATCAGTCGTTTTACTATATAAATAAGATACGGTCTTCAACCGTATCTAATTTGTAATACTATTTATCAATTACATCCAGCAGCATAATCCATTCAATTTATACAGAACGATAAATTAATAACATGCAAACTCTATTTTGACAAATTATAACAGAAACAAAACAATTGTACGAAATATTTCATAATAATCCAACAACATATATAATGATACTCGTGTTGTTTCATTACATTACAATAAAGAAGATACATGTTGTTTCATTACATTAGAATAAACAAGATACATGTCGTTTCATTACATTATAGTAAAGAAATGTTGAAAAATGAACCCACACAAATCAAAAGTATTCAAAAATGATTAAGAATACAAGCAACTTCGACAATCGACCACTCTCCGCTTTTCAGCTTCGGGCTCCATTCTCCTTGTATGTCTAAAAAATTTGCATTGGTCAGAGAAATAGTTGAAGGTGTTAAAGCACATGCATACATACATGGTGACTCAACACAAAAACAATGAAGGTGTACTGGTAGGCATGCATGAATGTACTCAGTAACAAGTAGGCTGCAACATAGATGAAGTAAATGGGGTCAAACCAAACACAATAGTCCATTGGACACAACACTAAGACTCACGTGAACAAAGCCACAAAGCAACAATACTTTCCATAAGAACAACACATACAAGCACTGACCAGTGGAATGCAAATTGCCAAGTAATAACATTAATAGTTAATGTCAAACATACACTTAAAGAGAAGGACAAGGGATGATAAGAGAAATCAAGCCAGGTAAAGAAATAGTTCAAAAAACACAAGGTATACAAGGGACTGAGTACACATGAACAATGAACAGAGGCAACAACAGTAAGCACAACATTGTGTAAATTTATACAAGGGCATGTGTACACAATGACAAAGCAAGATATACAAATGGAAAGCAAAAGTGTACATGTGTAGGCCACTCAAATCATCAACACGCATAGCAAAGACCAGTGCATACTAGAATGTTTAAGGAACAGTACAAATAACATATTGCAAGGCCAGTTCAAAATTTTATTTAAATGATCCAGAATGGTATCAGTTCTTAAGCAGTCAAACTACCATATGCACATGGTTTTTGCAAGGCATCTTACATGTACATAGGCTAGAGCATAACATTTGCTTGCATTCAATGCGAATTTGAGGATTACGTGAATATGTAGAAGTTAATATCTGATTTGTATTCTAAAATATATTGTATATTTGACATCTGATGCACATTCAATTATTATGTAAGATACTACGTAGAGTTAAGTGTAAAATTCTATATACCTGCTCCAACGTCTAAAGATATCGAATCGTGATCTTTACGGATCAGCCAGTAAATTCTTAACTAGAAAGTCGATTAATCATCAATCTTCCAAATTTTCAGCAAACATGTTAATATAATTCAAAATCAAATAGACACACAAGCATTATACTTATATTTGGTAAATAATTTCATGCAAATGTAAAAATGCAAAAAGATGTACTTCGGGTATTACATAAATATCAGTATTTTGATTTTATAAACTAGGTGAGTTGTAATGTCCCGTATTTTTGGTAATCAAATATTTAACTTATTTTAAATATTTATTTGGAATATTAATAGATTCTAATATTGAATTCATTTATTGAAATGAAATTTAAACGTTAAATTTATATTTAATTATAAATGAGCTTGTAACATCGCGGTAATTCATAATATTTAGTTTTGAACTTCAAACGAATATGTATGATCTGATATAAGTCGGATTTCTGTGAAACAAGAAACGTTTGAATCTTATTTATTATAATTTTCTAATGAAAGAGAAAAATCGAGATCTCATGTAATAAATTGTTAGTTATATCCAGTTCAAATTTAAAGTGGTCGCTATAGAAATCGTTAATAAACGATAATGCATATTTTATAAATTTAAAAGGATTTTAATACAATCTGGATACCGTTTAACTCGAAACTGTTAACGTTGAGTGTATAATCCATATTGGATTATATTTGAAGCTATATGATATTCCCATTTGAATATTTATGATAATAATAATTTATTATTGTTTAATTGGATTATTTTGGAATTTAATTAATATTTAATTTAATTTATATAAGCCTTAAGAAGGGCCATTTTGTAAACAGCCTCGGTTGTCGATTAAATTAGGTTCATTGGAACCGTAACGTTAAATTATTGTACGAAACCAAATTTCGTGGCATTCCGATGTCGTATGTGACAATGGTAGCCATAAACGCCTATATTTTTATTTATTCATTTTGTCGATTTAATTTGAAAATTAAGAATAACCGATTATCCAACGAACTCCTGTTTTAGCGGAACTAATTTTATTAAATCCGTAAAGATTTATTTTTGTAGAATTTCAATTTTCAAGTTAATTAGACTTATTTTGTGATCATAAGCAATTTAAAGGCGTGTCGATTTACGTTGTGGAGTTATAAAGAAATTTTCATAAACGATCTAGGAATTTGACGAAACATTTTCCATCATGTCGGGAATATGGTTTTATGCTAGGGTTTAAATTTTCATCTCGATCGGAGGTTGTTTATAGTGGTTTTATCATGTTACTTCAGCATGAAGTTTCGTTTATTTTTAAAATATTTAAACCTTACACATATAAATACCACCATGTTAGTCAATACCCTAATCTCTTCTTCACACGTTGTCAAACAGTTTTTGGCCACCACTTAGTACAATCAAAGCCCGAAACACTCCCATCTCTCCTCTCTTTTTTCCTCCAATCCACTAAGTAAATCATGAGAGCTTTAACTACAGAAACGTCATGGACTTCGAGATCGTCCTTATGACCAGCGATGATGGCTAAGGTGGTCATAATCTTGTCATGTAGCGCTGATGGTTAATTAGGAGTTGCGGGCCAATGAAGGAGCTGGGAGGTTCAAGGCTTTGGGCGAAGGTCGAGTGGGCTGAGGCGCATCAGCCAACGCAGTCTGATTGGACTCCGATGATCGGAGTAAGGTATTGTGACATGAAGAAGGTTTCGCAGCTTATGCTTGGGAGTGATGCATTTAAATCATGAAGAACGAATGGTGAAGGTGGAGCAGGTCAGAGCGATGGTCGTAGGGTGTTCAAATGGTTAGTCAGTAGGGATTATGGCTATGTGACGATGGGTTAGAGAAGGAACAACATGGGTTTGCTTTCGGTGATGGAGGGATGTTTTTGAATGAAGAATGGTTGTGAAGAAGAAAGCATGTGGGAAGGGTCGGCATTTTTAATCAAAAGAAGGGTCAGCTCAGTTTTGTTTGGGAACGTAAAATCAAAAGAAAATGGGGATGTTTTCTTGTGAACGAAGGCCTGGTCAATGTTTTGGAAATGAACTAAGACCAGGGGAAGTAATATAGTTAATCGAACCTGATTCTTAATTTAAAAGTAATTAATTTATAATCTGAAATTAGGAATTTATTTATATAATTAAAATAGCAATTGTTTAAATATTAATAACTCCTTGTCGGTTAATCAGAATTTAACGAAACAAAATGCAATGGGATCGAGATAGCAACACAACATTGTAGAGCTGAATTGGAAAATTTTGGAAGCAGCAAGAATGTACAGATAAATCAAATGACTGTTTAATTTAACTGCAACCGAATCATTTGAACAATAAATGAAATCAAGGTGAGTTAAACTCACTCAATTGTCCCACTTATATTTTATAAAAGTCAGGTTTAGTATTTATGTGCTATGGTTGCTTGTTGTTTGATGATTACTGAATGATATTTATATATTGATTGAACTGATTAAATTAAATGAATCGTTTAATTTAATTTAAAACCAAACTGTTATTCTAAAGATTGGAACCAATTAAGGTAACTTAGCTTATTGGTCACGTTTATAATATAAACATGTTTTAATTTAATTGTTTGAATTGTTTTGTCAAATAAATCGGTTGACGTTAAATAGTTGTTATTTACCGTCATAGAAATTATTAGTTTAAAATTTAATAATTCTTATTGAATGATTTTACTTGAGATAACCTATTTGGATGCAAGGAATTACAAGTTGGAGGGATCCAACTGGATTCCTAACTGGTAGTTGTTAAATTTTATTATATTATAATATATGTTGACATATGAATTTGTGATGCAAGGATTGACAAGTTATAGGAATCCCACGGGTTTCCTCACTAATTTTGATAATGTTTATAAATATGATTTGTTGTGTTCGTCTGGACATGAAATTGGTTTATATTTCATGGTTTTGTACTTCAATGGATATTTACCTCTTTAGTACCATTGATAAAAGAAATGATTTTTGGAATCGATGTTAGATCGATTTTGAATGTTTTCAAAGTTATATTTATGCATATAATTTGAAATACGACGTTTATTTTCCGAAAATATAAACGTCGAAGTTTTATTTACGTTTTTTAAATTATTTAAATTTTAATTAAATGAAAATTCCAAGATATTATTAAATAAATTACCGTATTAATAAACTGGGATGTTAAGATGGTTTTGAAAGAACTTAAGTGTCATTAAGGGATTTTTGAGATTTTAAAAATGTGAGAATGGTTAATAAATTTATAACTGAATGGTTGATGAATTTATAAATGGATGGGTTAATGAATTTATAAACGAATGGTTAATGAATTTATAAATGGAAGGTTAAGGAATTCTATAAATGAAAGGTTGATGATTTTGTGAATGAAAAGTTAACGATTTGGTAAATGGAAGGTGAAGGGGTTTTGAAATGGAATCTGTTATATTTGTTGCAAAAGTTAAAGGAACTATTTATTAAATTTTATGAAATGAAACTGGAAATGATTAGTAATATTATAAAGGAGAATAATCGGTTTAATTTTTTTAAAGGGAATATAATATGTTTTTTTGAGGAATTGGGATTTGTTGTACATTGGTTGAGCTGAGTATATTTCGAGGTGTCAATCTGATGTTGGTTTTCGCCTTCGGGGTTGATACTGAGAGATTTATTGACTTAACAATTTACAATGAGGGTCTACTGAGTAGAAGTGAAATGATAATTAAATTTTCTTATATCTAACAAGAAAAGGAAATGCTTTTTGAATTAGCAGTTTTAATATTTAATTAACGACTAGTAAATTAAAGAGGCTAAATGATGCTGGATACAGAATCAGTAGATTATTTTACTTTCATGAATGAATGGTTTTTCATTTGATAGTTAAATAACCAACTATCAAATCTTGCCTACAAGATTGTTGGTACAGAAAGACCGGGATCGAATTTAGATTCCAAAACCATTCCGACCAGCAGATACATGGAAAACGCTGATTGAAGATGGAGCAATTAAAGACCGTGGATCTTCAGGATCGGAAGGACTACTTGATAAACTTCTCTAGGTAGCTCCTGGAGATATTTTGACAGTGATTTTGTCATGATTGTAATCTTCGGATTGCAAGGACCATTCGCTACTAATCCATAGGCTGATTCTATATAAGGATGTGGTAGGAGGGTGCCTTCGGTTCATCATGTTCCTGGATGACTTGTATGGACGAATGTCTGACAGAGCATTTCCAAAGGAATTACGTATGTTGATTTTTTTCAAACATACTATAGTTGATGGCGGAGTAGTGCACTTCTCTTAGCTTAACAACTAGAGTATTTTTATGGACGTAAATTAGTGATTTTCTGGCGGACCTGACGATATGGCATTCAAAGTGAATGGAGGCCAGATGTTTAAAAGAAGATTTAAACCTCAAGCCTCAACAGGGAAATGGTATAAAATCGGGTACGTTTCCAGGCTATGTGGGTCGCTCCCATTAGTGTGTATTGTCACTATCTAGAGAATATTCATATTTGTTCTTCTTTTCGCTTCTGTATCTCCCAGGAACAGTTGTGTTGCTAGCAACTGTAAGGTGATAATACATTCGAAACATTCAAGCGAAATGAATGGTCGGTCATGTTTAGCCCGGGTTGCAAGATGTTCTTGTTGAACCCGGTGTATTCCTTTCTAAAGATACACTATCGGAAGTTGGTCCCATACCTTGCCAGTTGGAATCCAATCTCCAGTAAGCGCCCGCGGTTTTGATTGTATACTATCTATGTAGAGTGTGAGATGCAAGCGTTCTGCTAGATTGTTATTTATTTGTATTAGACATTATTATAATATCTGAAACGATATGATTTCAAAATATTTTGGGTTATCGTAATGTAAAAATCGTCCGTCTTTATGTGTGGATTGGTCTTACGATTATCCTTTTCTTTCGAAAAGATTTTGAACATTAAAATCGAGTTAGATGATACCATTAAAGTTAATGAGTTTTACTCATGTTGGTTTACCAGACTTTTCCTGGCGTTGCAATGCTCGAGTCAGACAGAGTTTTACAGGTTTAGGTTAACGGATGTTGTGAAGAGACGAGCTGGAAGAGTTCAGACGTATGATATTATATAGTTATTTTTTTGATGTGTGTTATACATGATGACATGTTGTTAAAACTGTCCAGATGTGTTGATGTACTTTGATGATTGTAAGTTTTATCTTCACTGATTTATTTCTGTATTTTATTTTGTTCTGCTGTGATGTGAGACTCTGTGTTGTGTTGGTTCTTCTACTTCTTCTGTTCTAAAATTTCTTTCTTTCTTTTCTCACCCACTAATTTCTTTCTATTAACTATCTATTGTTTTCGATACTTGAGTTTTGGCAAGTAATAAAGGTTTATGTATTATTGTCAGAATTCGGGAGTCTAATTCCGACTGGGTCGTTACAGGAGTTGTTACAAAGCTCTACAAAAATATAAAGTAACATTTCTACAAATAAACAAAATTCAAACTCTCAACGTGAAACTTTAAACTAGCTGATTTTTCTACATATATATGATTTATCTATAAATATGGTGAATTAAAGTTAATTGTTACTTTCTATGGTTATATTCTTATAATGCCTAATCTGAATGAAAAGTTATATCCTAAATAAACAAGATCCAATAAGTTTAATATAATCATGCTTATAATGTTTAGACTTCTGCATATATAAGGGTTAAAATCAAACAAACCAAATTGAACAAAAATACCCGAGTGTAATATTGTAAATCAATATATAACTAAAATGATAGAATTACTTCAAGTTTGATATATAAATATATGGTCTAAACATTACACTAGATTCTTGTAGAATCAAACAAACAAACTCAGATGAGTAACACTAATTTTGTTATTTTCTTATAATCAAACAAATAAACGAACTCAGCCGAGCCTAGGGTGTAGCTCCGTCCCTAAGCTCCAGTAGCCATTACCAGTATTGATTTCAACTAAATTTAAATGACAACTTCAGATGAAAAACTAAATTTAGTAGCCATTATCTGCTGTCAAAGGAGGTTAGGGACCTAGGGTTGCTCCGTTTCTATCGAAGGAGGGCTAGGGACCTAGGGTTGCTCCGTTTCTATCGAAGGAGGGCTAAGGACCTAGGGTTGCTCCGTTTCTATCGAAGGAGAGGGCGGCTCGTCTCTGTCGGAGGAGGCGATTCCAGAGAAACATGGAGCCATGATTTGGGGACCAGAAACCCTAATTTTGATTTTCGGTCACCATAGAAGTAAAAAAGAGGGAAGCGGCCAAATTGTTATTCTAAGTGACGAATGAGGGGGTAAAATATGATGCAGATTCGATACGGCCCAAAATCGTATCAAAGTAACTAATCTGAAGCTTCGTTGATGAACGGTTAGATTTAAGGTGTTTGGTGTGGTGCAGATCGCAAAATTTAGTTTCATACGGCTATGAGCACTAACAAATTTGATATGACTTTAAGCCGTACAATATCTCTACATCCTCATGTGCTAAATTTGTTATTTTGGTGTAGTGCACTTACGTACGATTGAGTAATACTTAACTTCCAATACATCCAGTCATGTAAAAATTCTTGTACGACTTTCTTTTCAAAATCGGTTTTCAATACAGTCTATTTCAAGGATAAATAACACACCCTTTAGATTTTTCAAGCTGTAGATGCACCCAGTAGATTTAGACAGTACACTACCTCACCCTCTTGGGTTTAAATGGGACAACACACCCACTTGATTTGGATGGGACATAAACAAACCAACTTCAATGTTAAGGATACCAAGCACATCCCATTTATAATAACATTGATTTGATAGAGCTTACACGTCCAAATTGTAATGGACCAGGTTTTTAACCTTCTAATATAATATTTAAAAATGGTTTTAAATGTTGTTTTGGAATTTAATTTGAATATTTTGAACATTTTATTAATGTAAATAGCATGATAATAATTTAATTATGAAATAGTTGGGATTAGTTAAATTTGTTGTATAAATTGGACATATAGAAATATTTATTTAAGTTTGTTTTGAATTATATCAACGTGCTCATTTATCAAACGACGTTAGAAAGTATAATTTATAATTTAATTATAAAAAGAGCTGGAGCGGCGCGGTAGTTCATAATATTACGTTTTGAACTTCAATTGGATGTACCGGATCGAATATTGTCAGATTTCTCTAAAACGAGAAATGTCCGAAACTATTGGATTATATTTTTCTAATGGAGGAGAAGAATCAAGCTTTCATGTTGTAGATTTTGTTTTATGTCCAAAACAAATTTTCTAATAGTCGCTATGGAATTCGTTTATAAATTATAACGATTATTTATATAAAATAAAAGGATTTTTAATATATTGAATATTGATTTGGCTTGGAATTCAATCCGAAGTATTTTATTTTCAAACTACACGAAATTCTGCTCATGTATGGCTGATTATAATAATTTGTTATTTTTATATTGATATATTATAAAATTGATTTATTTTAATTTAAATTGGACCCTTAAAAAGGGACTATATTCAAACAACCTCCGTTTTCAATGAGACAAATTTATTAAGACCGCAAAGGCTAATTATTGCTAGATTTCAAGTTTCGCGTCAATTGGAGTTATTCTGTGAACGTAGCAAAATTAAATGTAAATAGATAGATCATTTGGACTTGAACTAGCACAGTTTTTGCAAAAGGACTCGGTTTTCGATGAAACAAGTTTCATTAGGACCGTAACGTTAAATTATACCATGACGTCTATTTTCGCACAAATGGGGTTTGTATGTAACCGTAGGAATTAATAAACATTGATTGGAAATAGCGATTGGTATGAAAAATATCATTAGTCATGTTAATACAAATCTGTAGTCAAATCAAATATAATAATAAAGCAGAAAAAAGTCTCTGCCTATCTCGAATTTCACATGGCATTCTTGTGCTTTTCCTCCTTTGGCCTATTTATAACCGAACCAGCAATACAAATTCTTCATTCTCCTCCTCCTAAACACACTTCACTGATTCGAAAATAAATTCTTCGATTTGTTCCTTCCTCAGCTAATAAATATGTTGCTTCGTTCCATTCGAAGAAAAAAACATCTGCCCCGGGTATCCACTTCTAGTAACATACAAACATACTGTTTCTTTGGGAATTTCTATAACATCGAAGTGCCAACGAAATCGAAAGCTTTTCATTTCATCGACCTTATATGAATCTAGGCTTCGTTCTCGTGTGCATATTATGGGGTTCTGCAAAGATTTTTTTCACTCTTCTTTTTACTACCGTGGGAAAGTCAAGTTGGGTTAGCGAGACAGGTGAGGGTGAGGCGAATTCTGGGTTCGGTGTCACGATCCTGGAGATGTTAGTAAGCAGCGGGTCGTCATTGGGTTTAAGCGCATGTGGCTGTAAGGGGTGATTTATTGGCCGGAGTCTGACAGTGAGGAGGAGTGCGAGTTGGAAAACGTTGGCAGAAGATGGTAAAGCTCGCAAAGACGAGGAGAAGGACGGTGGATTGGGTGTTGATTAGTGAAGGGAGATGTATGTCATGGACGCAACTTAGAGCTGAGGACCAGAATGAAGTTGGAGGAAGAAAACGTGGAGGGAGGTTGACGAGTAGATAGAGGAGACGTAGGTCCGACCTACTGGAAATGGTGACGTTCAGATTAGCAGTGGAGGTTTCAAACAGTTAGGTTGTGTGAAGGCGGGCCAACAATGGGAGGGAGTTAGTTCAAGTTCGATGTGTTGGGAAAGGATACTGGGCATATATTTTTGTGTTGGAGAATAAATAGTAGGGGTAGCGGGTTGTGGATTTTAGTTGGTGTGATTAAAGAGGGTAGACATATATTTGAAAAGACAACAGGATTGGGGATTGGGTTTTACTAGAGAGAATGGGAAAATCGTGGAACCAGGTTAGAGTAGAAGAAACAAAAGAGAACATGCTATTTAAGATAATGATTAAGGTAATCATTAAACGTTAATTAAGTTTAAGGTTTTAATAAGTTGGTTTAATTATTTATATTTATATATAAACGTGTAATCATGGTAACTTGAACATATAATATCAGAATTGCACGATAGAAGTCACGATGGAATCGCAGTAACAAGTACCACGCTGCTGAGCAAGTTTGGAAAGAAACAGAAGCAATCTGATCTTCATTTAATTTTAAACGTTTATTTAAAATTAAACGGAATAACGCGACAACTGTCAATTGAAATAAAAAGGTGAGTTAACTCTCACACTTTTCTGGAATCCTATGCTGTGATCAAATTCATATAATTAAAATTGATTGTTGATAATATATATTGGTTGATTGAATGCCTTGGATACCTATTATTGATTGAATGGTTGACGATAATTTATTGTCGTCGTTTAATATATTGAATTAAAATTGTATGTTGTTATGAAACATTATAATGGACTGGGTTGCAAGGAAGAATAGGTTAGAGGGATCTGACCGGATTCCTTAAATATTATGTGTCTTGTTTCTATATTATTTATATATGAATTGATTGAACCCCATCGATATTGAAAACCTGTTTTCATGTTGACATTGAATTAAAATTAAACGTTGTTATGATTGAAATCAATAGACGGTACTGATTTAGGGATTGGCAGCAAATGGCCTAAAATCCATTTTTTGTTAAAACGTTGATTTGTCGTTAGGTGAATTGTCGAAGTTAAGTTATAAATTTATTTTTATAACTAAAACAAGTTTTTAATATGTTTTATACATTATATTGAAGTTTTAAAAATATGTTGATGTTTATAAATTTATTTTATTAAAATAGTATAAACTATTATATAATAAGGATTTGACATTTTAATCAGTTTTATAAGCAAATGAAACTGTAATTAACCTACAGGTTAATATTTTGAAATAATTATATTTAAATAAATGATTAAGCAATATTATTAGATTAATTTAATTAATCTAATAAGAAGAAGTAATGAATATCAGTTAGCAAATTAGCTAATGCGATAAGTATCATATTAGATATTTTATTTAAAGCTTGAATTGGAATAAAAGGGAAGTTCTCCAAAATATAAAAGAAATTACTTATTGATTTAGGTAAAGAAGTTGAAAATGGTTTTTTATTTATAAAGATCCAAGATTTAATTTTATTATATGACATAAAATGGTCTTGGGGAAAGCAGTGTAAAATATATAATTCCAACTGGAATTGAATAACGAAGTTTAAAATCAAAAATTGATATTAAAAAATGATCATAATAGAACCAAGATTTTTGGAAGTAACGATATGGTGTATAAAACCTTATTTTAATTAACAAAATAAGGTTTGATTGATATTATGAATAACATGGGTTTTGAGTTACAATCTTTTAACTATTCTGAGATAAGAACGTGGTCGATCAAGGTCTGAGAGGTAAATAAAATACCCCAACTTGGATGACTTCACTATTCTCGAAGAATAGTAGTAGTTTGTGACGAGAAGGAATCGATGAAACTAGTTATTATTTCCATACGAGGTTATGGCAAAGATAGTTGCGAAATTTTTAAATATAAATAATATTGCAACTTTAGTTGCAATATTTAAAGAAATGTAAAGAAGTCCATTTGTTTATAAGTAAATAAATTAACGTTGCTGATCCATATAAGAAATGGTAATTGATTTTATGCCATTAACTTAGTAATATATGTCGATATTTTCAAAGTAAAGGAAAAATAAGAGATATTTGAATATTAAGTAATATATCCATAATTAAGGAAACGGGAAGAGTTTTGGTAAATGTGGTGATATTTTCGAAGTGAAGAAAATACATGGGAGATTGGCGAATATGTTTATTCTTAAGAGTCAAGAATATAGTTTTATCAAGGTAAGTAAATGAAATCTATTTTAAATCGATGAAATAATTTCAATGATCGATAAAGAGTTTTAATGAACGATTTTGAACAATAAAACCTGAGCTGCCAGTATACTTGATTATACCATTTGAGTTGATACTTCAAAAACCCGACTATTAATGAAATATACTATTGAACTTTTGACGTGTTGTTTTGAAGAGACTGGAATGAGAACTAGATCCGAAACCACTTCTAATCAACATAGCGCTCAAAACTAATTGGCAGGGATACGTATAAAGATGTAGCACTAAAGACCATAGATCTTCATAAAACGAAATAATTACTTAGAATCTTTAGCTGATACCTAGATATATATTGTGATTCTGTTGTGGTTGAAATCTATGGATTGCAAGGAGTACTTGCTACTAACCTATAAGGTAATTCCTAGGATGTGGTAGGAGGGTTCCTTTGGTTCATCATGTTCCTGGATGACTTGTACGGATGAATGTCTAAAAGAGTATGCCTAACGGATTACATAAGATGATCTCTTCGAGGTATTATGTCTGGTGGCTGAGAAATTCATTTCTCTTAGCTATACCCATAATGATTTTGGGGAAATCAACTAATAATTTGACGGGTTTGACGATGTGGCATTCAAAGTGAATGGTGACCAGATGTTCCAAAGAGATAAACGTAGCCTCAAGCCTCACGACCCGGAAATGACAAAAATCGGGCAGGTAACATGACTAGTTGGGTCGCACCCAAGTAGGGTGTATTATCACTGATCTAGAGAAATTTCATTTGTTCTTCTTTCACTTCTGTATCTTGCGGATTATGGTTGGAAAGCCAACAACCGTGGGTGGTAATACATTCGGTCTACTCAAGCTAAATGAGTAATCGATCATGTGTGTCCGGGTTGCAAGATGTTCTTGTTGAACCCCAGTATATCCCCTCTAGAGTACATTGATTGGAAGGTGGTCCCATACCTTTTTATAGTTGGGATCCATTCTTCAATAAGCGTCTTGCGGTTTTTGATTATATAATGAATATGTAGAGCGTGAGATGCAAGCGTTCCGCTAGATGGTTATTTATTTGTGATTGATAGACACCATTATAGTGTCACTAGATTTTGATATATCAAAAATGTATTGGGTTATTGTAAGGTAAAAACCATCTGTGCTTATGTGTGGACTGGTTTTATGATTATCCTTTTCTTTTAAAAAGGATTTCTAAATTTAAGCAAATTGTTTGTCATATGAATTTACCACTGAAAGTATTCCAGACTGATCTGGGTGAATTTTTCTTTGCTTCAAATATGCTCGGGTCAGACCAGGTATATTATCAGGTTAGGTATCTCTTGGAACTTAAGAAGAGGAGCTGGAGTAGAGATGTATACCCATATTTATTGGTATTGGTTTATTCCGCTGTGTGTATTGATTGATATGAATGTATACTCCGATGTTGTAATCATATATATATATATATATATATATAGTTTCATTATGTAAGAAGAATTTTGATATATTATATTTTGTCCATTCCGCTGTGAGACTCTGATCTTCTTATTGTACTATTCTAATATTTCTTTCATCTCTCACCCTCTAATTTCTTTCTCCTAACTATCTGCTTTTCTGTGCAATTTGAGTTGACATGGGCTGTTAGACGTTGGCATAAACTATACAGAAAAAGTGGGTTGTTACAAAGTGGTATCAGAGCATAAGGTTCAGCGATAACCTTGGCTCTATGGCGTAACTCAATAGAGATGAGATTAGTAATACTCTAGAATGAGTTTGAGTGTGTGTGTGTATATATATATACAAGAGCACGTATTTATAATTTGAATATAAAATTATATTATATTTTTTTGACCCAATATATTTTGTAAGAAGGTAAAATTTATAATTTTCTCAAATTATTATTTAATTTGGATAAAATTCAAAATTTGTATAAAGTTGGAATAATTTCAAATATGAAATGAGAATTTTAATTTCAACTTATTTGAGTAGAATGAATCTTATTAATTGGTATTGAACGAGTAAATAAGAATTTGACTTATGAATGTGAACGAACCCAAAAAAAATGTTTGTAATCAGTTTAACTGCATGGTTGAAGTAAATTGCAATAGGTGTAGATTTTGAATTGAAATTAAAAACCAATGGATAAATGTATTCAAGCCAAGTGAAATTGAATGATATTGGTTATAAATTCGTGTGAAAGGGATGGTATGTAAAATTTATTTGGAATGGATAATATGAATGTTTGAACCAATTGACATGATTTAGAAATTAATGAAGGTTTGTGGAGTTGAGAACAGGTGCAGAGCTAATATTAATTAAATTCTGGAGCTCATTGAATGCAGTTTGATTAGAGCTGCATAATAATTGAGTAAGCTCGAGTATAGTTCATCGCTTATCGCATAATAACGCTCGCATAAAGGTATGCCTACGTAAAATATAAATTTTTGGTTTTTGAATTCGATTTTTCGACCGTGCGGGTTGATGGATTTATTTTTGTTCCTGCAATATTGCAGAAGACCCTCCGTATAGAGGAGACTTTGCCAAAAAAATTCAAAAAATTGAAGTGTTAGAAAATTTTCGGAATTTGTTCTCTATGGAAATTAATTTGTTTTTCGATTAAAAATAATTGGGTTGGTTTAAAAAGTGGAAGTTAAGTTTTTAGTTAATCGGATTTTGGAATAGTTAACAAGTTTGTTCCATTTTTCCTACCTTAATAATTTCGGGGACGAAATTATTTTAAGAGGAAGGGAATGTAACAGCCTAGATTTTTAACCGTCAAATTTAATATTTAAAAATGGTTTTAAATGTTGTTTTGGAATTTAATTTAATAATTTTGAATATTTTATTAATATAAATAGCACGATAATAATGTAATTCTGGAATAGTCGGATTAGTTAAATTTGCTGTATAATGTAAATTGGACAATACATAAATATTTATTTAAGTTTGTTTTGAAGCATATTAACGTATTCGTTTATCAAACGACGTAAGAACGTTTAATTTATAATTTAATTATAAAACGAGCTACAACGGCACGGTAGTTCATAATATTATGTTTTGAACTTCAATTGGATGTACCAGATCCAATATACATCGAATTTCTCTGAAACGAGAAACATTCGAAACTATTGGATTATATTTTTCTAAAGGAGGAGAAAAATCAATTTTTTATTTTATAGATTTTGTTTTATGTTCAAATCAAATTTCAAATAGTTGCTGTGGAATTCGTTTATCAATTATAATGGTTATTTGTATAAAATAATTTTTTTTAATATATTGAATATTGAGTTGGCTTGGACTTCAACCTGGAGTATTTTATTTTAAAAGCACATGAAATTCTGCTTGTGTATGGCTGATTATAATAATTTGTTATTTTTACATTGAGGTAATTTAAAATTGATTTATTTTAATTTAAATTAGACCCTTAAAAAGGGACTTTATTCAAACAACCTCCGTTTTCAACAAAACAAATTTTATTAGGACCATAATGGTTAATTATTGCTAGATTTCAAGTTTCGCATCAATTGGAGTTATCCTATGAGCGTAGCAAAATTAAATGTAAATAAATCGATCATTTGGACTCGAACTAGCACCGTTTTTGCAAACGGACTTGGTTTTCGATGAAACAAGTTACATTAGGACCATAACGTCAAATTATACTATAACGTCCATTTTCGTCACGAATGGAGTCTGTACGTGATCGCAGGAATTAATAAACAATGATTGAAAATAGTGAAAAGTATGAAAAATATCGTTAGTCGTGTCAATAAAAATCTTTAGTCAAATCAAATATAATATGATAATAAAACAGAAAAAAAATCTCTGCCTATCTCGAATTTCACATGGCACTCTCGTGGTTTTCCTTCTTTGGCCTATTTATATCTGAACGAGTAGCACAAATTCTTCAAACAAATTAACACCTCTCCTTCTACTAAACACACTTCGCTGATACCAAAATAAGAACACAATTTCCCACTGAAATTCCTTCACATATATAGTTCTTCAATTTGTTCCTTCCTCGGTAAATAAATATGTTGCCTTGTTCCATTCGAAAAAAAAAACATCTGCATTGGGTATCCACTTCCAGTAACATACGAACACACCATTTCTTCGGAAATTTCTACAACATCGAAGTGGAAATGAAACAGAAAGTTTTTCGATCCATCGAGCTCATATGAATCTGAGCTTCGTTCTCATGTGCATATTCTGGGGTTCAACAAAGATTTTTTTTCGCTCTTTTTTTACTGTTGTGGGAAAGTCAGGTTGGGTTGGCGATATAGGTAAGGGTGAGAGGAATTCTGGGTTCGGTGTCGCGATCCTAGAGATGTCAGCAAGCAGCGGGTTTTTACTGGGTTTAAGCACAGGTGACTGTAAAGGGGTGGTCTATTGGTCAGAATCTAACAGTGAGGAGGAGTGCGAGCTGGAAAACGTGGGTAGAAGATAGTAGAGCTCGCGAAAACAAGGAGAAGGACGATGGCTTGGGTAATGATTAGTGAAGCGAGATGACTGTCATGGCCGCAACCTAGAGCTGAGGGCCAGAATGATGCCGAAGGCCGCAAACGTGGAGGGAGGTTAACGAGTAGATGGAGGAGATGTGGGTACGGGCCGCTGGAAATGGTGACATTCAGATCAGCAATGGAAGTTTTAGGCAGTCCGGTACTGTGAAGGTGGGCCGACAATGGGAGGGAGGTGGTTTAAGTTCGTTGTTTTGAGAAAGGATATTGGGCATATATTTATGCATTGGAAAAGAAATAATAGGGGTAGCAGGTTGTGGATTTTAGTTGGTAGGATTAAAGAAGGTGGACATATATTCGAAAACGAAACAAGATAAAGAGGGTTCGAGGATCGGGTTTTACTGGAGAGGATGGGAAAATCGTGGAACCAGGTTTGAGCAGAAGAAACAAAAGAGAACACGCTATTTAAGATAATGATTAAGGTAATCATTGAACGTTAATTGAGTTTTATGTTTTAATAAGTTAGTTTAATTGTTCTAATTTATATATAAACGTGTAATCATGGTAACTTGAACATATAATATCATAATTTGCACGAAAGCAGTCACGATGGAATCGCAATAACGAGTACCACGTTGCTGAGCAAGTTCGGAAAGGAACAGAAGCAATCGGATTTTCATTTAATCTTAAACGTCTATTTAAAATTAAACGGAATAATGCGACAACCGTAAATTCAAATAAAAAGGTGAGTTAACTCTCACACTTTTCTGGAATCCTATGATGTGGTTAAATTCATATAATTAGAATTAATTGTTGATAATATTATTGGCTAATTGGATGCCTTTGATGCTATTGTTGATTGAATGGTTAACGTTAATTATATTATCGTCATTTAATATGTTGAATTAAAATTGCATGCTGTTATGAAATATTATAACGAACTGGGTTGCAGGAAAGAAGAGTTTGGAGGGATCCGACAGGATTCCTTAAATATTACGTGTGTTGTTTTTATATTATTTGTATACGAATTGGTTGAACTCCATCGATATTGAAAACCTATTTGAATATCAACGTTGAATTAAAATTCAACGTTGTTTTGATTGAAATCAATAGACGGTATTGATTGAGGGATTAGCCATAAATGGCCTAAAATCCACTTTTTATTAAAACATTGATTTGTCGTTAGGCGAATTGACGAAGTTAAGTTATAAAATTTATTTTTATAACTAAAATAAGTTTTTTATTATGTTTTATACGTTATAATGAAGTTTTTAAAATATGTTGATGTTTATAAATTTATTTTATTAAAATAGTATAAAATGATTATATAATAAAGATTTGACATTTGAATCAGTTTTATAAGCAAATGAAGCTATAATTAACCTACAGGTTAATATTTTGAAATAATTATATTTAAGTAAATGATTAAGCAATATTATTAGATTAATTTAATTAATCCAATAAGAAGAAGTAATGAATATCAGTTAGCAAATTACCTAATGTTATAAGTATCGTATTAGATATTTTATTTGAAGCTTGAATTGGAATAAAAGGGAGCGTTCTCCGGGATATAAAAGAAATTATTTATTGATTTGGGTAAAGAAGTTTAAAATGGTTTTCTGTTTATAAAGATCCAAGATTTAATTTTATTATATGATACAAAATGGTCTTGGGGAAACATTGGGAAATATATAATTACAATTGGAATTGAATAATGAAGTTTAAAATTGAAAGTTGATATTAAAAAAATGATCATAATAGAACCAAGATTTTTGGAAGTAATGATATGGTTTATAAAACCATATTTTAATTAAAAAATAAGATTTGGTTGATATTATGAATAAGATGTGTTTTTGCGTTACAATCTTCTATCTATTCTGAGATAAGAACGTGGTCGATCAAGGTCTGAGAGGTAAATAAAATACCCCAACCTAGACGACTTCACTATTATCGAAGAATAGTAGTAGTTTGTGACGGGAAGGAATTAATGAAATTAGTTATTATTTCCATACGAGGATATGCAACGATAGTTGCGAGATTTTGAAATAAAAATAATATTGTAACGTTAGTTGCAAGATTTTACAAAATGTAAAGAAGTTTGTTTGTTTATAAGTAAATAAATTAACATTGTTGATCCATATAAGAAATGGTAATTGATTTTATACCATTGACTTAGCAATATATATCGATATTTTTTAAAGTAAAGGGAAAATAAGAGATATTTGAATATTAAGTAATATTTCCAAAATTAAGAAAATGGTAAGAGTTTTGGAAAATATTATGATATTTTCGTAGTGAAGAAAATAAATAGGAGATTGGTGAATATGTTTATTCTTAAGAGTGAAGAATATAGTTTTATCGAAGTAAGTAAATGAAATCGATTTTTAATCGATGAAATGATTTCAAAGATCGGTAAAAAGTTTTAATGAATGGCTTTGAATAATAAGACCTGAGCTGCCAATGTACTTGAGTATACTGTTTGAATTGATAGTTCAAAAGCCCAACTATCGATGAAATATACTATTGAACTTTAGACGTGTTGTTTCGAAGAGACCGGGATAAGAAGTAGACCCAAAACCACTTCGAATCAACGTAGCACTCGAAACTAATCTGTAGGGATACGTATAAAGATGGAGCATTGAAGACCATAGATCTTCATAAAATGGAAGTATTACTTAAAATCTCTAACCTATTCCTAGAGATATACCGTGGTTCTATCGTGTTTGAAATCTATGGATTGCAAGGACTACTCACTATTGATCTACAGGGTGATTCCTAGGATGCGGAAGAGGGTTCCTGTAACATCCCATATTTTCTGTATATTTAATTTTTCAATTTTTAAATAAATAAAATGGATTAATTTTGGGGAAAATCAAATTTTGTTGATTTTGATGATAATAATTATTGAATTGAGCATATATAAATGTTGTAATGTGAAATTTAATATTTTATAACAAATAAAGTTTGGATTGTCTAAGTTAAAATAGGAATTTAAACTTTATTTGATAAATTCTGAAATTTTGAGTTGATATTACAATTGTTAAGGATAATTCGAGTCCATTTATTTATAATTGAAATTTAAAATTTAAATGGATAAGTAAATTAATTCGAGAATATGACATATGTGGTATTGATTTAGAAGATTTATTTAAGTTGTAATTTGGTTTAAATTGAATTTAATGAATATTCAAATTTGAATTAAAACAGTTAAGTGAATATTTGAATATCTTATTTATTTAATTAACAGTGAAATTTAACTGTTTTAGCGACTGTCTCGGAATTCGACGAAACTGGCGCCATTGGATCCATAACGATGAATTATGACAGGAATCCAATTTGCGTTACAATCCGACTTACCGTTTGTTCGTACGAGAGAAAATGTGAACGAGATCAATGTAAATGGATAATTGGGTATTTCTAGTGTTTGGGCCTTCTTTATATAAATAGAATTCTATATCCACCTCACCATCTCACTTCTCATTCACGTATACTTTTCTATCTGTCGATTTTTATCTTCAATGGCAGAAACCAATATTTTCAAAACCCTAGAAATAAAAATCCAAGCTTTGAAATTCAAATCTCTTCAAAGCATAGAGTATAATATATCAAATCGAAGCTTTCAACCTGTAGAACTCAGATCTACCACTAATAGTCGCATGCAGTAACTGGTTTGATCAGAAATTGTCGGTCAAACCTCTAATTTTCGTAACCCTAAGGCTAATTTGGGGGTTTTTGATTTAGCCTTCAATCGAGGAATCGAGAACATGGGTTTTGGAGAGGAGGTTGATACGAGCTCAGCGGTGGTATTTATGTGATTTATTGTGCGTTAAATCGTCGGGATTTGGGGGTCAAAGACCTGCGACGGCGAAACTAGGGTTGGCTGCTGGCGGCTCTGCAGATCACCGGAGATGATGGCTCCGATCTATTTAGATGCGGTTTTGGGTGTGCTTCGATTTGAGGGTGGCCGACGGTTCTAATTCGGCCGGAGAAGGAAGAGATCGGCGGTCAAAGTTCTGGGATGCGTTGGGTTCATTTGGACGGGTTTACTGTAGCCGAATGAGAAAGGAGCGGGAGAGGGAACGTGAGGTTGCTGACGTGGCAATAGTGGATTGGGGTGAGAGATTATTTTAATTATTTATATATATTTAAAATTCAGAGAGTAAAACACTGATAACTCTCTCGTTTTAACTCGGATTTGGACGCGGTTTGTTGCGTTGGGATCGTGGAGGAGTTGCGGACGTTTTGGCACTAACCTGGCTGCGTTTAGAGACTGTGGAATTTTGGGCTATGGTTGGACGTCCGATCCACTAAGGACCCAAAGGTGAGTGATTTTCTCACTCGCGAAATACTGAATTATTCCCATATTTATTGAATTAAATTATGAAATAAGTTTGGTTGCATGGTTGTGTTGGATTGTTGATGTGTTGTTTCAATTTGACATGCAAGTGTGTTAACATGCAATTTAGGTAACGATTAGTTATTTAATTTAATTTAAATTTCTAATTTAAAATTCGAACCCCTGAAAAATCATGAAACAGTTTAATGCTGATCTGTTGAATGAAATTGTTGTGATGGATGTTGGTTGAAATTTATTACTGAATTTATAGTGACATTTTAATGTTCCTTATTTCAGTATATTGTAATGCATGTTGATTATGACGATAAATCTCATTTACCCTTGATGTTACGGACATCTAATGAACCCGGGATTTATCGATAAAATAATTAAGAACACAGAGTGAAATGATAAACCTCTGTGACCCTGATTTGGATTGAAACGATAGATCCATCCTTGAATATCGAGAAATTAAATTTTAAACCACTTAGCCATAGGGTAGCAAATTATATATGGACATCGGTGGGTTAAATGATTTAAATATTTGAAATTTTTATTTTGATGGAAATTTCATTTAAAGGAAATGTATCGACTTCGATAAGCTTTATTCTTCCTTTGAAAATCTGAATCTTAAAGATTATTTGAAATGATTTAAGTATTTTCCCAAAGTGAATTTAAGGGTTTAAGAGTTAAATTTATACGATTTGGGATTTTCAAGATTTGGGGGCAGACTCGAATAAAATAAACTCTTATTGAATTAATTTCGGAATTAAGATAATCGAGAATACTCAGGATTGTTTTCAAACGTAATACGAGTATAACATTGAATCCTTGAATTTGAAAATGGGTTGAATGGGAGTTGAAACAAGTCCTTTGAGCTAAGCAACTCCATTGAGACTGGAGTTTAGATTCAAGTATTGAAGTTCGGGAGGAAGAGTAAATTTTTAGTTAAAGAATTTTCTTATATATATTTACACCGTTTGATTTCAAATTACTATCCTCTCTTCAAGAATTTATTTATTAACCTTTATCTATAACTATTTTTATAATAACAAATTTTCCCTTATATTCTATTATTAAATTATTTAGTAAACTTTCAATTTATATGTATATATAGTGTTTAAAATTTATCTTATCCTATTCTAACTATGATTTTATATATATATATATATACATTATTTATATAAAGGTTTTCCTTATGAATATCTATCTTTTAAAATTATATTTTTTAAGTATAAGTTCTTCTGAATGGAAATGCTGGATCTAAAATCATGGTCCAAAGGGAGTCGAGACAAGTTTTATCCCCTTTGAATAAAAATCGATTTCTAAACCAATAACAATATGGAGTGTGAATTATATTCTACTCGAATATAAATTTATCCCCTAAGGGATTGAAATGAGCTGTTATGAAATATATATTCTATTTGAATATAAATGGATTTCGAACATGAACCGATTTGGAATAAATGAAATCTTTGATATGAAACATATTCGACTTGAATACATAAATCGATTGTTTGAAATATTGTATGATCATAATATAATGATATGGAAATATATTCAAGTTTAGAATATAATCGGTTTTGGAATTATGAGATTTTGACATGAATTTTTTTTTCTAATTGAATAAATTTGGTTCGAAACAAAATATGACATTTTGATATGAAATGAACCTTTGTGAATGTAAAAGAACCAACCGATGTGAAATTGGTAAGCGTTGGTTGTTAAAGAGACCGGAGTCGACATAAGGCATACTCTCTGTCAGTGTCGATACCACTTTGACAACTGTGAACGTTATGACGTATCCAGAATGAAGTATGATGACTGGGAGGCGAGTATTGAATCGAAGAAGATGACCGATGACGAAATAGCCCTGACCTTCGGGTCAGAATTGAAATGACTAAAACAGGAGCTATACCGTGACTAACTGAGGTAGCCCCTTTGATCGGACACACTTCTTCGATACTATTTCTATGACTATGATGATGATGATTTGGGCCCATTTATGACTTTGGGAGTGTGTTCCGAGGTGGGCGGTAGTGGCTGCTATGCGTTACCACCGGTCCGGGAGTGCAATTGATAGAAACCTACCCTGGGCATTGCCTCGAGTGCCTTGTCATATATATCCATATCGAGCCCCATACGATTTTGATTTAGCATTGCCTTCTATGGAGTGCCCTCTGATAACACCAGTACGGTGAATTTACGGTACTGTATAGACTGTTGGTGCCTATAAACGGCGTAAGGGTAATATGGTAATCCCGCTTACGCTATTTTCAGTATTTATACTTTATTGGATAGACACTATCATAATAGCGTACTATATTATGTATGTATTAGTTTAACGGATCCTTGAGAGATGGAAAAATCCCGTAACATCTCTTGAGTTACAGTACCCATGACACTGATGTTATTTCGTATTTTGATTGACTAATATGAGATGATTTAGTGCTGACCCGGGTGTTTGTTGTGTTTTCTTTTTATGCAATACTCTCGGGTCAGCAGATGCTTGCAGTTAGTGAAGATTCCTTTACCTTGGAGAGCGAAGACGAAGATTTGGTGTTCATCTATTATATATAAAGATTTTCCGTTGCACTTTGTTCCGCTGTCATGTATGTAAGTATGTATATGGTTAACTCTGATAACCCTTGTATGTTATGACCTATTGTATATCTTTCAACTGCTTTAACTGTTATTTAATTATTATATGTTGTCCTTCCGCTGTGAGAACTCTGTTTGTCTTTCTCTTCTTTCTTCTTTTTCTTCTTTTTCCCAATAACTACCTATATTTGAGATTTGTTTGGGTCGACATATGTGGTTTATTGTCGATTTTAAACGGTCAAAAATTGTGGGTCGTTACATTTGGTATCAGAGCCATGGTTGGCGATAACCTTGGCTCTGTTGGGAACTAACTCATTTGAGATGGGGTTAGAAACGCCCTAGAATGAGTTGAGTGATATGAGAGAGCGTACTTGTATTTTGATACAAATTGGTTTTATGTTGTATTGACTTATTCTGTTGAATATTTATGAGTTCTAATCGGTATATGGGGCGCCATGGAATCGATAGGAATTCCTAAATAATCGAACGAAATGATCGATATAATATGGTTTTCGATCATATTTTAAAATATATTGAATATGTATATTTAGTTCAAGTATGTATGTATTTGTTTTAGTAGGTGGTAATATTAAATTTATACCTATTACGGTTGATTCAATAATAAATTTAATAAGGAATTTAAATGGTCTAAGAAATATATGAAATGAAATGATACCTTTAAGTGTAATTGGATGAGAATGGTTGGAGATTGAAATAGAAATGAACTTGAAACTTGATCCTGGGGTATCTTTGGAAATAGTTTGCCAAAGTTTTAAATAATACCATATTATTGGTATGATCGAAAAGAAATGGTTTTAAAGATTTTCAAGTGGGTATAATCCCTCCTTGGACCTTGGAAACGATGTCGGTAATGAGTGCACGCATTATCGACGTTTATTCTGAAGCGCTTAAGTGGGGGAGACCACCCATATTTTCATAACTAGTTTGAAAGGATATTTGGATTTGGATTTAAATTCCAATAGTATAAGTTTGTATAAGAGTATAAGTATATGATATTTTAAAACTGAGTTCAAGATTTAACAAGAATTGAAATTTTTATATTCTTTCTTAAATTAAAGTTTGGATTTAAAATTCATATGGTATGGTTTATAAATAGTATAAGTACATATGTATGTTATTTTAAACGTGAATTATAAACCCAGAATCAAGCACTTTGAGTTGTCTTAACTAATGATAATGATTTGAGATTTAGTACTCGATTCATTGGAATTTTTACTTTGAAATCATGAAATAGACTTAAGTATTAAGTGAAAGGAAGTCGCCATTTAACTCTTAATCATGGACGATAATTTAGTTTAGGAAACTCTAAGTTCGGTCGTTAAAGGTGTTAGAGAGAAAGAAAAAAAAACCTAAATTAACTATGAAATATAAGTTCAAGTAAAGTCGACCAAAATGGAAATTTAGTTTGAGTCGTACTAAATGAATTGGATTTGAAAACAAACCCTGAATCACTCGAAAACTTTAAGTTTGAAAATAAGAGAACGAAAATTTGCCGATATATATATATATATATATATATATATATATATAAATGGTTTAAATAGAACGCGTCGCGCAGCGACCGTTCGCGAATTACGACCATTAACTTTGAATGGACCTAGCGGTAGATCCGACCGTCAGATTCTCCTAAAACCGGAACCGTTGGGTTCGTATCGGAAAGGGCTTTCCAATGAATATGAGAAATTTGAAATCTAACAGTTGGATTTGGAGATATGTCCAAATCAAATTTGGAAAAGGTCGCTATGGCCGCAGTTCGGTGGCCGTTGTTGGAAACCGACTGAAATATCGATAATAAAATTATCAAAATTATTAATAATTTGTGTAAAATCATGACAAGTGATTTGGAAAGAATTGGGATGGAAATTCCATACTTGAATAGATAAAAATATATTTTATCGAAACAAAACTTAATTTAGGTCGACTAAAATGAATTGAAGAATTTGGTGGTGAAATAAAAATGGTAATAACTTATGATGTGAAATAGTTAATGAGTAAGTTAGGTTAGTCGAGAAGAAAATTGATAAGAAATTTAGTTGGGAATGAAATGTAAATGGTAGCTAGACTAAAGCGAAGAAATTAAGTGGTGAATTAGAGTATGTATGGGAGGATGGTGTAAAATCTAAATGGGTTAACCCTCACTTGGACAATATATCAAGTATAAATCTAAGTATGAACAACGAATGAGAACAAGTGAGAAATGGTTAAGGTATGAAATGAAGTGTCAAAATAAGAAAATGAGATATAAAAATAAAACTTATTCTGAGGTGAATGGATTTAATATAAGGAAATCAATTTAGGAAGATGGAATAAGGAATGGTTAAATGAATGAGGACGAGGTGCGAGGAAGTGGAACAAAACCGGGAATTTGAGATATGAAATAAGATATAGGAAAGATAAAACCAAGGGCTAAATTATTTAATTTGAATATTTAACTAGTTTGGTAAATCGACCAAGGTTAATGGTTTAATGATTTAATATTATCGAGTTAGTTCAGAAATTTAAAATGAATTCAAGTCTTGTGTAACTGAATGCTTGGAATGAAAACGAAAGGAGAAAATATATAGAAAATATATCGGAAAAGAATAAGCAATCAAATGTGAATTCATTTCTTAATAATGAAGTGATAATAAAGTCAAGTGTCAGGGATTTACAAAAGTATTGGAATCGAAAATGTTGAAATTTCGAATAGGAATAAACCAATGTTTATGTAAATCTGGAATAGTCAATAAGCTAAAATAAAATAGGCATAACTTTTGATGGGATGATCGGAATCTTACGATTCCAGACTTTTCGGAAACCTTAGAAACCGAGCTAAAACTTTCGTTTATAAAGCCCTGTCGAATTCCTATGTTTACTAAGCTGAAATGCAAGTTTTAGTCATAGTTGTATGTGTAGAAAAACAAAAATCTGAACTGAATACCCATGTTGTTTTGACCATAACTCCCAAACGAAACATCGAATTTTAACGTGCAAGTACAATTCGGAAAGGCCAAAATCTGAACTAAAACTTTTCCTAAATATTCTGGGTGGAATTTTGAGATTTAAAGGGGTAAAAACTGGGTTGAACAACTCAGATCTGCAATTTTATTTGCCAGGGCGGAAGCGTTCGCCTTCGCTAAAACGACCATAACTTTTGAACAAATTATCCGAATTTGATGAATCCAGACAATTCAGAAAGCTTGAAATAAATTCTACAACTTTTGGCTAGTGTGTTTTAGTCAAATTCCATCATTTATAGGGTGATACGCATTGATTTGTTGCTGGCCTGTTGTTAACATGTCGGTTTTGTTGTTGAAATGTCGATGATATGTTGTGTGAGTTATATGCATTCGCTATTTAGTATATATATGTTTGATTCTCATATATATGTGAGTATGTAGCAGGTGTAGAGAAGTCGCGCTACGTGTTGGAGCCCGCTTGCGCTAATGCTAAATGCTAAGCTAAATAAATCCGCAAATAAACGCTAAGAAGGTACGTATGTGTGTTATATAGTTGCGTAGTTGCGAATGTATGTGTTTTCCCCATTTTTGGGATGCCTCATCGAATGATGAGATGTATATTTGAATTTTATATGCGTTGTGATTTTCCAGACCTCTCTGTACAAAGGAGATGCTGCCGAAATTTCCCGTGATTTCGGGAGTTAGAAAATTTATGAAAATTTTCAATTATATAGCTTATTTTATAAATACTATTCTATAAGTATGGATTTGAAAGAATGACTTGTTTAATACCTTATCTCGTTCCCTTTTCGAGGACGAAAAGATTTTAAGTGGGGGAGAATGTAACATCCCATATTTTCTGTATATTTAATTTTCAATTTTTAAATAAATAAAATGGATTAATTTTGGGGAAAATCAAATTTTGTTGATTTTGATGATAATAATTATTGAATTGAGCATATATAAATGTTGTAATGTGAAATTTAATATTTTATAACAAATAAAGTTTGGATTGTCTAAGTTAAAATAGGAATTTAAACTTTATTTGATAAATTCTGAAATTTTGAGTTGATATTACAATTGTTAAAGATAATTCGAGTCCATTTATTTATAATTGAAATTTAAAATTTAAATGGATAAGTAAATTAATTCGAGAACATGACATATGTGGTATTGATTTAGAAGATTTATTTAAGTTGTAATTTGGTTTAAATTGAATTTAATGAATATTCAAATTTGAATTAAAACAGTTAAGTGAATATTTGAATATCTTATTTATTTAATTAACAGTGAAATTTAACTGTTTTAGCGACTGTCTCGGAATTCGACGAAATTGGCGCCATTAGATCCGTAACGATGAATTATGACAGGAATCCAATTTGCGTTACAATCCGACTTACCGTTTGTTCGTACGAGAGAAAATGTGAACGAGATCAATGTAAATGGATAATTGGGTATTTCTAGTGTTTGGGCCTTATTTATATAAATAGAATTCTATATCCACCTCACCATCTCACTTCTCATTCACATATACTTTTCTATCTGTCGATTTTTATCTTCAATGGCAGAAACCAATATTTTCAAAACCCTAGAAATAAAAATCCAAGCTTTGAAATTCAAATCTCTTCAAAGCATAGAGTATAATATATCAAATCGAAGCTTTCAATCTGTAGAACTCAGATCTACCACTAATAATCGCATGCAGTAACTGGTTTGATCAGAAATCGTCGGTCAAACCTCTAATTTTCGTAACCCTAAGGCTAATTTGGGGGTTTTTGATTTAGCCTTCAATCGAGGAATCGAGAACATGGGTTTTTGGAGAGGAGGTTGATACGAGCTCAGCGGTGGTATTTATGTGATTTATTGTGCGTTAAATCGTCGGGATTTGGGGGTCAAAGACCTGCGACGGCGAAACTAGGGTTGGCTGCTGGCGGCTCTGCAGATCACCGTAGATGATGGCTCCGGTCTATTTAGATGCGGTTTTGGGTGTGCTTCGATTTGAGGGTGGCCGACGGTTCTAATTCGGCCGGAGAAGGAAGAGATCGGCGGTCAAAGTTCTGGGATGCGTTGGGTTCATTTGGACAGGTTTACTGTAGCCGAATGAGAAAGGAGCGGGAGAGGGAACATGAGGTTGCTGACGTGGCAATAGTGGATTGGGGTGAGAGATTATTTTAATTATTTATATATATTCAAAATTCAGAGAGTAAAACACTGATAACTCTCTTGTTTTAACTCGGATTTGGACGCGGTTTGTTGTGTTGGGATCGTGGCGGAGTTGCGGACGTTTTGGCACTAACCTGGCTGCGTTTAGAGACTGTGGAATTTTGGGCTATGGTTGGACGTCCGTTCCCCTGAGGACCCAAAGGTGAGTGATTTTCTCACTCGCGAAATACTGAATTATTCCCATATTTATTGAATTAAATTATGAAATAAGTTTGGTTGCATGGTTGTGTTGGATTGTTGATGTGTTGTTTCAATTTGACATGCAAGTGTGTTAACATGCAATTTAGGTAACGATTAGTTATTTAATTTAATTTAAATTTCTAATTTAAAATTCGAACCCTTGAAAAATCATGAAACAGTTTAATGCTGATCTGTTGAATGAAATTGTTGTGATGGATGTTGGTTGAAATTTATTACTGAATTTATAGTGACATTTTAATGTTCCTTATTTCAGTATATTGTAATGCATGTTGATTATGACGATAAATCTCATTTACCCTTGATGTTACGGGCATCTAATGAACCCGGTATTTATCGATAAAATAATTAAGAACACAGAGTGAAATGATAAATGTAACGACCCGTATTTTTGGTTGTTAAACATTTAATATTTTATTATTTAAAATATCTATTTAGAATTTTAGATGAATTTACTATATATAATTTGTTTATTAAATAATATATAGACGTATAATTTATATATGGTTATGAAAGGGTTTTTATGTAAATAGGATATCACTTTAAAACCCAGAACGTTGATTGTTGAATTTTGAATCTTTATACTCTTTAGAATTTAAGTTGTTTGCTTTAATACGATGGTAATAATTTATTATCGTCATATGAAATTTAATTTACTTTAATTAAGGTTATATGAGGTTAGGACAATAAACCAACCTTAAAGGAGTCTCGCCATAAAAAGGGTCGCGCCATAAACAACTTGAAACAAAGTTAAAACATGAATACATCGTAGGTCATGCCATAAACATCAACAAGAATAAGCTTGAAACTGAAAGTACAAAGAACATAAAAACTAAAAATAAATATATGAATGCACATATAAAAGTGGGAAACGTATATACATATGAAACTGAGCATATATATGTATTTCCATCTCACCGGTTCAACAAATGAAAATATTTAAAATCTGAAATATACACAACATTGAACTTGAAATGTTAAAGCCCAAAATAACACATATATTCATGAGAAGATTGTACATACATAAGTACAAAGGAATACAAAGAAAACAGTACACAATATTGACAGTACATTACAAAACAGAAATTGACATAGCAATTCATATATTTCTACACGCCTTGTTTTCTTTTCAGGAGGACAGTGAAACGAAATGTACGCCTTGATCCTGAGCTGCAAGAAACAGTAAACCTATTAGTATATAGGAAATATAATAATTGAACAGCTAAAATTGAACAAAACAATATATATATATATTCATAATCAAATAACAAGTAAGAGCAGACTGTAAAAGGGAACATCAAGTGAGCAAATATAGAAATGAGTGTGTATTGCTACAGGGGTAAGTACCAAAATTGCAATATAAACTTCAACACAATTAAACAAACAAATCCAATGTGACATTTTATCTATTTTTGAGTCTAATTTGGCACAGATGTAAACATTGGACCATCATTACAAAACGTCTATATGTCAGGCTTGGTAGGAGCATTGCAAAACCAAGTATAAGAAATGTTAAAGAAATGTAGAAAAATGAACATGGAAAGCTGGACAATTGACAACCACAACATATTAAATACAAAACTCGAACCTACATTTTATGGTTGTACAAATGAAAAACCAAAAGAAAAAGATTGTGTTTTGAATTAATCCATGTACATCAGAAAATATCAAAGTAAAATGAGCATCTGTAATAAATAAAATGCATAGCCTTATAGCTAAAGGAACAGCTAAGAACATGTCATGAACAGCTAAGAAAAATAGCTGCACAGCTAAATATATGCATATATTTTCACCATCAGAATTTTACATCAATGAACAGTGAAGAGAAAAGAACACAAAATCTTAAGAACAACTATAACCAGCTAGAGATGTACAATGCATAGCTAGACAGAATATATATACATCTTTGGCCGATTAAACAATTCAATGAACAGAAGAATATGTGTATATATATTCATATACATCAATCTGTAACAAGGCAAATCAGAACAGCAAAATAAAAAAAATACTAAAAATCTATTTTGAAATTTCTATTTACATACATAGAAAAACCCAACTGAAATCGACAGTACAAGTTCGAATCTGTAGATCGATTTAACAAGTCATAGATCTAACCTAACCTATACAACCACAAGGCCACTGTTCTTTTCGAACAGACCAAAGACAACACCAAACCCATCAAAATCTCGGCTGAACCATCACTCAATCGTCACTCACCACCAGTACATGATCAGGAACAGGGGAAATAAAAAGCAAATGGCCTAAGTATGTAGCTGAACTACCTACGATGTACCATTGATGGACATGGTTATTATCCATACTCAAACATACTATAAATACGAGTTGCGCATAGGGGTTTCAGACATCCCAGAACCGAACAAAACCAACCCAGTAAATAATCCCATTCGAAAACCAGAAAAAAATCATACAAAGTATTACTGCAATTTAAAATCAAGTAAAAAAGGAATAAAACTTAGCTTTCTGAAGCCGTTCGAAGTCCAACGCCTCATTTTGGATCTGCAGCGGATCGATTGAAAAGGAGGACAAGGGGAAGATCGAAGAAAGGTGGCGGCGTAATGATGGTTGCGACGTAGAACTCCGGTGTAGTTGAAATCAACAAGGGGGCTTAGGGTTTTTCTCCTTTTGATTTGAGAAATTTGAAGGCGGCTGATGAAATGAAAGAGGGTTACGGTCGGATAGGGTTTTATGGGGTAGACGGGTCAGGTTCGTATGGGCCGGCTGGGTAAGGTGAGAGCCCACTTTAATTTAAGTTCAAATATATAGTTTAAAACTTAAATTACTATAGAAATTCATACTGTACACGTACGTTATCAGATTTACGCACGGTCGGTTGCGTTGGGACCGTAAAAACAAGCACATCGAGATGGAGCAGAGCTAGTCAGGATCAGGAGCAACTGGAAATTCTAGTCAAGTTAAACAGCTATTTAATTCGACTAAAAAAAACCAGATATTTATCCACGGATTCAAATCAAGGTGAGTTAAACTCACTCAGCTCTTCCCATTTATATTTTATATAAATTGGGTTTTTGTTTTGCGTGTTCTGGTTGTTAATAAATGACTGTTTGCTAGTGATATATAATTATTGTTGTTGAAATTTCTGGAATTAAACGATCGTTTAATTCCAGTAAAACACCAGTTATTCTGATTTGACCCAGGTACGCTTATGAAATAAACGTGTATGATTGTTTGAATTGTTTGAATTGGCTGTTAGTTGATTGACGATTGTTGTAAACATTATCAGTCAAGTAAAAAGGAATAGTTGATTGCCATTGATTATTGAACCTTATTTCAACATTTGTTATGATGGATGGTATGGGTCGAGTAGTTGGCATCACTTGGTTTATAAATCAATCGATTTATGAAATGTGGGTTTTATCGACAGTGAATTGATGATATTTGGGTTATAAATAACGAAAAAAGACTTTTGAAAGTTATTACATTGGAAGGGTATTTAAAAAGGGAAATAAAGATTTAATTATTTATTTAAAGTTTATATAGAAATTATGAAATGGTTTTATAAAATAAATTTCTTATGTCGATAAGAATTATAAAAGCAGAAAATAACCTAGCAGTTAAGTATTTGGTCAACTGTGGGTGATTAAAGAAAGTTATTTAAATTAATTGCATTTTAATTAATTTAAAGTGGAATTAAATAAAACTGGTTAAAAGAATAACCGCGTTTTGGGTGTCGACCATTTGAACTAAGTTAGATTTTAAGTCAGTAAAATACCTTGAAAATTTATTAATCCTGGTAAGATTTTAAAAAGGGAATTTATTATCCATTTTATTAAATAAAGGAGATGATTGATTTGAAAGATGACTGTTGAAATAAATGAGTGAATACAGTAATCACCAATATAATCCCTTTAAGTCATCAAATTTGAAAAGAAATGGTCGAGTGTTCGGAAGAGGTTAATGATGAGTTTTAGTATTTGAACTCGAGATTTATAATGGAGCAAATAAGTGGTTTAAACGAATTTATATCTAAATGAAGAGTTTTACTTAACACTTGAGTTAAGGGATGTGGAAGAATTATATTAAATTTGTAAACAAGGTTTATAAATGGAATATGGGTTTAAACACCGTTTTTGAATTTGAAATACTTAATAAGGGAATTAGGAGAATTGGAAAGAGATTTACCAAGGAAGAGATTTAAAAGTGAGCTTGGTAAGACGAGAATTGGAAATAAGATTGGAAATAATAATATAGGGTTTTGAATTACAACTCGTATTCATCTGAAGTTAGGAACGTTGTTGATCAAGGTCTGAGAGGTAATTAGGATACCCCAACTTGAACGGCTGCGGAACTATCCAAGGATGATACTAGTTGGTAATTTTGAGTATGTGTGATAAGATTTCCAAAGTGACGGGAATGAGATGAGATGATATTTCCCTAGTAACGGAATTAAAAGAAAATTGGGCGATTAATTTTAAAGGCCAAGTGATGTTGAGTACTAGACCAGTGGATCTATTTGTATTTTTATGGATGTTTACTTGATAGTTAAATAACCGACTATCAAGTCTGACCTTTACGATTGTTGGTATGGAAAGACCGGGATCGAATGACTATTCGAAAACCATTCCAACCAACAAATACGATATATATAGAAGAGATCAAGCGACGATCGAGATGGAGCATGTGAAGACCATAGATCTTCATAAAGCGGAAGAACCGCTTACAATCTCTGATTCGACCCGGAGATATACTGGGGTTTTGTCGTGGTTGAATCTGTGGATTGCAAGGACTGTCGCTACTGATCCATGGGGTGATTCCTATATTGGATGCAGTAGGAGAGTACCTTCGGTTCATCCTGTTCCTGGATGACTTGTATGGACGGATGTCTGACAGAGTATTTCCTGAAACCATGTACGTTGATTTTTACAAAAATACCGAGTGGTGGCAAAGAGGGGCACTTCTTTAATACCCAGAGCATATTTGTGGACGTCAATTAGTGACTTGACGGATCTGACGATGTGGCATTCAAAGTAAATGACGACCAGATGTTCAAAGGTAAATTCTGACCTCAAGCCTCATCAACCAGGAGATGACAAAAATCGGGCAGGCAGCATGGCTATGTGGGTCGCTCCCATTAGGGTGTGTAATTACCTATCTAGAGAAATTCCTTTTGTTTCTTAATCTATCGATTCTGCCCATTCGGGAACGGTGGTTTGAGTCCAACCGTTGGTGATATACATTTGATACACTCAAGCGAAATGAGTGGTCGGTCATGTGAGGGCCAGGTTGCAAGACGTTCTTGTTGAACCCTGTGTATTCGCCTCTAGAGATACACGTGCGGAAGGTGGTCCCATACCTTGTCAAGATCGGAATCCAATATCCAATAAGCGCCCGCGGTTTTCGGTTGTATACTATATACGGGGAGCGTGAGATGCAAGCGTTCCTCTAGATTTGTTAATTATTTGTATCTAGACATTATCATAATATTAGATCAAGATATTGATTTCGAAAACTGTTTCGGGTTATCGTAAGGTAAAAACCGTCCGTGTTTATGTGTGGATTTGGTCTTACGATTACCCTTTTCCTTTCGAAAGGATTTTAACTTTAAAATCAAGTTGTGTGATACTTAAATGCTGTGCGAGTTTTTCTCACTCTGGTCCACCAGACCGACCCGGTGTTTTGTAAATGCTCGGGTTAGACCGAGATGTACAGGTTCAGGTTATCAGGTACTAAGAAGTCCAGAGACGAGCTGAAGATGTTTAGAATGAATGATATTCCGCTGTGTGATTATATATATGAGGACAGATTATCAAAACTGTCCAGATGTGTGTTGTACTCTGATATTGTAAGTATTTTCAAAAGCTCTCAATAAAGATTATTTCTGTATTATATATTGTTCCGCTGCGATGTGAGACTTTGTGATGGTTCTTCTTCTTCTTCTATTCTTATATTTCTTTCTTTCTTATCTCACCCTCTAATTTCTTTCTAAAACGTTCTAGTGTTTTCGGTGCTTGGAGGATCGGCATGAGATACAGTAAAGGTATTTATGTCGATTTTCGAGGCCGAAACCCCTGGGTCGTTACAGTGGTATCAGAGCTATTGGTTGAGTAGTAACCTTGGCTCTGTGGCGTAACTCAATAGAGATGGGGTTAGTAACACCCTAGATTGAGTTTGAGTGTATATATATGAGAGCGTATTTGTAAATTCTATATAAAAATGTTTTATATTGTGTTATTTGACCAGTTCGATTTTTGAATTCGCAACTGACACAATAATGTTTTATAAAAATGGTCAAATAAAATAATTTTGGCCACATTATAATTTTGTATAGAAAAAGGAACAATTTTATGATTGATTTTTAGTTGGTGGATTTGTTTGAATCCAAGTCGAATTAGACTATGAATTCAAAGTGGTCTAATATAAAACTAATTTTTATATATGAAATTAAAAAGGAAGAAATGTATAATGTTGAAATTGAAATCAAAATTTGAATTTGATATGGCAGTGTATAAATTAGAGAAGAGAATAGTTAATTGAATATGATTTTGAAACTTAAACGTGGTTAAGAGTAGAATATTGGAATTGGAATTTGGAAATAAAAGTTGTTTGATTTGGTTAGATAGATTGTGCATTGTCGATTGGTTGTTGGAAAAGTGGACTGGCGATTTGTTTTATAACCCTGAAAGGGTACTCGTTTGGGTTCTTAGTTTCTTGATCAAAGTGGGGCCAGAGTGGCGTTTGCAGTGGGTCTGATCGAGCAGTGCAACGGAGATGCTAGCGAGTCCTTCATAAGTTAATATAACATATAATTGTGATGACGATTCCATGATAATTATTTTGAGAATAATTGGAATTGGAACATACCTCTTACTTAGCAATTTCGAGGACGAAATTATTTTAAGGGGGAAGGAATGTAACGACCCGTATTTTTGGTTGTTAAACATTTAATATTTTATTATTTAAAATATCGATTTAGAATTTTAGATGAATTTACTATATATAATTTGTTTATTAAATAATATATAGACGTATAATTTATATATGGTTATGAAAGGGTTTTTATGTAAATAGGATACCACTTTAAAACCCAGAACGTTGATTGTTGAATTTTGAATCTTTATACTCTTTAGAATTTAAGTTGTTTGCTTTAATACGATGGTAATAATTTATTATCGTCATATGAAATTTAATTTACTTTAATTAAGGTTATATGAGGTTAGGACAATAAACCAACCTTAAAGGAGTCTCGCCATAAAAAGGGTCGTGCCATAAACAACTTGAAACAAATTTAAAACATGAATACATCGTAGGTCATGCCATAAACATCAACAAGAATAAGCTTGAAACTGAAAGTACAAAGAACATAAAAACTAAAAATAAATATATGAATGCACATATAAAAGTGGGAAACGTATATACATATGAAACTGAGCATATATATGTATTTCCATCTCACCGGTTCAACAAATGAAAATATTTAAAATCTGAAATATACACAACATTGAACTTGAAATGTTAAAGCCCAAAATAACACATATATTCATGAGAAGATTGTACATACATAAGTACAAAGGAATACAAAGAAAACAGTACACAATATTGACGGTACATTACAAAACAGAAATTGACATAGCAATTCATATATTTCTACACGCCTTGTTTACTTTTCAGGAGGACAGTGAAACGAAATGTACGCCTTGATCCTGAGCTGCAAGAAACAGTAAACCTATTAGTATATAGGAAATATAATAATTGAACAGCTAAAATTGAACAAAACAATATATATATATTCATAATCAAATAACAAGTAAGAGCAGACTGTAAAAGGGAACATCAAGTGAGCAAATATAGAAATGAGTGTGTATTGCTACAGGGGTAAGTACCAAAATTGCAATATAAACTTCAACACAATTAAACAAACAAATCCAATGTGACATTTTATCTATTTTTGAGTCTAATTTGGCACAGATGTAAACATTGGACCATCGTTACAAAACGTCTATATGTCAGGCTTGGTAGGAGCATTGCAAAACCAAGTATAAGAAATGTAGAAAAATGAACATGGAAAGCTGGACAATTGACAACCACAACATATTAAATACAAAACTCGAACCTACATTTTATGGTTGTACAAATGAAAAACCAAAAGAAAAAGATTGTGTTTTGAATTGATCCATGTACATCAGAAAATATCAAAGTAAAATGAGCATCTGTAATAAATAAAATGCATAGTCTTATAGCTAAAGGAACAGCTAAGAACATGTCATGAACAGCTAAGAAAAATAGCTGCACAGCTAAATATATGCATATATTTTCACCATCAGAATTTTACATCAATGAACAGTGAAGAGAAAAGAACACAAAATCTTAAGAACAGCTATAACCAGCTAGAGATGTACAATGCATAGCTAGACAGAATATATGTACATCTTTGGCCGATTAAACAATTCAATGAACAGAAGAATATGTGTATATATATTCATATACATCAATCTGTAACAAGGCAAATCAGAACAGCAAAATAAAAAAATACTAAAAATCTATTTTGAAATTTCTATTTACATACATAGAAAAACCCAACTGAAATCGACAGTACCAGTTCGAATCTGTAGATCGATTTAACAAGTCATAGATCTAACCTAACCTATACAACCACAAGGCCACTGTTCTTTTCGAACAGACCAAAGACAACACCAAACCCATCAAAATCTCGGCTGAACCATCACTCAATCGTCACTCACCACCAGTACATGATTAGGAACAGGGGAAATAAAAAGCAAATGGCCTAAGTATGTAGCTGAACTACCTACGATGTACCATTGATGGACATGGTTATTATCCATACTCAAACATACTATAAATACGAGTTGCGCATAGGGGTTTCAGACATCCCAGAACCGAACAAAACCAACCCAGTAAATAATCCCATTCGAAAACCAGAAAAAAATCATACAAAGTATTACTGCAATTTAAAATCAAGTAAAAAAGGAATAAAACTTAGCTTTTTGAAGCCGTTCGAAGTCCAACGCCTCGTTTTGGATCTGCAGCGGATCGATTGAAAAGGAGGACAAGGGGAAGATCGAAGAAAGGTGGCGGCGTAATGATGGTTGCGACGTAGAACTCCGGTGTAGTTGAAATCAACAAGGGGGCTTAGGGTTTTTCTTCTTTTGATTTGAGAAATTTGAAGGCGGCTGATGAAATGAAAGAGGGTTACGGTCGGATAGGGTTTTATGGGGTAGACGGGTCGGGTTCGTATGGGCCGGCTGGGTAAGGTGAGAGCCCACTTTAATTTAAGTTTAAATATATAGTTTAAAACTTAAATTACTATAGAAATTCATATTGTACACGTACGTTATCAGATTTACGCACGGTCGGTTGCGTTGGGACCGTAAAAACAAGCACATCGAGATGGAGCAGAGCTAGTCAGGATCAGGAGCAACTGGAAATTCTAGTCAAGTTAAACAGCTATTTAATTCGACTAAAAAAAACCAGATATTTATCCACGGATTCAAATCAAGGTGAGTTAAACTCACTCAGCTCTTCCCATTTATATTTTATATAAATTGGGTTTTTGTTTTGCGTGTTCTGGTTGTTAATGAATGACTGTTTGCTAGTGATATATAATTGTTGTTGATGAAATTTCTGGAATTAAACGATCGTTTAATTCCAGTAAAACACCAGTTATTCTGATTTGACCCGGGTAAAGAAATTTCTCTGGGTTGGTCACGCTTATAAAATAAACGTGTATGATTGTTTGAATTGTTTGAATTGGCTGTTAGTTGATTGACGATTGTTGTAAACATTATCAGTCAAGTAAAAAGGAATAGTTGATTGCCATTGATTATTGAACCTTATTTCAACATTTGTTATGATGGATGGTATGGGTCGAGTAGTTGGCATCACTTGGTTTATAAATCAATCGATTTATGAAATGTGGGTTTTATCGACAGTGAATTGATGATATTTGGGTTATAAATAACGAAAATAGACTTTTGAAAGTTATTACATTGGAAGGGTATTTAAAAAGGGAAATAAAGATTTAATTATTTATTTAAAGTTTATATAGAAATTATGAAATGGTTTTATAAAATAAATTTCTTATGTCGATAAGAATTATAAAAGCAGAAAATAACCTAGCAGTTAAGTATTTGGTCAACCATGGGTGATTAAAGAAAGTTATTTAAATTAATTACATTTTAATTAATTTAAAGTGGAATTAAATAAAACTGGTTAAAAGAATAACCGCGTTTTGGGTGTCGACCATTTGAACTAAGTTAGATTTTAAGTCAGTAAAATACCTTGAAAATTTATTAATCCTGGTAAGATTTTAAAAAGGAAATTTATTATCCATTTTATTAAATAAAGGAGATGATTGATTTGAAAGATGACTGTTGAAATAAATGAGTGAATACAGTAATCACCAATATAATCCCTTTAAGTCATCAAATTTGAAAAGAAATGGTCGAGTGTTCGGAAGAGGTTAATGATGAGTTTTAGTATTTGAACTCGAGATTTATAATGGAGCAAATAAGAGTTTTAAACGAATTTATATCTAAATGAAGAGTTTTACTTAACACTTGAGTTAAGGGATGTGGAAGAGTTATATTAAATTTGTAAACAAGGTTTATAAATGGAATATGGGTTTAAACACCGTTTTTGAATTTGAAATACTTAGTAAGGGAATTAGGAGAATTGGTAAGAGATTTACCAAGGAAGAGATTTAAAAGTGAGCTTGGTAAGACGAGAATTGGAAATAAGATTGGAAATAATAATATAGGGTTTTGAATTACAACTCGTATTCATCTGAAGTTAGGAACGTTGTTGATCAAGGTCTGAGAGGTAATTAGGATACCCCAACTTGAACCGCTGCGGAACTATCCAAGGATGATACTAGTTGGTAATGTCGAGTATGTGTGATAAGATTTCCAAAGTGACGGGAATGAGATGAGATGATATTTCCCTAGTAACGGAATTAAAAGAAAATTGGGCGATTAATTTTAAAGGCCAAGTGATGTTGAGTACTAGACCAGTGGATCTATTTGTATTTTTTTGGATGTTTACTTGATAGTTAAATAACCGACTATCAAGTCTGACCTTTACGATTGTTGGTATGGAAAGACCGGGATCGAATGACTATTCGAAAACCATTCCAACCAACAAATACGATATATATAGAAGAGATCAAGCGACGATCGAGATGGAGCATGTGAAGACCATAGATCTTCATAAAGCGGAAGAACCGCTTACAATCTCTGATTCGACCCGGAGATATACTGGGGTTTTGTCGTGGTTGAATCTGTGGATTGCAAGGACTGTCGCTACTGATCCATGGGGTGATTCCTATATTGGATGCAGTAGGAGAGTACCTTCGGTTCATCCTGTTCCTGGATGACTTGTATGGACGGATGTCTGACAGAGTATTTCCTGAAACCATGTACGTTGATTTTTACAAAAATACCGAGTGGTGGCAAAGAGGGGCACTTCTTTAATACCCAGAGCATATTTGTGGACGTCAATTAGTGACTTGACGGATCTGACGATGTGGCATTCAAAGTAAATGACGACCAGATGTTCAAAGGTAAATTCTGACCTCAAGCCTCATCAACCAGGAGATGACAAAAATCAGGCAGGCAGCATGGCTATGTGGGTCGCTCCCATTAGGGTGTGTAATTACCTATCTAGAGAAATTCCTTTTGTTTCTTAATCTATCGATTCTGCCCATTCGGGAACGGTGGTTTGAGTCCAACCGTTGGTGATATACATTCGATACACTCAAGCGAAATGAGTGGTCGGTCATGTGAGGGCCAGGTTGCAAGACGTTCTTGTTGAACCCTGTGTATTCGCCTCTAGAGATACACGTGCGGAAGGTGGTCCCATACCTTGTCAAGATCGGAATCCAATATCCAATAAGCGCCCGCGGTTTTCGGTTGTATACTATATACGGGGAGCGTGAGATGCAAGCGTTCCTCTAGATTTGTTAATTATTTGTATCTAGACATTATCATAATATCAGATCAAGATATTGATTTCGAAAACTGTTTCGGGTTATCGTAAGGTAAAAACCGTCCGTGTTTATGTGTGGATTTGGTCTTACGATTACCCTTTTCCTTTCGAAAGGATTTTAACTTTAAAATCAAGTTGTGTGATACTTAAATGCTGTGCGAGTTTTTCTCACTCTGGTCCACCAGACTGACCCGGTGTTTTGTAAATGCTCGGGTTAGACCGAGATGTACAGGTTCAGGTTATCAGGTACTAAGAAGTCCAGAGACGAGCTGAAGATGTTTAGAATGAATGATATTCCGCTGTGTGATTATATATATGAGGACAGATTATCAAAACTGTCCAGATGTGTGTTGTACTCTGATATAAGTATTTTCAAAAGCTCTCAATAAAGATTATTTCTGTATTATATTTTGTTCCGCTGCGATGTGAGACTTTGTGATGGTTCTTCTTCTTCTTCTATTCTTATATTTCTTTCTTTCTTATCTCACCCTCTAATTTCTTTCTAAAACGTTCCAGTGTTTTCGGTGCTTGGAGGATCGGCATGAGATACAGTAAAGGTATTTATGTCGATTTTCGAGGCCGAAACCCCTGGGTCGTTACAATAAACCTCTGTGACCCTGATTTGGATTGAAATGATAGATCCATCCTTGAATATCAAGAAATTAAATTTTAAACCACTTAGCCATAGGGTAGCAAATTATATATGGACATCGGTGGGTTAAATGATTTAAATATTTGAAATTTTTATTTTGATGGAAATTTCATTTAAAGGAAATGTATCGACTTCGATAAGCTTTATTCTTCCTTTGAAAATCTGAATCTTAAAGATTATTTGAAATGATTTAAGTATTTTCCCAAAGTGAATTTAAGGGTTTAAGAGTTAAATTTATACGATTTGGGATTTTCAAGATTTGGGGCAGACTCGAATAAAATAAACTCTTATTGAATTAATTTCGGAATTAAGATAATCGAGAATACTCGGGATTGTTTTCAAATGTAATACGAGTATAACATTGAATCCTTGAATTTGAAAATGGGTTGAAATGGGAGTTGAAACAAGTCCTTTGAGCTAAGCAACTTCATTGAGACTGGAGTTTAGATTCTGTAACAACCCGTATTTTCAATAACCTGTTATAACATAAATGGAGGCAGAATTAAACTGTAAAATCTGAATCAAGGGAAACGGGCTATGCCATTGCGTTCGTCTTGGAAAAATACGCGAAATAGAGTCTGAGTTTTCGAAAATCGGAGTCCGTATGACCAAGATATGGCCTCGCGAAGTTTCACGAAAAATTCCCAAATTAAAGTATACTTAATTAAGTGAAATGGGTTGCGCAGAGAAATATATATATATATATATTGATATATATATATATATAATTGAAAATTTAATAAATAAATATGAAAAAATGTTCAAAACAGCGAATTGGGAGAGGGGAATAACCGAACCAGCCGATTTTTGAGGTCGACCCGAGCTCGCTGGGTCGACTAGGGGTTAATCCAGGGTGTTTGGCTGTCAACCCGTGGGCCGATTCGCTCAAATGCAGATTTTGCATTTGGATGGTTCTCATGGTTCATCTTTAATCTAAAGGCCCTAGATGGTTCCTACACTTGACTTCTTCCCCAAGACATGCTTTGATGGCTTGGATTGAATCTAGGTTTAATCCTATGGCCTAAAACACTTGCCTAATCTATAAATAAGACCCTAACCTATCCTAAACCCTCATTATTCATTCATGCAACTAAACTATGGCAAAATTGCTACTCTCATGGCCTCCACTCAACTATCCTAGCCTCCACTTCATTTCTATGAGAGGTTTCATGATCATGAGAGTATTAGAGAGTCCCTATGTTAGTATGAGAGCTTCTCAAGTTGATCTCAAGGCTAAAGCTTTGATCTTTGTTCACAAAGATGGGGTTTTTATTGATTTGGAGTGTTCATCTTTGGGTTTTTGGGTGATGGCATGCATAGGCTTCATCACAATCTTTGTTTTGCATTTCGATTTGTGCCTTCATAACAATGTAAGCCCTTTCCCTACTCTTAGATATAAACTAGTAAAGTTAACTGCCATGAGAAACTGAGATGAACATAAGCATGATACAAGATAGGTCAATTAAATCAAAATAACAGGATGAACTACTGAACTCAGTTAAACTAGGGTGTCGTGATAAACTACGATGTCAAGATAAAACAAGGTATCACATTGTCAGGTTCCTATCAAGTATAATATCCCAAGATATCTATCGCGTATAACGTCCCATGGCATCTATCCTGTATATCCGCTCTGCACCTACCGTACTAGTATCCCAACTGTATTACGTGTTATCCGTGAATGACCCTTACTCAAAAGTCGTGTAATGGTCCATGTCAACCTAATATGTCGCATATATAGGTTACTCAACTCATATGTTTCTTTCCATGTATAAGTTCAGTCCTTTGCCGTAGGCTGTACGGGCTTTCCCATGTAAACGGTTTATCCTTGAAGTTGTTTTGGACTGCAACCCTTGATCTAGTTGTGTTTCCTTACCATGAACTATCGCGCGTCCACTTAGGATTTATGCCACCTAGGACCGCTAGGGATTATGCTACCTAATGAACGTTTCCGTGTCTCGGTTTGGGTTTTGGCCACCTAGGACCACTAGGGATTACGCCACCCGTCAACCGCGCCCTTGATCCCACGTATGTATCGTGAATCGTTTTCCATGTCTAGATGCACATGTTCCCCAATGTGCCATCCGAGTTCCGTGCCAGGGCAAATCAAGAAATACGGAACTCGGTCGGGAGCTTTAAATCGTCTGCCGATGCAGATATCAAGGTCTGTTTTTGTACCCGTGGCTATGGTCCCACGTGACACCTCCCTCAACTACTGAAAGGCAATCCAAGAAAAATCATGTATAAGAACCACTCCACGGCCCCACTATAGCCCACTTTCCTACGGGCCAACCTCACCCATGACTCGATAGCAAGCACATGGTCTGTTGGGGGTTCCCTGCCTTTCCGCACGTACACGATTGACTAAAGATGGTAGGTAGTCGGCGATGTGCTATCCAGGGCAAAAACAAGAATCGTCGACTCCACGCTAATCCATCTCAGTCTTTAGGTTGCTCGCATAGCAACCAAGGCATACTCTTGGTCCTTCTAACGCAGACCTTAACCTCTCATGGGCCTAGTATAATTACCTGGCAGCCCACAGAGGGATCCCAAGAATATCCTCACGTCCCCCGAAGCTTCCACTTCGGCACCCAGTGCGCTGGAGCTTTTATCTAAGTCAGATAACTTGCTCCCCCTCGTATGCTAAGCGATGACCTACCGTATCAGGTTACTCATCGTTTTGAGAATTAGTCCTATGTCCTTAGCTAAGAATTATTACTTAGTTACCCTTAACTAAGGTTTACCACTTAGCTTCCTTTCCCGTTATCCTTGATTAACCACGGTTTTCTACCTAGTTCTTCTAGCTAGGGTTTGTCTATTGGGTTAAGTGTTATCATTCAAGTCCCTGACTTAACCCGCCCACGAATCACGTCAAAGATTGGCTAAGTATTTAAGTTCAAGACTTAGTCCCACAAGTTGGTTAAGTGTACCCAGAGGCTCATGACTTAACCCTATCAAGTCAAATTGGTCAAGTACTAGCTTACCTTAATCCTATCGGATTATCTTGCTAGATCGATTAAGCATAGATTATCTTAACCCCATCGAATTATCGAGTCGGATTGGTTAAGTATAGGTTGGCTTAACCCCATCCTCTAATCGTACTACAATGGTTAAGTATATTTTAAAAGGTCTTGTGACTTAACCTTATCAGGTCCGCGTATTAGATTGGTTAAGTGTAAGTTACTTAACCCCATCAAATCATCATGTATAATTGGTTAAGTATAAGTTGCTTAACCCCATTAAATTATCACGTTAAGTTGGTTAAGTATTGGTTACTTAACCTCATTGAATTACTGAGTTTAAATTGGTTAAGTGTTTAACTTAACCCCATCGAATTACCGTGTTTAGATTAGTTAAGTGTGGACTACTTAACCCCATCTAATTACCGTGTCGGATTAGTTAGGTGCAAATTACTTAACCCCATCCCCTAATCATCTTGTATGGTTAAGTGTCATTAAGAAAACTTACTTAACCTTGCCAAATTATCATGTTGGATTGATTAAGTGTTGGTTAACTTAATCCCCGTCCACTAGTCGTATAAAAATGGTTAAGCGTCATTAGGCAAATCAAATCACTTAACCTACCCAACTTTGTCATGTTTTGTTAAGTATCATTAGCCTAACCAATTTACTTAACCCATTTACCCATGTCATACTTGGTTAAGAGTCATTAATCAAATTAACTTAACCCTATCATGTGGCATTAATTACTTAATGCACCCCAACCTCTCACATTAGACTTTGTTGTGGTTACTAGTTAAGCCGGTCGGTTCCGGGTAGCTTTACACCACAACTTGGTCTAACCTCGGGTTCAAGCACAACATGACCAACTTCTCACATTGGGTCCTATTGTTTGCAACTACTAGTTAAGCCGGTCGGTTCCGGGTAGTTTTACGTTGCAAACTCAACCCAACCTCGAGTTGGCCACTTTCATGTTTAGTCTAGTGTCATGTTCATAGTCAAGTTTTCAAGCAATTGAGTAGACCTAACTTAATAGGTAAATTCCCAATGGGTAGACCTAACTTAATAGGTAAATTCCCAAGCTTATGTTTTTATCCATACTTACATGTCAACTTCCATGTTATGATTCAAGTCATGTTTTCAAGTTGTATTTTCATGTCATTAGAAATTACCCATAACATAACCCAACGCTTTTAAACTCGCATATACGTTTGCAACAACTTAATGGATTAAAAGAAGAGAATTGGCAAAGGCATGACAAAAATGGATATTAAGCCACAAGTTAATCATGGTGGCAAATGAGGCACAAATGTGTTCATTAGCTTGCATGTTACATTCTTAAGCCTCAAAATCATGCATAAACCCAAACTTGGCACATAAACGAATCATGGTGACAAAAGACATGGAATGATGACTAGAAACTCGCATGTATCATCATATAAGGGTTATGACTTCATATGCAAGTTGACATAAAGATTATGAAGGTTCTCATGTTGCATAATGCAACATTTCAACATAAAGGTTGTAGCTTTTAGCTCATAAGATCAAGATAATGACTTCATAAGCTTGCATGACATGATAGCATGTATCATTCTCAATGATCAAACCCAAACTTGCAACATGAACATTTAACTTCATAGTTAATATCTAAGAGTAGGGAAAGGGCTTACATTGTTATGAAGGCACAAATCGAAATGCAAAACAAAGATTGTGATGAAGCCTATGCATGCCATCACCCAAAAACCCAAAGATGAACACTCCAAATCAATAAAAACCCCATCTTTATGAACAAAGATCAAAGCTTTAGCCTTGAGATCAACTTGAGAAGCTCTCATACTAACATAGGGACTCTCTAATACTCTCATGATCATGAAACCTCTCATAGAAATGAAGTGGAGGCTAGGATAGTTGAGTGGAGGCCATGAGAGTAGCAATTTTGTTATAGTTTAGTTGCATGAATGAATAATGAGGGTTTAGGATAGGTTAGGGTCTTATTTATAGATTAGGCAAGTGTTTTAGGCCATAGGATTAAACCTAGATTCAATCCAAGCCATCAAAGCATGTCTTGGGGAAGAAGTCAAGTGTAGGAACCATCTAGGGCCTTTAGATTAAAGATGAACCATGAGAACCATCCAAATGCAAAATCTGCATTTGAGCGAATCGGCCCACGGGTTGACAGCCAAACACCCTGGATTAACCCCTAGTCGACCCAGCGGGCTCGGGTCGACCTCAAAAATCGGCCGGTTCGGTTATTCCCCTCTCCCAATTCGCTGTTTTGAACATTTTTGCATATTTATTTATTAAATTTTCAATTATATATATATATATCAATATATATATATTTCTCTGCGCAACCCATTTCACTTAATTAAGTATACTTTAATTTGGGAATTTTTCGTGAAACTTCGCGAGGCCATATCTTGGTCATACGGACTCCGATTTTCGAAAACTCAGACTCTATTTCGCGTATTTTTCCGAGACGAACGCAATGGCATAGCCCGTTTCCCTTGATTCAGATTTTACAGTTTAATTCTGCCTCCATTTATGTTATAACAGGTTATTGAAAATACGGGTTGTTACATTCTCCCCACCTTTTAGGATTTCGTCCCCGAAATCTCCAAGTTAGGAAGAACATATCCTACCATCCATCATCCATCTACTCAAAACATCATCCACAAGAAACCATTGTCCTTAGATGATTTCTAATGCTGTATGAATATATGCAAAACGTGTGTGTACATGTTCCTTAGCTAATGCTAATGATCAGGCCTGAATAATCTTTCTAATGTAAAATATGTATAGTGCCATGAATCCAACATGTATGCAAATAGTCCTAGCCATATAGGTACTATATGCGTGCACAATCATTCATTCATATGCAACAACCGCATGATAATACATTCGATTTCATCCATAAACAAGTATAAATACTCGTGCATATGCAATATGAAATGTGACCGAGTCGAGCTAGTATCTAATGTGTATTCGCGCATCCACGAGCAACCACTTGCAACCATATCAATCATAACATGTTTCAAATACATGTTTACATCCATAGGGTTCTACCTAGGATTCCCTGGAACAGGGTCGAGAAGAAAAACAAGACAAACTCCTTACGGGGTTTGTAACAGAAAATAGGACCGAGAGGATGTCCATAAAAGATAGCCTACAAGTAAGCTCTACAGAAAACAGGGATCAAGGATATACTTCCAAAAGAGATATCATGCGCGTATATAGTCTTTGACCATCAGAGTCGTATTTCCTCGAGCTTAATTCCATTGTGCCTTGACCGTCTTTTAACTTCGCGATTTCGTAGCTTCCTATTTCCTGTTTCCATAACATGAGCTGGAACTCATTTCTTCGTCGCCTCTCGTTCCACTTGCACACTTGGCGCAAACATGACTGCGTACTCATGATCTCATGCAAGCTTTCCAAAATTCACTAGTGAATCTTGGACCTCGTACCACAAGGTATTCCACGTAGAAGAACTTTCTCTTGAAAGTAAACAGATGCCAACCAGGTTATCAAGCGCACTTACTAGGGTGATTTCTATAACCCACGCATAAGTGAAGTAAACCATCCGTCTTATCGGCGAACACCACTCGATCGGGCTTCAAATTTCCAATAAAGGCATCAAGGGATTCTAAGTAACTAGTCATGACAGAACCTCAAAAAGGTTACCCGGTACTTCGAGGGCATTACCAAGGCTAGTCAAAAGGTCTAACTACCCTCCTATCAAAACCGAGAGTGGCACCCCCTACTGGATAACCACTTCATCCCTAGAATCCATCCATAGCTTATAAACATAAGCATTATTTCCAAACTCAACACTTGGCATAGACATTCCCAAATCCAAACAAGTCATGTATAAATGGACTGATTCTCCAATAGGACTTTGAGACAAAAATGGGATTCTCTATTACGCTAGTACTTAAGGTGCAGAGACTCAACTATCGAAGCAGACTTAAATGATACGAACAACGAAGTCCTAACGGGATGATAGAGAAGAAAAGCTAAACCTTTAACAAGATCGTTACCCTCCTTCCGAGGTACTCTAGAAATGAGAGCATACTACCGCCCTCCCGATGATCTTGTCCTTGTCCCATAATACTTAACTATCCGCCCCGTTTTACCATGCCAAAGGTACTCTCTCGTCATGGGTTTCATTGTTCATCTTTCTCCCTCCTTTGAGGACTAAGCCATACCAACAAGTTGCTCATCCTTAAGCTCGTATCCTTTATCCTCTTTCTCACTATCCTTTCTTATAACGCGTCCACTGATCTCTTGAAAACCACCTCCATCGCATGGAAAGCACTTTCGTAGATAGAAAAGACTAGTCGCAGTTAAAACCACTGTGACTACAGATGGAGGAAAGAAAGGAAAAGAGATTTAATTAAGGAAACAAGGATAATGCTAATGGCCTTTGGGGAATAGCCTTTTCTTTTTAAAAGAAAACTTTCTTGAAAAATGCTTCTTTATAAACGATTTTCAAATAGTTTTCAGAAGGTCTTTAAAAACTTTTGCCCAATCTGGTAACCTTCTGCTCTGATACCAAATGTAACACCCCGCCTCCGCTAGGGTCACTCGCAAAGTAATGCACTAGCTTTAGAGGGGCATTATTGGTAAACATGCACAGAAATATCACAAGACAGAACATATAAAATAGCGGAAGTAAAATCGAACTTTCATAAACATGAATACATAAGGTCTAAAGCCTTTTACATCAGAGTACATCAAAACCTGTCTTGCAATAGTAAAGAAGCATAAAGACTTTTTCATAAATAATTCCCCAAATAAAAACAGTAAAGTAGCCATAGCCAGGAAAAGTCCAAGCCATCCATGATGACCTTCAAGCAGAAGAAGTCCGAACTAAACAGCAGTGTTTCCTCCCTGTAACCTGGGGGGGAAACGGAAGAAAAGAGGCAAAACAAAACGGGTCAGTCAAAAAGACTGAGTAAGCCCTATCTACTATTAGTATAAAAACTAGTAAAGTTAACTGTCATGAGAAACTGAGATGAACATAAGCATGATACAAGATAGGTCAATTAAATCAAAATAACAGGATGAACTACTGAACTCAGATAAACTAGGGTGTCGTGATAAACTACGATGTCAAGATAAAACAAGGTATCACATTATCAGGTTTCTATCAAGTATAATATCCCAAGATATCTATCGCGTATAACGTCCCATGGCATCTATCCTGTATATCCGCTCTGCACCTACCGTACTAGTATCCCAACTGTATTACGTGTTATCCGTGAATGACCCTTACTCAAAAGTCGTGTAATGGTCCATGTCAACCTAATATGTCGCATATATAGGTTACTCAACTCATATGTTTCTTTCCATGTATAAGTTCAGTCCTTTGCCGTAGGCTGTACGGGCTTTCCCATGTAAACGGTTTATCCTTGAAGTTGTTTTGGACTGCAACCCTTGATCTAGTTGTGTTTCCTTACCATGAACTATCGCGCGTCCACTTAGGATTTATGCCACCTAGGACCGCTAGGGATTATGCTACCTAATGAACGTTTCCGTGTCTCGGTTTGGGTTTTGGCCACCTAGGATCACTAGGGATTATGCCACCCGTCAACCGCGCCCTTGATCCCACGTATGTATCGTGAATCGTTTTCCATGTCTAGATGCACATGTTTCCCAATGTGCCATCCGAGTTCCGTGCCAGGGCAAATCAAGAAATACGGAACTCGGTCGGGAGCTTTAAATCGTCTGCCGATGCAGATATCAAGGTCTGTTTTTGTACCCGTGGCTATGGTCCCACGTGACCCCTCCCTCAACTACTGAAAGGCAATCCAAGAAAAATCATGTATAAGAACCACTCCACGGCCCCACTATAGCCCACTTTCCTACGGGCCAACCTCACCCATGACTCGATAGCAAGCACATGGTCTGTTGGGGGTTCCCTGCCTTTCCGCACGTACACGATTGACTAAAGATGGTAGGTAGTCGGCGATGTGCTATCCAGGGCAAAAACAAGAATCGTCGACTCCACGCTAATCCATCCCAGTCTTTAGGTTGCTCGCATAGCAACCAAGGCATACTCTTGGTCCTTCTAACGCAGACCTTAACCTCTCATGGGCCTAGTATAATTACCTGGCAGCCCACAGAGGGATCCCAAGAATATCCTCACGTCCCCTGAAGCTTCCACTTCGGCACCCAGTGCGCTGGAGCTTTTATCCAAGTCAGATAACTTGCTCCCCCTCGTATACTAAGCGATGACCTACCGTATCAAGTTACTCATCGTTTTGAGAATTAGTCCTATGTCCTTAGCTAAGTAATCTTAGTTACCCTTAACTAAGGTTTACCACTTAGCTTCCTTTCCCGTTATCCTTGATTAACCACGGTTTTCTACCTAGTTCTTCTAGCTAGGGTTTGTCTATTGGGTTAAGTGTTATCATTCAAGTCCCTGACTTAACCCGCCCACGAATCACGTCAAAGATTGGCTAAGTATTTAAGTTCAAGACTTAGTCCCACAAGTTGGTTAAGTGTACCCAGAGGCTCATGACTTGATCCTATCAAGTCAAATTGGTCAAGTACTAGCTTACCTTAATCCTATCGGATTATCTTGCTAGATCGATTAAGCATAGATTATCTTAACCCCATCGAATTATCGAGTCGGATTGGTTAAGTATAGGTTGGCTTAACCCCATCCTCTAATCGTACTACAATGGTTAAGTATATTCTAAGAAGGTCTTGTGACTTAACCTTATCAGGTCCGCGTATTAGATTGGTTAAGTGTAAGTTACTTAACCCCATCAAATCATCATGTATAATTGGTTAAGTATAAGTTGCTTAACCCCATTAAATTATCACGTTAAGTTGGTTAAGTATTGGTTACTTAACCTTATTGAATTACCGAGTTTAAATTGGTTAAGTGTTTAACTTAACCCCATCGAATTACCGTGTTTATATTAGTTAAGTGTGGATTACTTAACCCCATCTAATTACCGTGTCGGATTAGTTAGGTGCAAATTACTTAACCCCATCCCCTAATCATCTTGTATGGTTAAGTGTCATTAAGAAAACTTACTTAACCTTGCCAAATTATCATGTTGGATTGATTAAGTGTTGGTTAACTTAATCCCCGTCCACTAGTCGTATAAAAATGGTTAAGCGTCATTAGGCAAATCAAATCACTTAACCTACCCAACTTTGTCATGTTTTGTTAAGTATCATTAGCCTAACCAATTTACTTAACCCATTTACCCATGTCATATTTGGTTAAGAGTCATTAATCAAATTAACTTAACCCTATCATGTGGCATTAATTACTTAATGCACCCCAACCTCTCACATTAGACTTTGTTGTGGTTACTAGTTAAGCAGGTCGGTTCCGGCTTACTCAGTCTTTTTGACTGACCCGTTTTGTTTCGCCTCTTTTCTTCCGTTTCCCCCCCCCCCCCCCAGGTTACAGGGAGGAAACACTGCTGTTTAGTTCGGACTTCTTCTGCTTGAAGGTCATCATGGATGGCTTGGACTTTTCCTGGCTATGGCTACTTTACTGTTTTTATTTGGGGAATAATTTATGAAAAAGTCTTTATGCTTCTTTACTATTGCAAGACAGGTTTTGATGTACTCTGATGTAAAAGGCTTTAGACCTTATGTATTCATGTTTATGAAAGTTCGATTTTACTTCCGCTATTTTATATTTTCTGTCTTGTGATATTTCTGTGCATGTTTACCAATAATGCCCCTCTAAAGCTAGTGCATTCCTTTGCGAGTGACCGTAGCGGAGGCGGGGTGTTACAGATTCAAGTATTGAAGTTCGGGAGGAAGAGTAAATTTTTAGTTAAAGAATTTTCTTATATATATATTTACACCGTTTGATTTCAAATTACTATCCTCTCTTCAAGAATTTATTTATTAACCTTTATCAATAACTATTTTTATAATAACAAATTTTCCCTTATATTCTATTATTAAATTATTTAGTAAACTTTCAATTTATATGTATATATAGTGTTTAAAATTTATCTTATCCTATTCTAACTATGATTATATATATATATACATTATTTATATAAAGGTTTTCCTTATGAATATCTATCTTTTAAAATTATATTTTTTAAGTATAAGTTCTTCTGAATGGAAATGCTGGATCTAAAATCATGGTCCAAAGGGAGTCGAGACAAGTTTTATCCCCTTTGAATAAAAATCGATTTCTAAACCAATAACAATATGGAGTGTGAATTATATTCTACTCGAATATAAATTTATCCCCTAAGGGATTGAAATGAGCTGTTATGAAATATATATTCTATTTGAATATAAATGGATTTCGAACATGAACTAATTTGGAATAAATGAAATCTTTGATATGAAACATATTCGACTTGAATACATAAATCGATTGTTTGAAATATTATATGATCATAATATAATGATATGGAAATATATTCAAGTTTAGAATATAATCGGTTTTGGAATTATGAGATTTTGACATGATTTTTTTTTCTAATTGAATAAATTTGGTTCGAAACAAAATATGACATTTTGATATGAAATGAACCTTTGTGAATGTAAAAGAACCAACCGATGTGAAATTGGTAAGCGTTGGTTGTTAAAGAGACCGGAGTCGACATAAGGCATACTCTCTGTCAGTGTCGATACCACTTTGACAACTGTGAACGTTATGACGTATCCAGAATGAAGTATGATGACTGGGAGGCGAGTATTGAATCGAAGAAGATGATCGATGACGAAATAGCCCTGACATTCGGGTCAGAATTGAAATGACTAAAACATGAGCTATATCGTGACTAACTGAGGTAGCCCCTTTGATTGGACACACTTCTTCGATACTATTTCTATGACTATGATGATGATGATGATTTGGGCCCATTTATGACTTCGGGAGTGTGTTCCGAGGTGGGCGGTAGTGGCTGCTATGCGTTACCACCGGTCCGGGAGTGCAATTGGTAGAATCCTACCCTGGGCATTGCCTCGAGTGCCTTGTCATATATATCCATATCGAGCCCCATACGATTTTGATTTAGTATTGCCTTCTATGGAGTGCCCTCTGATAACACCAGTACGGTGAATTTACGGTACTGTATAGACTGTTGGTGCCTATAAACGGCGTAAGGGTAATATGGTAATCCCGCTTACGCTATTTTCAGTATTTATACTTTATTGGATAGACACTGTCATAATAGCGTACTATATTATGTATGTATTAGTTTGGTAGACACTATCATAATAGCGTACTATATTATGTATGTATTAGTTTAACGGATCCTTGAGAGATGGAAAAATCCCGTAACATCTCTTGAGTTACTGTACCCATGACACTGATGTTATTTCATATTTTGATTGGCTAGTATGAGATGATTTAGTGCTGACCCGAGTGTTTGTTGTGTTTTCTTTTTATGCAATACTCTCGGGTCAGCAGATGCTTGCAGTTAGTGAAGATTCCTTTACCTTGGAGAGCGAAGACGAAGATTTGGTGTTCATCTATTATATATAAAGATTTTCCGCTGCACTTTGTTCCGCTATCATGTATGTAAGTCTGTATATGGTTAACTCTGATAACCCTTGTATGTTATGACCTATTGTATATCTTTCAACTGCTTTAACTGTTATTTAATTATTATATGTTGTCTTTCCGCTGTGAGAACTCTATTTGTCTTTCTCTTCTTTCTTCTTTTTCTTCTTTTTCCCAATAACTACCTATATTTGAGATTTGTTTGGGTCGACATGTGTGGTTTATTGTCGATTTTAAACGGTCAAAAATTGTGGGTCGTTACAGTTCCTTCGGTTCATCCTGTTCGTGGATGACTTGTACGGACGAATGTCTGACAGAGTATGCCTAACGGATCAAATAATATAATCTCTTCAAGGTATTATGTCTGGTGGCGGAGAAATTCGTTTATCTTAGCTTTTTATATCCATAATATTTTTGGAGAAATCAACTAGTGATTTGATGGGTTTGACGATGTGGCATTCAAAGTGAATGGTGATCAGATGTTCTAAAGAGATAAACGTAGCCTCAAGCCTCACTAACGGGAAATAACAAAAATTGGGTAGGCAACATGGCTAGTTGGATCGCACCCAAGCAGGCTGTATTATCACCGATCTAGAGAAAATTCATTTGTTTCACTTTCACTTCTATACCGTGAGGATTACGTGTAACACCCCACGTCCATTAATGTCACTCACAAAGGGGATGCATCAATGTCCATGAAGCGTTTTTGTTGCATAGAATAGATAAATTATAAGAATAAATAAATAAAACAACACAGCGGAAGATAAAACTTATTTTATTTCATCATAACTCAAAGAAGGTTTACATAAGTAGTTTCCAAAACCATTACAACAGGATCAGTAGTCTTTTCCAAAAACTTTAAAGTACATAAAGAAGCAAATACTTAAATAACATAAATGCATAAATCCCCACTGAGCATAAGCAAAGCCATAAAGATGAGAGAGTCCCAAGCGATACATCTACTCTCTTCAAGCAACTGAAAGAGATAGGCACTAAGCTGTAGTATTCCCTCCTTGCAAACCTGACCGGGGGGGGGGGGGGAAGAAAAGAGGTGGAAAAAGGGGGGTCAGACATAAAGCCTGGCGAGTGCGATAACTTTAACAATACAATTATCAAAATAACTAGGATAAGGCATAAGCTGGAAAATAAGGAAATGACTGTGAACAATTGGGTATGACAGGGAAATAAGTCGAACAAAGATAACGTTAAAGGCACCCCTAATCACTATACGATAATTACTATATTGCACCACTGCTAGTCACCCTAAAGGTTGATCTCGCCTACAGAACTTAGTACTGCTAATGGTAGTTTCGTGTACCCCTAGCTACCTCCATAGGTGCCATCTGCCCCTATCTCCACTAGGTGTACCCACTACACCCATTCGATCGGCTCCCTAATTCGTAGATACCTGTGCTGGCCCCACAGTGGGGTGTATCACTCCCCAAAGTGGCAACCTGATACAACCAAAAATGCACGGCTTATATCTACACGATGCAACAACGTCTCACCTACCAGCCCGGGCCCACACACGCATATGAACCCGTTGGACTTGCGTTGCCACCGCTGACCCGTTTTGACCTCTTACAATCAAATCCAGTACACGTGTCCCGTCCTCGACTTGGGTCGAGCCCACAAAGATACTTAATGGGTTACTGGATTGAAAAGGGCCCCCATGCATAACACAAGCTTTCCACCTATGCTTGTTCCCCTCTAACGTTTTTGCCCACTTAACCCCATTCTTATTCATGTCTTTTTACATGTTTCAATCTTGGTTAAGTGCATCTAATCGTATTTCAAATGCCACCCAAGGCACCCACTAAATTCCACATGCCACCCAGGGCAACCACTTAACCCCCTCATGCCCCGCTACATGTTTATCTGGTTAAGTGTTTCTTAATTCTTTAAGACCGTAACCTTGTAAAAACCTCCCACTTAGACTGGCATTTGTGGCAGCTGGATTTGCCGGGCGGGTCCGGGCAGTCTTACACCACAAACGAGCCTAACCCCGTGTCTTTACAACTGTTACGCATTTAATTTATGTCTAAGACCTCCCACATTAGACTGGCATTTGTGGCAGCTGGATTTACCGGGCGGGTCCGGGCAGTCTTACACCACAAAAGAGTCTAACCTCGTGTCTTAGGCGATTAATTACACATAATTAATCATCCCCAATTTGAATTAATTTCCCTATTCAAATTGTCAATCAATTTAAAATTTAACTATATCCATAATTGACTCAATTATGTCCATCTGTTTATGGTATATAAAATTATACCAATTAACATCACATTTAAGGCATTTATGCCAATTCTCAATGTTAAATCTTTTAATATTATCCTATTGCCCCACGTTGTACGTTCGTTCGTTTAACGTAAAATATACGTTAGACTCGAATAGTCTAACTTATGGAAAATAAGAGAAAACATCACAACATGCATAGAATAAAAACTAGATCTAAACATAAGGGGTGAACTTGCATGTGTGAATAAGGTTTTTCATCTAAAACTTGCATAGGCCAAAGTTACAAACTTGCATAAATTATGGGTGTCATAGATCTAATTATAAGGTGTAAACTTGCATAGGCAATAGTTACAAACTTTACATGATTCATACTCCAATATATGTATACTTGCATATGTAATTTATGCAACATAAACTATGGTGTAAACTTGCATCTAAAACATGTAAATTAAGATCTACATGTAAACTGGCATATAGAATTTTGTATATTAGTGTATAACTCATACATGTCTTAGCCTAAACTTTAGATCCAAGCTTACATAAAATAGATATCATGAAACATGTAAGGTTGTATATGATTCTTACTAACTTGCCTATGATTCATATCTAAATTAACATCTAAACTTGCATATAGAATTATCAAGTTAAACTTACATATGATTTAACATATGAATTAGTTCTAACAACATAACCAAACTAGCATATGAAACATCATTATGAATTGATTGTACATAAGCCAACAATTAACATAGATTTACAACATAGATGATAATATCATAGCTTTACAACATAGATAATAACATCACAGATTTACAACATAGATAATAACATAACGATCAATGATTCACAACATAACCATATAATCCAAATCATAACTCAACCTCATTAAATTGTTAATTATCTTATTAAAGAAATCGAACTCACAAAAAGAAGGTCTTGCGTTCTGAAATCTGAGTTCTGAAATTGATTTAGCTCGCCTTTGTAGTAGATTCGTTATTGTTTAGATTAGAGTTGAATAGAATTGAGTTGATTAGCTTCGTTTTCCCTCTAGTTGGTGGCGGCTACTCTAGGTTACAAGATGACAGCATAACGACCATGATTTCAATTTTTATTTGATTCTAAGGTTTGAGTCTACACATGCTTATATAGAATTTCAATTTAATTATAGCCGTCGGATGATCTTAGGGTTAATCAAAACCATTCAGTCGGGATAGGGTGACACCTCAGCCCTAATGACTCAGCAAGGAGTCAGAAAGGACTCAGCAATGAGTCACAATATGGATCAGATTACACCAGAAAGCTGTGCAGGCTTTCTGCTCGGCCTAGGCGCACTTGGCAGGTGCGCCAGTGCAACATTTATACTGGCGCACTTCCCAAGTGCGCCAGTGTATCTATTTTTTTTCCGTCTAACTTCGTTCGTCCATATCTCCTTCATCCGGTATCCGTTTTACGCAAACTCGGACTCTATCTCAACCAGAATTCCGAGACGAACACAATGGCGCAACCCGTTTCTCTTAATTCTCACATCTGAGATTAATTATTCTTTAATTTAGTTAATTTGATCATTCAAAAATTCGGGGTGTTACATTACGGTTGGAAAGCCAACAACCGTGGGTGGTAATACATTCGGTCTACTCAAGCTAAATGAGTAACCGATCATGTGCGGCAGGGTTGCAAGATGTTCTTGTTGAACCCCTGTGTATCCCCCCTAGAGTACACTGATCGGAAGGTGGTCTCACACCTTGTCATAGTTGGAATCCATTCTCCAATAAGCATCTTACAATTTTTGATTATATAATATTGAATATTTAACACGTGAGATGCAAGCATTCTGCTTGATGGTTATTTATGATTGATTGATAGACGCTATTGTAATATCACTGGATTTTGATATATCAAAAATGTTTGGGTTATCGTAAGGTACAAACCGTCTGTGTTTATGTGTGAACTGGTCTTATGATTATCCTTTTCTTTCAAAAAGGATTTCTAAAGTTAAGCAAGTTGTTTGTCATATGAATTTATCACTGAAAGTATTCCAAACTGATTTGGGTGAATTCTGCTTTGCTTCAAATGTGCTCGGGTCAGACTGAGTATATTATTAGGTTAGGTATCGCTTGGAACTTCAGTAGAGGAGCTGGAGTCGAGACGTATACCCATATTTACTGGTATTAGTTTATTCCGCTGTGTGTATTGATTGATATGAATGTATATTGTGGTGTTGTAATCGTATATATACCGTTTCATTTTGTAAGAAGAATTTTGATATATTATATTTTGTCCATTCCGCTATGAGACTCTGATCTTTTTATTCTTCTCTTCTAATATTTCTTTCTTTCATCTCTAACCCTCTAATTTCTTTCTCCTAACTATTTGCTTTTCTGTGCAATTTGAGTTGACGTGGGTTGTTAGATATTGACTTAAAATGAATGGAAAAAGTGGGTTGTTACACAAATACTTGATTTTGAGTATAATTGATCATACAACCTCTTTAATAACAGTTTGACCTTGGCCCGTGATAGAGTAGAGGTAGTTCAATGGAGAATCAAATCAAAGTAGTTTGATTGATTCTATTTGAATTTGACTAGAATTATTCTAGAAAACTTAAGAGAATGGAAGAGATGAAAGAAAGGAGAGAAAGTGAGAAAATTTATTTGAAAACTCATTTGGAAAAGCCCACATATAGAGGAATAATAATTATGTCTTTTTTGCGATAAAAATACACCTCAATTTAATATTTGAATTTTAAACTTTATCCCTAGCATATCAACATATATATCTTTATATGTCGACATATTCTTCATATTTTGAAGAAAAAAATCATCCTATTTTAAAAGTAGTTTGAAAATGTTGAATTTTGTAAAATCTTTTGATACCTGGTATACTTATTAAAATATAAGATATACACATGCTAACTAAAGAAAACCCATAATGCATTTTAAAAATAGTTTTAAAAGTTTAATATATACAAGTTTAAATATAAATTTCTCTTAAGTAGAAATATATTAAAAATAAAATATAATGAAAATATTTGAAATATAAATATCAAATAAGTAAAAAAAAAAATGGTACAAATTTTAAAACTATAGGATATATTAAGTAATAAATCTAAAAATATAAAACACATAAACACTTATAATATAAATTCTTTGGAAAGACGTTTTGAAAATTATTCTAAAAGCTAAGATATTATAAAATCATTTTGAAAGCAAGAGAGATCAACACATGCTATTGGAGCTTTAACAAAATATTATAAAACTTCATTGATTTTTCTTCATATCTTGAATCTTCGATTTCTAACTCTTTAGTCTTTGTATCACCCTCTTGAATGTGCTCTTGATACCATGTGGTCTTCTTTATCATCGCATGTCCAATATCCTATACTATATACAAAATATATCTTGATGACCTGTTAGCATATATACTGTATACAATGTCATATGATTATTGTCATCAAAACCAATATCCAACACGATTTACTGAAAGAAAATATAATACGATCTATCAAATATTTTTTATGTTAATAGTAAAATTTGACCTATTTTTCAAACTATCGCTTTGGATTTCACTAAATCAATTACTAAAAGTACTAAGATATAATAAACTTGAATAATCCAATAAAGGTTTGGTTAATTCTATTAAACCAATTTGCAGCTCTTGTAAAATGACATCGCTTTTATCAATAGTCTATGTCCCTTTAACTAAGTTTTTGCCTATAAGCCGGTTCCATCTTTAGTTGTACATCTTGCCTTTTCCTTTTGCTTTTTTATTTAATAGAAAGAGGACAAGGGTTCTCTTTAAAACCATGCTTAAATTTTGAAAAAAAAAAAAAATTGTTAAACCGATAACAAAAAATAGTTTAGTTTACAAACCGAACTCAAATAATATAGTTTCTTAACTAAATCAAATAGACCGAAATTAACTTTTTCGATTGGTTAATTTATTTATGATCGAATATTGCTCACCCTACTTGTTTGTAACTCCTTAAATTTTAATTTAGGGTATTGTTAAAGAGATTTTATTTTTGGATAAGAGCGAACACATTTTAATCGGGCTTCACCCAAAAATAATTATTTTATGGGACTCCGTCGAAAACAAAATTTGATAGCACACAGTGAAAGTTGAAGAATTATTCGGGGGAATCCCATTGAAAATTAAAACAAAAATCGACACTCCTTCACTCATGATGACTTTCAATGAGATTTTTCAATGAATAAAGCAAAATCCGGCAAAAACGATTATTGGAGTATAGATGACATTTATAACTAACTTTTTCTTTTTTTGCTTAGAGGGACAACCCTTTTGGTTGGCATTCCAGGATTAAAAATTTGCAAAAATAAAAATATAACCCATATTATTCAAATTGGACTCTAATAGCAGTCATTTCTGCATTGTTTTCTTTCAATATAATAAAAAATAAAAAGATGCTTAAGTATCTGCTGTAATAAAATTGGGTGGTTCAGGAGCGGGTGCTTTTAGCACTAAATTTTTATTTTGTTCGAAATACGAGGTAGAGACATGAAATTCGAACCCTCCACCGCCCAATTGATCAAACAGCTATAATTCCCCATCAAAATTCCTAAACCAAAACCCTAACCTCATCGCACATTGTGCTGGCTGACTTGCCTGCGACTAAGCTGAACCCCGTTGCGCTCGCCGCCTCTTGCAAATCACAACCCTTCACTCTCCGCCAAACTGCCCTCGTTGTCGTTGCCGTCGACGTAACCTTTTGCATATCTGCTTTTCTCTCGTCCGTTGTCATCGACGAATCTGGTTTGTTCGCTTCCATTGCTGCTAATATAGGTATCGGATTATTCGGTTACTACCTTGAATACTTCTGCAAATATCCTGATTTTTGGTTTACTTTTGGTTTTTTTTTTTTTTTTTTTTTTTTTTTTTTTTTTTTTTTTTTTCCCTCCTTTCTTTTTGGTTGCAGATACCTCTATCTGATTTATCTTGTTTATGCTAGCATTCTTGTTTGGGATAATTCCCCCCCTTTTTTTTTTTAATATGAAATTATTATCATTAGTACTTGGTCCATTCCGTCGACGCTTATTCAGCTGCTGTTTGATTTGGAATATGCTGTCTTTATCTTACAAAAATTAATAGTTTTACATGTGTAGGTTAAGATATTTGATACTCAGGGATTAGTGATGTTTGTAGGAGTATACTGAATTGAGTCATTGGCATTCTTGACAGTAGATGTATGTGATATATTGCTAAGTCTATTACCATCCCTTATTTTGCCTTTCCCATGCTTCTAGAAAATTTACACTCATCTCGTTGTTTTCTTTCCCACCCTGCTATTTTTCCAAACTGCCCATGTCTTGTTTTACTTATTTTCCTCCTTATGTTAAAAATTAAGGGCATTGTTAATGACACTAAATTTGGGTAAGTGGGGGACTCGGCTGAAATTCGGCAAGGTTTTGCCGTATTTGTCCACGGAATTTGACGGGATGTGACTGAGTTTAAGCTTGGAATTCAACAAGAGCTGCTGAAAATGGGAAAAATCAAAAAAAGATGGAAGTATACTGAATTTTTGTTTTGTTCTGTGTCCCTCCCCCCTCTTATCATTTTTGGTGTGTCATTAACATTTCTAATTAGGTTAGGAATAGTTCCTAGTGCAAAACACATTAGGAATGCAACAATTCCAATTACACCTGAATTACATTATTACCATATCCTAGTTATGATTATGAAAATCTATGAAAAAACATACATAAATTGTTTATCATCATGATGCACAAAAAAGGTAGAAACCTTAGCGTTTCTTCTTCGTGATTATCCATTTGTGATTCCAGTAGATCAACATCTTCAAAAATTTCATATTTATTTCCATCTATCTATTCAGAACAGAAGAAACTTTTGACTATAGATAGGAAATTTGGAGAATGAAAAAAATAATATGAGTATACATCCAATTCATTTCGATCTAATAAGTACAATGATAAAGATATTGTTAACTGTTAAAATAAATTACCAGGGTAAGAAAGGACAAATGTGAGGTGGGAATTAAATCAGCCTTGATATATTTGGTGCTTCATAGAATACTACCAAAAATAAGTTCTGCTCATGCCAACTTGTATGCTACACGTATATAAATATCTTGTTAATCAGGAATATGAATAGTAGCAACAAAGAACCTTTCTTTTATCCGCTTTTCTTTTATCTGCTTTTCTTTATCTAATAACTATTAAAGTATCACTTTGTCATATTAGGAAGTTGGGTTTGTTGTTTTATCAGGAGCAACAGTGGTACTTAAAATCTCCATCGTTCCAACAATCATATCTAGTTTGTTTTCTTAAAACATGCTCTAGAGAATAGGATAAATAATTTAGTATTGATTGCTTATTTTTAGCTGGAAGTTATATATAATTTACATGCATAGGTTATTAAAATTAGAATAGAAAAATAAAATGTGAATGAAAATGATAAAGTAGTGTGCATTTTGCTTAGCTCAAATTTTGCAATCGAAGCTCATTGACTTCATATACATTTGTATATGTGTCCCTTCTATGACGAAGTATGATGTTGGACTAGCATCTAATGTGATATTTTATTTTGAAAATTTAGAACCCAGGACAAAATTTTAGGACTTAAACCGTGCATTTAATCTTAAGAGAAGGCCATCAAATTAGTTTTCTTTTATTCCTACCGTTGGGTTTGTTGTTATGGTGTTAATTTGTCACACAAAAGAGAACATCGAGAATAAAGAAAATTCACTAATATAATTTCTTAAGTGACCATGGGTCGCCTCAACAATAGAAGGCTCCTGTAATTCTTGCTTAGGCAAAGAAAAGTTTTTATGTTCAAAAAAGGGATTGCATAGATTCACTATTGTTGGAATCTGCCTTTGTGAAGCCACCCTATATATATATACATATATATACATACATACATACACACACACACACACACACACACACACACACACATATATATATATATATATATATATATATATATATATATATATGATCGTGATATTAGCAAAAAATATTAACACCAAAATTGTGTTATTAGTTTTTTATTTTATCTCCATTATTCACTGTATCAATCTTAATATTTTCTGTTCTACGAAGCACCAAATATATCTGTTTCAAATACATGTATATTCAACATATTCACAAGATTGAAATGAAATTGTCGATGAAGGAGTTCGAATATTAGATTAATTCATAAAATCTGTTTTAAATATATGTGAAGAGTCATGTTCGATTGAACAACATAATAATTTATAAGTTGATTTACTATCATAGCACAACACTAGTCAGTTTTCTTATATGAAATTAGAGAACATACATTACCAATTCTATAATGCTAATTACAAGGTTTTTATTTCCAATTCTGAATCATCCATATTCACGTGGTTCAGTAAAAAAAAAAAAAAATCAATCAAGTTCGATTTTTCGTTGTTGTTTTAATTGACATCAAATGAACTCAATAAAGTTATGAATAGGTAGACACATTGTAGGTTGAGTTTGTATGAACCATAAATTAGTTTAATATAAGGAGATCAGAAATTTTATATTAGTTCAATATAATTGACGTTTTAGGAAGTTGCAAATTTTTACAAATATAGGACGTTCTGCACATCCAAAGCAACTTTTACGTTTCCAATGCAGCAACATTATTAAAAATGTCTATTCCTATGCAGCAACATTAATACAAATGTCACTTTCAATGCAACTTTTAGTTTTCCTCCAATGCCAAGGTGAAACCCGTAAAAGCAAGAATAAAGGTCGCATGAACTGGAGGGAATATTAGACCATATTAATGTTTGGCCAACTTTTCTTAATATGTGTGCAAATCTGAAAAACGACTGGAGGGAGCACTAGTTTAATCCAAGAGATTTTAAAAGAATCCGAGATTTAATTAGTTGTATGAATTTTGTTTGGTATTGAACATCATCCAATATCTATCTAGTAAATTTGCATCCCATGCAAGTTCCTATTTTTTTTAACAAAGTTTCACACATCCTTGATTGGAGTCTACAATGTATAAATAGCTAGGAGTGTGGACTGATATCTTCAGCCCAAAGCCCAACCCAAACACAACATCAAATACTTATCTTAACATGCAGCACAGCCCAAACTACAGGAACCTACTCGATAAAACAAGGCAACAAATATCACTACAAAAAAATTCTGAATTCCATACGCCAATTTGGCGTAGGGATGGCGTAGGGAATCGAATTTCCCTACGCCATCCCTACGCCAAAAAGGAAGTCGGAAAACAGCTCGTCGCAAATATTTCCCTACGCCATCCCTACATTAATTTGCCTGCGCCATACCTACGCCAAATTCCCTACGCCATACCTACGCCAAGTTCCCTACGTCATACCTACACCAAGTTCCATACGCTATCCCTACGCCGTCACTACGTCACCTCTACGCGAAGTTTCATATGCCTCATTACCCCTTCCCTACGCCTTCCCTACGCATTCATACATCAAAAATCAATATGGTAGTTTTATATTTATCTTCGTCTACCACAAATCATAACAAAACCGAATATATACAATATATATCAATAAAAACATTGATATAAAATGAACTTCATGGTCGAATTACCATAAACTTGCTACAAATCATGTTCAACAAACAAACAATAAAGTTGCTACATAACTCAAACATGATCATTTCATCTAATTCAAACATCGTGTAATGTACCTTACACAAATAGAACATCAAACTCACTATCAAAACAAGATTAATTCATAAAGTACGTCATATTTGATGTTCTTGCTCTCGCTATAACCCTTGTAAAAACTCTTGTACACAACTCATTTGTTCTTCTAGTTTGCTAACAGTGACTCTCAATTCTTGATTTTTATCTCTTAACTCTTCTACTTCCTTCTCAAGCTTTTCTGTATGATCTGTACCTCCAAATCTAACGGTGTATGTGTTGTCTTTGTATATCTACACATAAAAATAATATCCCAATTAGTACAATAAATACATTTCATATTACAATCAAGTAAAATGTTCATAAAATTTTTAACCCAATTAGTAAAATAAATTCGTAAAGAGAGAATTCATGTGAAACAGCAACTCGAGTTGCTGTGAATGTTGATGTTTCACAGCAACTGAAGTTGCTGTGTGCAACAGCAACTGAGGTTGCTGTTGCACAGCAACCATAGTTGCTGTGCACAGCAACTATGGTTGTTGTGCACACAGCAACCGAAGTTGCTCCTTTGGCGGATTATATTAAGACCCTGCATGATATATACATATTAGCAGCAGTTCTTTTGGTGGATTATATATTTTTTTGTAGTAGGAAATTCTCTAAAAGGGGACATTTGTACTGCAAATACTTGCACTTTTGCAAAAAAGTTTATTTTGATCATATTAAGGTTCAACTAGAAGAAGTTTTGATTTTCATGCGAGTGCGCGCGCACACACATAAACAAGATAATTTTGAAAGGATGATTTAAAACCTGATTTTGAGAATAAGGGGAAATTTGACATAATCAGGGTATGCATGCAAAAAAAAAAAAAAAAAAAAAAAAAAGAAGGAAGAGATACACAGGCTGAAGTGTACAAATATAACTCATGATTTCCAAAATATCATTGTTTTCTTCTTTTAAATTCCAGTTTCTTTTTCTATCCAAGTACAATTTCTAAACTTAGATTTTCTGAATCTTGATTTATATCAAATCAATATGTGTATGTTCAATTGTATTTTTGGAGTTATACTCATGGAGATTGAGCTGAATTCTTATCAGCCACCTTTCAACATATATTTCATTTTTAACTAATACGGCCAAAATTTTGGAATTGTTAAAGTTGACAATTTTTTTAGAATAATAATTATAAAGTGTTATTATATGAGAGATAGAAACAAATTTTCATTCTGTTCTTGATAAGAAAGTTTGCTGAAAAATTCTACTTTTTTTCTTCTGCTATTACTAATTCTTCTTGGCAAAGATAGAAAACTTTAAACTTTTTTAGCAGCATATAACATCCTATATAAAATTAGGCCTAACTGCATCCACTTAAGGAAGGCAATCCTCACCCTTGAACGTGATTTACCAAGGTATGGAAACGTTTGCTGCTTAGAAAGCATATGACAAATGCATGCATATTGTATAAGAATGTAAACTAGCCAAGACCAATGGGAATGATATAAAGTATAAACTTAATGCTAACTGAGGAACCATGAAACTCAAATTGAACAGATTTAATGCCATAAGACTATTAAAGAAACTGAGGAACAGAAGACTTACGTTTGTTGGTGATTCTTTGAATAGAAACCAATGGATCTCAATGGTTTGTCTTCTAGATTCAGCATAAGTCTTCGGAAATTATTAGATCACTGACATCATTTAAAGCCGAGGTATTATAATTTTATCTATATCCAACATTCTGACTTCATTTAGTAATAGGGTGTATGTGGAAGCTTTTTATATTTAGATAAAAATCCATTCATTTAACGGTCATATATGTTAGTATAGTGGAAATTTTTATACCTAAATGCATGATGATTTGGAAAAAAATAAATTGGTTCTTCAATTAAACAATCTTAACCATCACTGCATACCATATATGCCCATTATGAGTGACGGCAAGAATAATACTAGACCATTACCTGCAAATCAGACTGTCAAATTATTTAATGCAAATTGATGATTTTTTTAAGGAAATACCAATGTGAAAGAAATATTTTAAAAAGTGACTCATACAATTAATTTAGAAACAAACTGTGATAAAAATGACTCATATAATTCATTTAGGGAGAGGTAAAACAAGCAGAAAATAAAGTTACAGCAGAAACTTACTAAATGAGTTTCCTCATAAGATTGTGAACTAAAGATAGAATCCTATATCTGCAAACAAATATAGGGGAAAAAGAAACAGTCATAAATAAGGAGTCTATTATTCATTGTAATAAAAATATATAAAAAAGGTCAAATATTACATTAACTATCATATAGTCACTTTTGCTTTAGTCCCTTGCCAAGCATGGAAGAATATAAGATAAGATTCAATGCACAATATAAGGTAATCTCCTTGTAATCAGTCCCATAGTGAAATCCTAAATCAGTATTGATTAAAAAGCCAATATGCAGCACAATTTACATTTTTGACATTAACTAAATATGATATTTGCTGCAGCAACAACTATAATTTAAAAGAAAAAGTATTCCATATTTGTGCAACTATAATTTTAAAAGAAAAGGATTTTTGTACACATGCAAATTTAGAATGCTCAAATACAAAATACTGCAATATCTAATAATATACTTAATTTTTGTGATAAGTTTTCTACCTGAGCATGATCATTTTTTTACAGAGAACATAATGTTATGCAAAATCGTAGATCCATTCATTACACATTCAAATACATATTATTATATTTTCAAATCATATGTCGAACACGTACAGCACCCATGAACTCACCTAGCACATACCAAACTAACACACACACTCGTACAGGCCTAGGTGAAAATGCATACAGACACCAGCTCCTTCCATAAACACTCTCAACACAACCCACATTTATGCAAGAATACCCTGGACAATACACATATACTCATGCATAAATTCACAACCACTCAGCATATCTCTAAAACACGTGCAGGAAAAAAGAAGCACTGCGTTTTTATCTGAGCATACCTTTTAAACAAATTATTGGAATTGAATCAACATAGAACTCAAAAAACAAACCTTTTTTGCTTCAGAAATTAGAATAGCCAATGGAGTGTTGGAAAAAATTTCTCCAAGAGATCGATACAGCAAACTACAGCTTCAAATTTTATGTCAAAGCTTATCCTTTCCATAGCAACAATAACTAGAAACAAAAATAAAAAAATCATCATTTACATTTACCAATAAATAAACAATTAGCTATACAGTTACCAAAAACTATCTATGTCTGTTTTTCTACAACACCTCACAAAATATATGAACCAGCATACCAACTCTGTTTCAATCATCTTCCAATAAAAATAAATGACATGGTTAAGCATCCATACATGCAAAGCTTGTCCAACATAGCAGAAGCTAACGCAAAATGTAGTGTGGATTTTTTACTAGCAGTTCTTTATTTTTGCATTTGCATTAGTGGTTTTCTTAAATTCACATAGTCGTGTATGTGATTCTTCGACAAGTTATGATAACTTATCGGATGAGTTCATTTTGTAAACAAATAGATCGCCAACTAGAATTCCCGTGAACTGCATTGACATGGTAATGCAACTACAAGCACGGAAGTTGATAATTATTGTCAATTTTTGTGAACTGAAATGAATAATACAAGCACTAAATATATTTTTGACACGCTGCAAGTTTATTGTCTGAAGACCAAAAAACCGTGCTCTCTGTTATGAACTTGTAACAATACAAAAATAGTAATCACCTTTGGCGTCGATATGCAATAAAAATGGAACAGAATAAGCAGATGGAGTCGGGATATTGAGAACTAATCCAATATAAATTATATTTGCAGTGAATACATCCAATGATTGAATGATGAAAAATACATTTAATAATTGAATGATGACAGATGAGAAACTAATCAAACATATATGTTGCTATTTTCATTACTTATAAACTCAGCAGATTCTATAGTATAGCATTAAGTGATTATTGAGCTACACAGGTATATATATAATCACATGCAGTTTACAATGTTTTAAATAAATAAATAATTTGCTTCAATACTCGACTTGAGAAGCGCCCTAAGGAAATGGAAGATAAGAAGTCTTGTTCTCAAAAGCTTTTTACTTCTAAGGCTTATGCCTCAATAACTTCAGGTGTACGAAGCGTACATCTAGCACGTCTTAAGCTGCTGAGTTGTGCAATTCTAGAAATATTTTACCCGTAGTTGCACATATTGATACTAATAGAAGTTACTAAACTTATATAATTTAATAAAAACAAGAATTTTTTTTTTAAGAAAATGAAAGCTAGGTGTTTTTCTGCTTTTTAACACAGACATGATTAAATAAGATTGTTTTTAAAACAACGATAAGAGTTTCTAGCGGATTTTCTCGCTACTATTTAAAGAAAATTTCTTAATAGACTTCATTGAATATGAAAATAAATTTTGCAAAAAGGAGAAAGTAGAATTTCATACATTCTCCAAATAAATTTTGTGAAATTGAAACTGGAGTCGTATACTTTCCAATTACAGTAATGTGGCATGTTGTTAAAACACATTTAACAGCTCATACAACTCTTAACAAAAGATGTCCACTGTAATTAAATCGAATAATTTCTTTTATATTTACAATTTGTTCCACGTTCTTCACACAAGGTCCATCGTTAACTTATCTAATCCAATTTAATAAATTTGAAAGGGTACCTGACACTAAAGAGGCAGCAGCGCGACTAAGGAGATAGGACTGCGCGGCAGAGGGACGACGCAGAAGAGGGAAGGCGCGGGATGGACGGGGGATCGGCGATGAAGGAGCGGCGGCTCTGCTAACTGGCGATGCGGCGGCTCTGCTAATTGGCGATGCGGCGAATCGAATGCGGCTGCAGCGAGATGATTTAGGGTTTTTTTTTTCTTTTTTTTACCGTGAAGAACGTTGGAATTAAAAGGCGTGGAAATGGACAGGGTGGAGCGGTTTATTTGAACGGATGCGGTTATTTTGACCTTAATTTCATAACCAACAAAGTAAATTCCAACCCATATGAAAGGCGTAGGGAATGAGTAGGGAATTCCCTACGCAGTCCCTACCCCATTCACATATTTTTACGTTTTCTCTACGTCGCGCCTACGCCGCGTAGGGATGGCGTAGGGAATTTTGGGTTGGAAAATTGGCCTTTTTTTTGTAGTGTATTCATGCATCAGTTAACACCCGCACAACTCAAAACATACTAGAAAATAACCTAGCGCTACATCTATAATGGTAGCTATCCTCAGCACCAAAATCTACTGTCTGAATCAAAGTGAAACACCAAGAGATAACTGTGATTTTCAATCTATGAGAGGCGAATCCTTCAATTTGACCCAGAGCATCCTAGCAGGCCCCTCCCAATCGAATGATATCCGATCTTTGCTCTTTGATTGTATTGGAAATGGAGGATTATCTCAAGTTGCTTCACGTGCCTGAGTCTTAGAAAAGACAAGTTTTACTACATTTGGATATGTTGCAGTATATACTACAGACCACTTATCAAGTAAGTTTGTTACTAAAAACTCATAAAGCAAAGATACGATGATGCTAACAAGTTAATGTAGAGGAAGAGAAAAGAGCCTTGCCTGATAATCTGGATGCTAAACTCACTCATTGTCTATTGCAGTTTGATTGAGTGATTATGAATCAGATGGTGAATTTAGGAGGGTTATTGATCAAGCTGCCATTCATTACAGATCTCTTCATCCGAATGATTGATTTAACTTTGTGTTTTGATTCTTGTGCTCTAGTTTTTATAATATTCATGATAACGTCACGAAGGAACCGCTCACTTCTTGGTCTGACACCATCAAAGATGCAACATTTTTGCTCCTTCCATATGACATGCAACTAAATGATAAACCATTATTTGTAGGTGAATTACACGTAAAGAGGAGACTGTTTAAAACTTTCTAGTTTCTTTTGCCATTGCAATTACCAGTTTTTTTTTGCATTTGCACCCAATTGGATCCACGCAAGATATGGACAAAACATGGGTCTATCTGCCAAGGTTCTTAATTTTTGATTAATAATTTCATACTTATAATTACTATTTAGGTTTGAATATAAACGGGTTATTTTTTCCCTGTAGAATGACTGAAGAATATAGGCAAGCCGTCCGAAATTTCGTATACAAGCATGTAGAAAGCAAGGGAAGTCCTGAAAAAATCATTTGCCCATGTCGTCAATGTAGAAATCTTGTTAGGCGTCCTCCAAGAGAAGTTGTGTCAGATTTGGTCTGTTTTGGAATTGATCCAACATATGATGTATGGATCTTTCATGGAGAATCACGCCATTCACAAAATGAAGCTGATGAAGCCGCTGACTGCCAACCTAAGCAAGTAAGTCAATATTATCATGGATGCATTCTTGAATAAGCGTTTGTTGCATCTACTCTGCATCATAAACCAGTACAACTTAAATATTATCAAAACTGAATCTTCTATGAACTAGAAACATTTTTTATTTCAAGTTTCTGATAAATCATTGCACCATTAGTTGTAATTAATATTTCTAGAATTAGTCATTTCACAACTCTATCCAGGATTGTATGGTCAGACTTCAATCAACCGCATTGTCTTTTTGATGAACAATGTAGATTTTGGTTTTGTGTTGGTATTTGTTTGCTCAAACAAAATATCAGTCATATTTCGCCTTGTTTAAGTTCTCTTCTTCTAACAGTCTAAGCATTTAATTTTACATACAGGCCATAAAACGGGAACAGCTTATGTTGCCTGAAGGGATAGGAATATGAATAAAAGATGGAAATTTCTTTTCTTTTCTTTTTTTTTTTTTTTTTTTTTTTTTTTTTTTTGAGATGATAGACTTCCTCAATTTACTGCATAGCAAAAAACATATTGGATTTTTAAGATAACTAGATGGATATTTCAATTTTGTCAAATAATTTTTGTCCAGGGAAAAAAAGTGATAATACCACCCAACCTAGCGGAACCCGATTTAATTTAATCTAAATCAGGCAGTCTGATTTTCTGTATGTCATCATAGGAAAAAAAAGTTAAAAAATTGTCAATAATAAAACAACAATTGTAAGAGCTTGTGTATCCTTGCTTCATATCCCAAATTAATTTCACCAATTGATTCTTATATTATTATTTTGAAATAGCACTTTCTGCCTTGAGAGTTACAGGGTTGGGTTATTTTAACTGATTGACAACAGCTTTTAATAAGATGGCATGCACATCAAATCTAGGTCTGATGGATACACATCAATTTTTTCAAGCAGTAGTTTTGCATATTTGAAATTATATGACATACATACAACTACATATATAAATGACGTGGTTTTGATTAAATAATTGTGCTTTTTGTTTGCAGCCAAATCAAAGTAGCAACAACGTCACAAATGATGGCAATATACAAGCTCACGGTCAAAATAGAAAATGTAAATTATTAAGTTGGCAAAGGGATGTTGTCGCAGAAGCAACAATTACGTCTACTGATCCTACCGCTTTCGTGTACAATACACCATTAGGAGTAGATGCTTGGAAGGTTCGGATCGATTCTATGATAGAGCCTGAAGCTATCCTATATAGGCCTATATCATATGTTAAAACTATTGGACAAGCAGTTGGGACAACTGTTGCTTGGGACAAGGACTTTATCTCATTTGATTAGTACGTGTTTGTACTCTTATTAACATATTTATGGATTTATGATTTGTGATTGAGATATGAATGCACGAATTGTGTAAACTTTAATTTTTTTATTTTAAATGCAAGTGGTTCGTGTTGGTTAAAGTAATGTTGATCTTGATCGAGGTTATTATTAGTGAAATTTTAATTGTAGTATTATGAAATTTATGCTTAATGGTAGTAGTGAAAAATGTATTACAATTGCATGTTGTAGTTGTAAAAATTTCAAAATCAAGTGCAATTTTTAACGCAGTTGATGAAAAATATTGTTAAAATATCAATTGTGAGGGTCTGAAACAATTGTAGTAGATTATTTTACAACTTATAAAACAATTGTCTAAACTGCTAAAAAAAACTATTGCAATTGCTATAAGTATTGTAAAAGGGGTTTATAACAACTGTTGCAATAAACTGTATCAAGAGCCCGTAGCAGTTGTAAAAAGTCTGACTATCAAAAGCGAGTGTAAATTGTATTTTACAATTGTGAAAAGAAGTCGTAAAAAGATTTTTTGCAACTACTTTCGAGACTGTCATTGATAATTGTATGATCGATTCTAGTACGCCTTATTGATGAACATTCATTGTAATTGATCTATTACAACTGTATTTAACAGTCGTGAAGGTGTACTTTTGTTGTAGTATCAAAAAGAACTCAAGGATAGTATCGGTACAAAGTATCAAGACTGATATTGAAATAGGACATTCTATGACCACAACGTCCAAGACTGATGTTGAAATAGGACATTCTATGACCACAACATCCGTAAGAAAGAAAAAAAAGGGGGGGGGGGGGGGAGCATGTGCATACCATTTATATTGACGAGCACAACTCAATCTATGTGTAGTTGAAGTCGTTGGATGATCTCGAGGATATATAAATAGATCCAAAAGATCCTTCGACAGTTCTGAAGATAAGAAAAAGCCTGCATAGAAATCAAAGAGAATTATCAACACATGTTTTTTTTATATTTACGTTAGAAATCAAAGAGAATTATCAACACATGTTTTTTTATATTTACGTGTGGAACCTTAGACTTCACTCAAATCATTGCTTGTCGGTCTTAGTAAACCCCACGGATAGCGATATACCTCGATTTATCAACACATGTTTTTGCTTGACACACTCAGATATGGTAGAAATATACCAAGCTGCTATCTACCATGCACTCAACATAGATCCAATGCTCACATAGTTAGAAGCACAAATCCTTAGATCAGGAAAATTGAGAACTATTTACAAAGAAGTCCAGTTGGAAATTGAGAACTTGCCTATACTGCACTAACATCAACAAAATTTGCCTAAAAGACGGATTTCCTCAACATAGATTTGATCAGTTAGTGGACGAAACAAGCTGTTATGAATTGCTTGCATTCATAGGTGCATATAAATGTTACAACTTACAAGTATGTTTAGAGGAAAATCAAAAATATACAAGTTTTTTGATAGACAAATGTTTATACTGCTAAAATGTTACACCGTTCAGACTCAAAAATGGAGTGATCTACTAAAAGTTAGTTAACTCGAAACAAGTTTTCAGATTAGATTGGAAAAAGCGCAAAGGCATACGTGGATTACATGTTTGTTAACTCGAAAGTAGCACCGAGTCACACACGTAGTTTGGAAGGAATTATTGCAATCTTAAATAGAACTCGACGTTAAATCATTTGAAGTCTACTTTTTCCATTTAGTTAAAGAAGTTTCTGGAGTACATAGTAAGCGCCCACGACATTGAAGCAAATCCAAAGTAGCCTGATGCCATAAGGAAGATGCAAGTCCTAGAAAAGCCAAATGATGTCATAAGTCCATATGGTAAAGTAACCACTCTAAGCAAATTCATTTCTAAAGCAACTGACAAACATATATTATTCTTCGGCCAAATTGAAAAGGGAGGAACTTCGAATGAACAAGGGAGTGCAAAATCACATTTTAAATTTGAAAGATCCTTAGATCGGTACCCATATTATATTAAAAAACTAGTAATAAATTAGGGTGTATATTTGTATTTCAGTATGACACAACACAAGAATATGGTGTTCGTAACAGTTTTCTTCGTTACGAATTAAATTTGTAAACATAGTACCCGTGAATGACATGTGTCACAAAATTTGTAGTGGTTTAAACTATTATATATACTAGTGTGTAACACGTGCGTTGCACACGATAATATTAAAAATATAGTATTTAGAATTTTATTTTTAAAATTGGAGCTTTATTATATAACATGATGGATCTGACAAAAAATATAAACTATAAATTATTATTGTTGTTGTTGATATAAGGTATGTATTATGTATCTTTTATTTGTTTAAAGTAATTTGTTTTTTATTGTTCTTATTACTATAAGCAAGCGTTTATGTTGTAACTAACATATTATAATTATTTTAGATATATTAAAAAATATTATTTATTTCTTTTAAAAATATGGTAACTTTGAAATTATGTAATTGGTTAAAATATATTATCTTAAGAGTAAATAATCTGAATAAATTGAGAAGAATTTTATAACAAAATTATTTAGATCTTATTGTAGAGTTATTTGAAGTTCAAAATAGTATTTTTCTTAAGGTAGTGTGCGATAAATTTATTATTTATGTACATAAACAATGATAGTTATTTACAAATTAACTTTATTATTGTCGTTTATTTACATAAATGTATGCATGTGATCTACACGTCTACGTAGTTAAACACTAATTTTTTATTATGATTTTTATTAATATGTAAATCTACACATATATGACTGATATATATAGATTATTAAAATACTTTAAACTCGAGATTTCGTAAGCAATTTAAATACATATGATCTAAATATAAAAAATTAGTAAACAGTCGATGAAGTGCACATAACTATACAAATGTTAAATTATGGATATTTGAAGTTGAAAATAGAATTCTACAATGCTGATAAATTTATTGAGATAAATGAATAATAAATTAACTTTGTTAATGTTGCTCATGTATACTATTTATGACATCTAAATTATAATTTTTTTTATTTAAATGAAAAATCCGCTTGACTATTTTTTTTAGAAGAGGTACTATTTGGACGCAAAATTAGACATAGTTAGTAGCACAAGAGATCTGAGCCGCTGGATCTTTTTATCCTTATATGGAGATGTAGAATTCAAAGGGTGGTCTAATGGTGGAGATTAACTGTGTCACCAAGTATACCAAAATTTTGTATTTAAATAGACTTTCCCTTATTTTAATAAGAATATGATGTACATATTGAAACCATAACATTTAAGGATTTATTAGATAAATTAGTGAATAATTATTAATTAAATTTATTCATATAATTTAAAACCAACTTTTACGTGATTAATTGAAAATATATGGAATATGATAATGTATAAAATTATGTGATATTGAGGTGGTTTTTTATGACAACTGTAGAAATTTCAGAAGGTATGCACTTTAATTAAAATAAGAATTTTACAGAATGCACTAATGTATCAATACAAATGAATCATAAATTAAACTTGTGATTATTGTTTACGTATATAATTATGTTATGTGATTGATGTACGTACTTGTATATCCAAATGAATTTTATATTATTTATTTAATATGATATTGTGCAAATATTGAAAATTTCTTTTTTTTAATGATTTATTTGACACATCAACTACTAATAGTTTACTAAATTTAATTATAGTTTTAAGATTTGTGATTAACTCTAGTGTATGAAGTTAAATATAAAATATTAGAAAAGAATTGAGATAGCTCGGTAAAAGGTTAAAATTAAGGCTTTTGCTGTAAAAAAACCTATTTTCCACTTTTTTGTTGTTGTAATGCATGACAAAATTGTTGATATTTTTTGCTATTGTTTTCTGTTTTATTTAAAAAATCAAATTTGTACTTAGTCTCATATTTCTATAAACATTATTTTTATTATTTTTCTTCGCACAGGTGTTTTTTTTTTTTTTTTTTTTTTTGTAAGAATGACGGCAATTATTCATAGATTGGCAGGAACTAAAAGTGACAATGTTTTATAGCATGTTTTTTGACAAAAAAATGTATAGGTATTTCAAAATTTAAAGAGCATTCCCTATTGTTTATGTTATATTGTATGTTGCGTGACTTACGTGTTTTAGTTTAATCAAAATGCAATTTTATCGTATTTCATTGATATGAGTGTGACACGTATTATTGAATTTTTCATATTGTCATCTGAATTAATGAATATCGCTTAATTACATTATCTTATTATTTTAAACTTAAGATTGCATAAATAATTTAAACATATAAATTGAAACGTAAAACATATGAGAAAGTGGGGTGAGTTTTATAAATAATTATGGTAATTTTAAAATAGGTATTTTAAGTTAAATGTAAATTTTATAATGATATGTATTGTAAATATATTTTACCATTTTAAATATAGGTATCTTATGTTAAATGATAAATGAAAAAAAATTAAGCTTGTATTATCATTTGAATATAATAGACTTTAATTTTGAATGGTTTGAACTTTTGTCAATTACTGAAAATCATTGGGCTTTAAACTGTAAATACTTTGGACGGAGTAATATTTTTATTTTCTATACATGCGTTGAAATTGAATATTTTGGAAATTGTATTCTAATTAGAAATTGCAACGTATATAAATAAGTGCGCACCCGCGCTTCGCACACGGGAGTTGCAAATGATTTGTGGGTTTCATGTTTTTTCTTTTGCAAAAAACTGAACATGCATATAGGCATTATTGGGCGGTGCATAATGGTTGATATTAATAACCATGTTCTACAAAAAACTGATGCACGGATGCAGTTAAAACTAAACACACATGGTAATAATAGGTTAAAGCATAACACAAACAGGAATAATTGAAATGCTATAAACCATGCATCGTAAAAGATCAAGTGAGGTCAGAGCTATTGTACGAAGAAGCAAGGGGAGAAACCTAACAACATGCATAAAAAAAAAAAAAAAAAAAAAAAGCTGAAAATTTTAAGTCAGTTTGTACGCAGCATGATAGACTTGTATAAAGGCTGTTGCATTATTATTTGGACACAACAGCCAGCACAACATACAAAAAAATACAACTAGGCATGAAATCAATTCAGTAAGTACGCTTGTTTAGAGGACACAGGTATAAAAAGAGAAAAAAAAACGTGCAGTATTGCACATAAATGAAAACATTGATTGACAACAGTTTAAACAAACATGCAGGGCCAATGTATATTTGTTTATATAAAAATCAGAAATCTCCGAATTCTCATAGTCAAATAAAAATCAATGAACAATTTTAAGAAAAAAGACATCAAAAGCTGAAGCAAAAATTTACAAACTGAAGTTGCACTTCTTCGCGTAGCTGTTAACTTATTTGGCATTTTTATATCTTTGTTTATTTCGTTCCTGCTTATAATCCAATAGCAAGCAGAAATGCGTCCATCACCTTCCTGCCAGTGTCATGTGGAAAAAAATATTAAAACCATACAATTAAAATGTGTCAGGTGCAGTGGAGCTGGCAGTATATATACAGTAGAAAATTTAAATTGCACGAAAATTTACTTTTACAGTGAAATCTATTTTGAGCATGTAAACCGCGCAAAGGTCTGATTTCATAATAACGCCCCAAAGCCAACAAAGGAACCATCTATCCATGAAATGAAGACCATTAGACCTAACACCATCTTCAAGAACATATTTTTAAAAAATACCAAATTAGATGGCAGTGATTCATATTTAGTAACAACGTAAATATTTTTACCAGTAACAAATATTTTCTCCCCTGAATTCACACTGACAGCATAGTACATATCATCATCATAAGCATTATGATCCTTGTTTTTCGGAACCCAAACATAAAATTTTCATTTAATTTTTAACATTACCACAAAAAGCCAGCAATTCCATAATTCTCCCATCCTATGTGTGATTTAAGAGGGAAAGATCAAAACAAATGAAGGAAAAATGCAATTTATTTGAAAGTGACATGTGTCACTGTAATTGTCAGTGTTGTTAAATAATTGATCGTGCAGGTAAGTAAAATGCCATAGGAAGTGCTTTGTTATACCAACTATACATGTGCAATATTAAAGCATTAGGTTACCGCATACCCCGAGAGAAATTTGGGCTTAGTATTTCAGAGAGCCTTTCACCATTAACACGGCAACTTTTCATTTGTATTGGACCTCTTCATTATTGAATGTTGGCAATTTTCCTTTTGCAGAGGCTGTCACACGACAAAGCAGTCAAACATGTCAAAATCACTGGACAAATTTTTGAACAAATGACAGCAGAGGAAGGGTACTTGTGGGTTAGATCTAGATGTCAGGACAACCAAAGTAACTTCTAGTGGTGATTGACGTCAAAATAATAGTCTTTGTGTTACCATCCATCGACGTTTGATTGATCATGGAGGTTTTGCTTCCCTATAATGCAGCGGCAATCATGTTACTTGTACAATCAACAAATGTTGATGTTTGATGATGATCAATGAGTATATTCGTTTTTACCTCTAGCGGATGTAAAATACTGAAGGATAAAAGGTACCAGTGAAGGGACATGATAAGCTATCACGTAGGCACCACCGATCCAGTCTTGTAGAATTAATATTGACAGGGGCAAGCTGAAGGAACGCAAAGCTATTCCGAAATTATTTTAGTTCTCTTAATTCTAGCTGGATGATGAAATGCTTTGGTATCTTGATAGCATGGTTTTCAATTTTGTCGGCCGTTGTCAAAGCGTTGAACTCAATGTTGATTCTATGGATCGGAAAAAACTTGTTAGATGCCTTTGCTACATTATAGTCACCAATGTACACTACACCAATTCTGCCATAAAAAAGCGACTCGAATCGTGGCTCAACTGCTCCAACCTAAAATAAGATCAACTAATTTGATTAGCTAATTCTTTGACTCATTTTCATTGCCAATGTAGTTTGCCTGAATCGATTAAAATATGTAGATACAAAAATTATTACTCACTGTAAATCAAGGCTTGACGAACAATTATCACTCCTTTAAATAAAGGTGATTGTAGTCTGAGGTAGGATATAATGAAAAGAGTGTAAAATACATATCAAATATTCTTATTCCCTAAGTGTATTGTTAGCGCAATCTAAAGTGATGAACATGAACATGCAGTTAACAAACAAAGGAGGGGACGTCAAACATAGGAATACAAATAATTTAATGGAAAAGTTATAAGAATTTGGAGAGCTCAACCATTGATTGGTTACTACTAATAAATAAAACCTTCGATTTAAACGGTCTTTAGTTGATACTTGATAAATATAATAAATTAAAACTGAAATCATATGTGGGTGTAACACTTCATGAAAAAATACTTCACAATGTGTGAATATTTAGATCACAAAACCATTGAATACCATGAATAATTAAATTATTATCTGAAAACATCCCTAACTATATTTACTATTAATAGAAAATAAATTAATATAGTCCCATGAAACCTGCATAAAATTCAGTATATTTCATTTCTTAAGTCAATCATCGTAAATGTAGTATAAAGAATTAGCAATTATAGCTTACAAAGCTTCCTTTCTAACAGAAGTATAAAGAAATATCAACTAAACTTCAAAATCGATTCAACTAACGAACTAAATATTCAAAATTTTAAAATATATTATACATTACTTTCGTGCAATTCCTTGGTATTTCGAAAATTTTATGTGTGTTATATTTGGGATAACAGCTGGATTTTTATGATGTCACTGCACAAGCTTATTTGTGGTTAATTTTAATGAGCATCAATTTTTTTTTTTTTTTTTTTTTTTTTTTTTTTTTTTTTTTTTTTTTTGCACACACATAATGCTATCAACAGCTGATATTGGATGCACTAAGAACAAATAACTAAGGATGATAATATCTTAGGTTACATTTGTACGTTTTGTTTCCCAATGACATATCTGCTGCCATTTTTTCATTGATCATCATGCATATCGTTCAAATGACATATACTGTGTAAATCAGGTATGTAATAGCAATCAATTAGCATTAATATGAGAAAAAGATAATGGTTAGAAATGAATTAATATTCTGTTTTTTTTTTTAAGGAAGCTTTCCAAATAAATTATTTCCATTTATGATATACAACATTTAAAACAATTAATCAAGCATAATTACACATGTTATACTTATCAGCTAACGTTGCAAATAGGAGTAATAAACGTCCGAGCTGAATTTGGAAAATACTAAGGTTGAGTAAAGTTACTTATATAAGCAATCATCGTAATAATTCACTTAGTCAGCCTTGTTGTACATTCAGATCTGGCACATGTTATTGTGAGTTGATATAATTTGCAAATTTTAATAAATGTTACGAAATAGGTTCTTATCTTCCCTTAATATTCAGATAAAACTGTCGTGCGACATATTAAAGTGGCTTCATAATCTTTGCGCTGTTCATTTGTTAAAATAATCAAAATTTAGCACGTTCTTCTAAAATTATCTTTATCATCTTCATTTTTGCATACCTATAAAATTCACGGGAGGGAAGATAGCCAAGAGAGAACCCCAAAACCTCAGTTCTTTTGAATCATTTGTTATCTACTATAAGCAGAAGAAGAGCTTGATATGTTTCACCTGTTTTCAACATGGATTGACACTTAGTTGTTGGACATGAACAATCAGTTGAAAAGAGAAAATTCCCAATCAAGGTCATGCCTAAAAAACCTGTAGAGAAGAATTCACTTCACATAAGCCAAAATTTGACAGTTTAGTCCAAATTTTTAATGCAACATGAAAAATGTTAGATTCAAGAATCTGTATTCTAAAATGCGTTAACATTTTAAACACTGCAATGATATATTTATTGTCTTCTGTTTCGGTAGATAAACATATCTACAAAGCTATAACCATGGCTAGACAAATAAAAGACCCGTATTACATGTTTTAAAGGTTCGTTTCAGTATTCTAAATGGAAACAATCTAATAATTAATTCAAAACCATCGAAAATTTCTCTTTTGTCGATAAATGTAATAAACAAATAAAATGAAAACACATTAATAGGCCAAGCATAAGTAAATCGACCAATGAAGAGCAAATTATAAGCATGTTTTATTTATTTATTTATTGATAAACAGTGCACAAATTATATGCATACATGAGTATGATCATGAATTGCCAAGTTGCAAAAGCACTACCTTGCAATGGAGGCGGGATGAAATTATGGTAGCATTGTAGCAAAACAAACGGCTCTACCGCGTTTTATTCAAACCAAATCGTCCCTGTACGGAAAGGGGAAAAACTAAGACATATGAAAGTGCAAATAAATTCAAGCGTAGATAGCGTAATTAAACCAAAATAACCTTTTACAAACAAAGATATTAAATTTCAATATCAATAGCAAATCAAAAATTCTAAGGAAATAGAAGCTAACATGGAATAAAACTCCAAAACTAAGCTCTTTCGCTTTGTAAATTCCCTGATCGTATTTAAAATTTTATTTATACCATAAATCTAGGAACAAACCTGACAACATGGCATAGCTAGCTACCAATAAAAGTTGAATAAACGATGAATACAACAGTCATGTTTTTCTAAAAAAAATCCCTCTATCGGGGCATCTGAGAATTGAACGGAGCAGAAAAAATTGAAATCTGAAAATGCAACAGTAAGAGGGGAACAAATAACCTTACAGATGGTGAAAAATCTGCAGATAACAACCAACTATAGAGATCCAGCTGCAGCCGCCGTAATTAAACCAAAATAGCCTTTTAGAAATTATCTTCTATCCTATTTCAGTATGATTGTACAATCTCTAAAACATGAGATCACATATTATACATACATACATACACACACACACGTATGTGTGTGTGTGTGTGGGTGGGGGGGGGGAGGTGTGTTTTTACAAACTTGGGATGAAATCCTTAACCATCAGAATCAACCAACAAATGAATGGGTGTGGAACTAAAAGGATATAGTACAAAACATTAAAAAGATGAACCAAAAATTAATATGTTGAGACTTCACACCATGCTAAATTAACTTAGAGGCGCTAAATTTAAAAGCAAACAACAAATGAAACAGTTCCTGGAATCACTACTACTCTTTCAGTGCCACCATTGACATGGAAGAAAAAAAAAATCTCTTCTTCCTTATGCAATATAGTTTTAAATAGCAACGCAAAGAACATGAAATAAAAAGGAACATTAACTATAGGTTGTCCACCTTCATGCAATAACATAGATACCTCAAATCCATTAGCCTTTAAGACAATGAAATAAAAATGTCTTAAATTAACGAACAACCAACAAAAGTTACATGAGTAGTTCAGAACTAAACAGTCATGGCTTTATGAGGCCAACCATTTCAACTTTTCCTAATTTTTATAAATGCATCCTATATATGTAGTCATTTTAAATATCAAGTATTAATTCTTTTAAACATTAAATATTGTTGTAAATATACAAATAATTTGAGATAAATTCTCAAGTCAAATTTTATGAATAATAATACATGTAAGTAAACCGAAGGTGAACATCACAAAACGATTCAGGACTAAGGTCTTTCACCTTGAAAATTCCCTGATTATAATTAAAAACTTATCCATATAACAAATCTGGAAATAAACTGAACTGGATAATAGCCAGCTGCCAATAAAAATATTCCCCTTTGTCGAAGCGGCCGAAAATCAACCAAAGGAGGCAAAATCGGAATCCAGAAACGTACGGATGGTGGAAAAGACGTACAAAAAAAAGTGGATAACAAACAACCATATAGACGTTAACCTGAAATCCAGAAACGTAGCAGGAAGAGGAGAACGAATAAATACCTTAGAGATGGGAAAAGAAATGAACGAAGGGCTTGTGCGTTGTTGAAATATTCCCCTTAGAGACGTTAACCATATCAATGAGATGAGATATTTTTCACGAAAGGAAGCCAAAGTGGTGGAATAGGAAAAAGAGATAGTTCGGATCTAATTTTCACGAAAGTGCTTGTGCGTTGTTGAAATAGAACCAACTAATATTACATTAGATATAAGCATATTATGCGGAGATGGTATAAGTCTATTAAATAAAAAAATCAATATAAAATATCCAGAGACTTTCAAAGAGAGAAGAGATGAGGTAGAGAATTAAGGAGAAACCTTTTAAAGTTTAATAAGATACATAAATAGATTAGAACTTTAAAAACAAAATATTTAAAGTTGGAGAGTTTTAAGGTGAATAGAAAGTATTTAATTTTGAATAAAATATCATGAGAAGATACATAGATAGATTAGAAACTTAAAAACCAAATATTTAAAGTTGGAGAGTTCTAAGGTGAATAGAAAGTATTTAATTTTGAATAAAATATCATGAGAAAATTTTAAGGTGAATAGAGAGAATTGAGAGAATTAAGGTGAATAGAGAGAATTGAGAGAATCAAGGAGAGAGCTTGAAAAGCTTCTGCTTTACTATTATTTAATAGATTAAAAAAAAAAATCATGCCTTTTACCATTACGAATGAATACTTTGTACCACTTGTTACCGTTTCTAGTGAAACTGTACAACCATGCTGTTCCTATTTATTTGAACAAAGTTTCATAGATCCTTGATTAGCGTCTATAATGTATAAATAGTTAGGAACGTGGACTGATATCTTCAGCCCAAAGCCCAACACAAACGCAACATCAAATACTTATCTAGTTATCTTAACATGCAACACAACCCAAACCATAGTTGTGTTGACCGAACTGTACGCTAAACCGTGGTAGCGTCAGGTTCAAGATTTTCATGGTTTAACCGGTCAGACCGTGAGAACCGCGCTAATAGCTTTTTTTCTTCTGATTTAAACATAAAATTATTTTAAATATACAATAAATTCAACCCATTATGACAAACACTCATGTCCAAGCTGGTTGGGACAATTTGACATAATCTGGTAAGTCATGAGTTCATTTTTTTTTCCTTCAACCCACTTGTAATGTAGTATATTATATATTACCTAATTGAAATAATTATATAACAACTTATCGTAGCAAAACTGTAAATTTACTAATTTTTATAGTGAAAGATAATTAGATCAACAATAGTTCGTAAAATGTACATAATAATGAATTATATCATCAAAAATTTAATGACAATTGCCATGAAATTATTTGCTCATTTTATTATATCAAAAAATGAAGAGTGAAGCAATTATGTTTTTCACAAATTCGAAGAACGGTGAGATTTAAAGGAGTCGGACTAGAGATTTTTATAGGGTTTTGAGGTTAAACCATGGGTCTGTGCACACGTAAGGTTATTTCATTTTCAAAACCGTGACGCTTCAAGATCGAACGCTATCCGCGGTCAAACTGAAACTAGGTTGGGTCTATAAAACAATGGCCCAAACTGCAGGAACTTTCTCGATAAAACAAGGCAACCAAATATTCATGCATTAGTTAACATCCACACAACTCAAAACATGCTAGAAAATAACCTAGCGCTGCATCAATAATGGTACCTATCCTCAGCACCAAAATTTACTACCTGAATCAAAGTGACACACCAAGAGATAACTGTGATTATCAATCTACGAGAGGCGAATCCTTCAGTTTGACCCAGAGTATCCCAGCAGGCTCCTCCCAATCGAACGATATCTCATCTTTGCTCTTTGATTGTACTAGAAATGGAGGATCATCTCAAGATGCTTCACGTACCCAAATCTTAAAAAAGATTAGTTTTACTGCTTTTAGATATGTTGCAGTATCCACTACAGACCACTTATCAAGTAATATTGTTACTGAAAACCCATAAATCAAAGATACGGTGAAACTAACAAGTTTAAGTAGAGGAAGAGAAAAGAACCTTACCTGATAATCTGGACGCTAAACTCACTCATTGTCTATCGCAGTTCGATTAAGTGATTATGAATCAGACGGTGAATTTGGGAGGGTTATTGATCAAGCTGCCATCCATTATACATCTCTTCATCGGAATGATTGATGTAACTTTGTGGCTTGAAATTTTTTTGCTCTAATTTTTATAAGATTCATGATAACGTCACATTGGAACCGTTTGCTTCTTGGTCTGGCACCATCAAAGATGCAGCATTTCTGCTCCTTCCAGATGATATGCATCTAAATGATAAACCATTATTTGTAGGTGAATTACATGCAAGGAAGATACCTTTTAAAACCTACTAGTTTCTCTTGTTGTTGCAATTACCTTTCTTTCTTTTTTTGGCATTTCCACTCAATCAGTTTCACAAAAGATATTGATGTAACTTTGTGGTTTGATTTTTGTGCTCTAATTTTTACAAGATTCATGATAACGACACATAGGAACCACTTGCTTCTTGCTGTGACACCATCAAGCCGTCCGAAATTTTGTATACAAGCATGCAAAAAAAAGCAAGGGGTGTCCCAAAAAAATCACATGCCCGTGTTGTCAATGTAGAAATCTAATTTGGCATCCTCCAAGAGATGTTGTGTCAGATTTGGTGTGTTAGTAAAGATTTATGCAATACAAGGTTGCGAGAGAGCTGAATGTAAATGCTTTTATTGTAATTTGAATTCTCAGTACAGAAAATGTAATACATAGCCCAATATATATATAATATGTAAAACGGGCTCTGGGCAGAACTGTTATTGGATAGAAGAACTGAAAAAGGATAACTAAATCTATTACTTAAACATAAAAGCGCAATTTCAACTACGCTTACGTGGCCTTTCAAAATTCACACGTTCTCTAAATTCTCACTTCCGCTTGAATTCCGACCCGCATTTACTAAAAAATCAAACAAAATAAAAGTAAAACAACGCAGCCCACGTTCCCACGTTATCAGCAACTGAAAATAAATCGATTTCCATATTTCGAACTCCCTTCCGATCTTGAAATCGGCATAACGTTCTACATGCTTCCGACAACTACAACAATCAATGTTACAGGAACATCGACACACACCATTATCGCTGGAAGTTGATTGATTTCTTCTGTCAAGGTCGTAAATCAGCGTTTTCTTCCACCCACCACCACAGATCAGATCTGAAAAGGTATGAAGTTTTTTTTTTCATCAAACCCTTTTGTGCATGTTTTCTAATGCTCTCATTCACCTCAATTTCGCAGCAAGTTGATTGATTTTTCCGGTTGAACTCATCTCCCATGGTCTTAATTTAACCTCCACCGCCAATTGGATCTGGCACGTTACTAGGTTTTTTTATTCAGATTTGGCACGGATCTGGCATTATATTAGGTTTGCTTTCTCACTCACCAAAAATTCTTCGTTCCTACTCTACCTGCTGGATAATTAGTCAGATTATATGTTAGTTTGTCACATGGTGTAATTGCTCCATGTTTTGATGTCATGCCTTTACTAAATAACAATAATCGGTACTAATTTTGTTTTAAATTGAAATTTTTTGTCGTTACACATTAACCTGTTTGGAATGTAATCCTTTTCCACCATAAATTTTGTATGACATAATCCAGCGCTCCGGAGTTAACTAAATGTATATATCTTGATGATGATGAGCAAGAAGCAGTCTTACTTTAAATTTTGGAAAAGGATGAACCTGATCTTCTACCTAATGAGCATGATTCTTATATTCTGGAAAGTTAAATTTTTTATACTAATTTCCATTTTTAAAAGATACTGGATTTTGTTTGGTTAATAATTTGTTTGTTTAAGTGATAGTTTGTGATTTTTTTTTAGGATGCAGTCGTATGATTAACAGATATCAACCGTGATCTTCCCTAATTTCAATCCCTAAATGAACATAATGGCCACCATGGCTAATATTTAATCTGTCTCCATTTTTTCTTTATTTTCTTTCATGCTACCATTTCCTTTATAGATAATCCATTTTTATTTAACCGATTAAACTAATTTATTTTCCAGTTAAGATGCATCAATAGGTACCATGCCACACCTGTCACTTTGCTTTTGTACTTGACCCACTCTTTCGAATGTTGTGCTTTAAATGTAGTCATCTATTCCTATCTCATTTGCAAACTCTATTCTGTAGTTCAAATTTGAAATGATGTTTTTTTAATCTACAAAATTATATGTATTTGTTAAAATTTAAAATAATACACTTGGGTTTTTTTTGACAACAATTGTATTTTGGTTATGACAGCAGGATTATTTATGTTCGTATGTTCACAGTTTAATTTCTATATGTGTAGCTAGATATCTGCTGCAATTGCTACTTTATATTGGAGAAGCAACCATTTTTTTACTATGGCTTACAATAGAATCTCTTCTGTAATTTAAAGCCTTCAATTAAAGTAGCATTTGAAGTACATTTATGCCTACAGAAATTTCCTACTAGCAAAAATTTAATGCAATTATACATTATATTGCAAGGTTGTAGATAACATTATTAAAGAAATGTCATAAAAGTCAGATTCAAAACAGTTGAACTTTAATGGAAATAAAGATAACTTGGGCATGACCATTTTCTTAGTATATTGAAATAAGAAGGAAAACACACACATAAATGTAAGTTTGAAAAACAGGAATTGTTACGAAATGTAATTTTAAATCGCACAGAGGTTTCACATTTAATTTCAATATACTCTCTCCCGTCATCTGACGAGTGGTCGTAGGACATCAATAAGGTGCATAATTTATTATGGGGGGCACTACAACAAGACGACCCTATTACAACGGTGGAAACACTTGTAAAATACCTTTTACAACGGTGGGGTAACCGTCGTGTATTAAGAAGTTGTAAAAGACTGAAATCTTTTACAACTGTTTTGCACCGTTGCAACACAGTTGTAATATGCATATTTCACAACTTTTTTCACCATCGTAATAAAATTTATTACAACTGTTATACACGGTTGTTGCTTAAAATTTTACAACTGTTATAACCGTTGTGATATATTTTATTACAACTATTATTTATAGTTGTAATATATCCATAAATTATATACATATTATTAATAAAAGAATTTATTTCAGAATATATTATCTATAAAACTGAAGATACAAAACAAACTAAAAACATGACCAAAAACAATATATTAATTTTTTCAAACTCTCATCAATTCTTTACATAATACACTAACAAAACGCAACACATACATACCCAACAAACAATCCAAAGTAATCATCCACATCACCGACTAAACCTTACAAAAAACATAACCATTCTATAAATAATGTCGGGACAAATAGACAGCAGACACCACTTCAACCATCGACGATGAATCTAACTCATATCATATCTCAATGCGCACGTTTAACATAATACCAGTCCGCACATGCTAGCTCATATCATAATTTTATCCAGTAAATTCCATGCTCGAACTCCTTATTCTTGTTCTCTGTAGTAGAATTAAAACTCATCCATACTTTTTTCATCATATTACTTGTGTTTCCGGTAAGATAAGCTGCCGACCAAAATGCCAATTAAATAATTAAGTAATATATGTCAATATATACAGATTAATTAAGCTATACATTAATGTAGAATTTTAGTAACTAACAAAGAGGAGATTGAAACAACCCGTATTTTCTATAACCTGTTATAACGTAAATCGAGGCAGAATTTAATTTATAAATCTGAATCAAGGGAAACAGGCTATGCCATTGCGTTCGTCTCAGAAAAATACGCGAAATAGAGTCCGAGTTTTCGAAAATCGGAGTCCGTATGACCCGATTAAGGCCCAACGAAGTTTTCAGAAAATTTCTAGTTCAAAACAGATTTCAAATTCAAGTTTGAATTTGAAAATTAGGGTCAGATTGGGCCAGGCGGGAAAATTCTTGCCAGAGCACCCAAGTCGACAGCCCTGTCGACTTGGGAGTCGACTTGGTTGGACCCAAGTCGACAGCCCTGTCGACTTGGCTGTCGACTTGGTTCAGCCGGGCAGTTTTGCCTGGTGCACCATTTTGGGGTTTTGGTTAGGTTTTGGGGCCAGATTCGGTTTTGAGGGCTGAGATTGGAACTAGGGTTTAATCCTAAGGTTGAAACTAATCCTAATCTCTATAAATAAGCCCCTAACCTAACCCTAAATCATCATTATTCATTCAAGTAACTAAACTATGGCAAAATCATTCCTCTCATGGCCTCCACTCTCTTCATAAAATTTCTAAGTTACTTCTATGAGAGATTTTCCGTGCATACAAGTGTTTTCAAGCTTGTATGAGTGTCATTAGCTTGCATTCAAGTCAAGTTTCCATATTTACATCATAAAGCAAGGGTTTTTATTGATTTGGAGCTTTCATATTTGGTTTATTTGATTTCATAAGGGCTTGGCTCAATCTATTAATATATTTGTGTCTTCATAAGAATTTGTAAGCCCTTTTCTACTTTCATATTTAAACTCTAAAGTTAAATGAATAATGCAAGTTTGGTTGACCATTATATGCAAGTTTATCATGTTATGTTATGCAAGTTTGTCATGTTATGATATGTAAGTTTACCATGTTATGCTATGCAAGTATGCCATGTTATGATATGCAAGTTTACCATGTTATGCTATGCAAGTTTGCCATGTTATGATATGCAAGTTTACCATGTTATGCTATGCAAGTTTGCCATGTTGTGATATGCAAGTTTATCATGTTATGTTATGCAAGTTTGATATGCAAGTTTGTCATATGATATGCAAGTTTGGGTTGATCATTTTGTTCATGATACCATGTTATGCAAGCTTGTCTTGGGCTTATGAGCTTAAAGCTTCAAGCTTTATGCTAAAGGTTGCATTTTGGCAACATGTAAGTTATCATATCCCTTATGATAACTTGCATGTGAGGCTAAATGCGAACTTATGGCAACTTCTACATGTCATTTATCACCATGTATCACTTATATGCTAAGTTTGGTTATATGCATGCTTTTGAGGCCTAAAAATGTAATGTGCAAGTATATGAACATATGTACATTTCATATGCCACCATGTTAAACTTGTGGCTTCAACACCTTTATGTCATGATTATGCCAAGTTCCCTCTTTCTATCCTTTATGCGCTATTGCGATATGTAAGCGATGGGATTGCGTTTGGGGTTGGGTAAACTTAAAAGACATAAAAACAATTTGGGCTTGGTAGATTAATCAGGGTTAAGTCGTGAACTCATCGTTACACTTAACCAAGTTAATCCATGATTAGCAAGAGGGTTAAACCGTACTTAACCCACTAGAAAATCCTAGCAATGGGGGTCCACTCCAGTAGTAATCCCAAGTTTGTATCATTAAGACCCTAGGGACTAGGCTAGGGTGGGGGCACGATTACTGGACTCGAGGTAAGTGACCAAAAACGACGGCAGAGTGGTACGCCGGTGTAGTTCCGGGCGGACTATGGTCGTGCACATAGTCCGAAGCCGGGGAAAACATGCACGGGTACCAGTAGATCGAGACTGTGCACTTATGTTTATGGTGTCCAGGGGTTGACACCCTAGGGCTTGATACACCCGACGGGAGACCCTGCACAGTCTGACTACAATTATGTTTGGGCCGTATTGACACCAACACGTGACGAGTTAAGCTTATCGGGAGCCGATCGACTAGACCGTTTGGTTGGACCGCGTATTCGGGTCACTTCATGTTATTGGGCCAAAGCTTGGGCCAAGGGATCAATACTTGTTTATTCAAGTCATGTTAGTTTGCTAGTACACCTGTGGTGCAAAAACCTTAAACCTGATTATGCGATGACACCTTTATCTACCTTGTTAGTTAATCATCATGCTAGTATGTTGTTATCCTTATGTTCATCCCTGCTTCTCATGCCAGTCAACTTTATCAGTTTACATTGATTGTAGTAGGGCTTACTCAGTCTTTTTGACTGACCTGTTTTCCTTTCGCCTCTTTTCTTCCGTTCCCCCCCCCCCCCCCAGGTTCTCAGGGTGGGAATACTGGAGCTTAGCTTGGATTTCTGATCGCTTGCTTGTGGGATTTTAGCTCATGTACGGTCTTGACATGAAGCTAGCTATGGTTATCACTTATTTTGGGGATAGTACCTATGTATTTCAGTTTTTCAGTGATGTTGTTTTTATCTAGACTTGTGTATTTGGAAAGTTGACATTATGTTGTATCAGACTTGTTTTGAAATAGTTTGAAATCTTCCGCTGTTTTACTTATCTTCTTTACTCTGTTTACATATATACATATGTTCTTGTTCTGCCTTGATATATCATTATGCATGTTTACCTGATTCCAACACCCCTCCAAAGTCAGGGTGCTTGCAAGAGCCACCCTGGCGGAGGTGGGGTGTTACATTTGGTATCAGAGCATAAGGTTTACGAGAAGGAACAAAAAGGTTTTTAAAACTTTTGGAAAACTATTTTTAAAACCAAGTATAAAGTATTTTCCAAAGAAAAGTCTAGTTTATTTTAAAGGCTATTCCCCAAAAAGCCATTAGCAAAATTCCCTCGTTTTTCTCCATTCTGAATCTATCTTTTTCTTCGTTTTCAGTATGGCCAATAACTTTGCCATTCCGGAGGGAGTACACGTACCTGTTTGGTATAGGAGACTTTTGGAGGCTAGGGCGACCGAAGCCGGCCCCGCAGATGTTCCTCCTCCTCCGGTAGTTAATGTTCCTCCTCCTCCTGTCGCTGAGGTTCCTCTTCCTCCTTCCCCTCAGCATCCTCAAGCTGACTTCGCAAAGATTTGCAAAGACTTCAAAGCAATGGGTGGCAAGAACTTTCAAGGCACTGAGACTTTTGTAGAGGCCAGAAATTGGTTGAAAGAAACCGAAGATCTTTTTGCCTTCTTTGATATAGATGGCCGTAGGAGGGTTTTATTGGCAGTGTGGTTGCTAAAGGAAGAATCTGCACGTTGGTGGGTGGTCACCATCGTTACTAGGCCAATTGAGACTTGGGATGACTTTCGGGGAAAGTTTGGACTAAGGTTCCCATCACTGAAGCAAGGGGACATGACTATTAGGGAATACATAGATAAGTTTAACCAACTGGCTCGGGTCGGTTTAGACTTGGTTAACACAGCTCAGAAGAAGGCCCTATACTTTTCTCTAGGATTAAACGAGCCATTACATGGTTTAGCCATGACTCATATACCCTTGTGGGCAACTTTCGAGAGTTTGGTGAATATGGCCCTACTCAATGAAGAGAATAGGAGTGACAAGAAAGAGATCAAGATGAATGATACTCAAGCCAAGAAGACTGATTCCCAGTGGAAAGGAAATCAGGGTAATCCAAGTGGTCAGAGCAGTCAAGGCAATCAGAACAAGAACAAGAACAAGAGTCAAGGCAACAAGGGGAACAATAGCAAGGGCAATAACAACAAGGGGAAGTGCCATTATTGCGGTTCAGTTGGGCATCTTATTAAGGACTGTAGGAAGAGAAAATGGAAGAGTGGTGAATGCTTTTTCTGCGGTGAGACTGGACATTTCAGCAAAGATTGCCCGAAGAAGCAAGGGCAAGGTCAGACTCAGTGTGCAAGACCATCTGGAGGGCGAGTTCATCCACTCAACATCGTTCTTTCAGCTCATGATCGAGGTAGTGTTTCTGTTGGAAGTCTTATTTACATTTCTAATTTTCCTGTTCGTACTTTGTTTGATTCTGGCACATCGCATAGTTTATTTCATCTGATCTAGTTGAAAGTTTGCACCTAAGTATTAGTCTAGTTAATGATCCCGTGTGTGTTTCAAATCCAATTGGGGTTTCCGCCCATTTGTCTATTATCTACGTGGATTTGAAAATCTCTATCTTTAGTGTAGAGTTCTCGTGTGATGCTTATATTCTCGGTTTCATGGGGTATAGGTTGATTTTGGGCATGGATCGATTGTCCAGCTTTGGAGCCATCCTTGATTTTTGAGCATAGGGTTGTGAGGCTCATGACTCGCCTCGATAATACCCTAAAAATTTCTTGTAACCCTATGGGTCCCGTCATGTTGTGTTATCTTGAATCCCTCAACTCGTCTATCGATAGTTTGCAATCGGTGAGGGTGGTCCGAGAATATCCTGATATCTTGGGTGAAGTGAAGGGGTTACCCCTAAACGAGAGATAGATTTCCGCATTTATCTGGTTGATAATGCCAAGCCAGTTACGTGGCCGGTTAGGCACATGGTCCCGCGAGATGAGAGTTAAGAAAGCAAGTCAAGGAGTTGCTTGAGAAGAACTTCATACGATGAAGCATTTCCGAGGAAGGTGCTCTAGTAGTATTCGCTACTAATGTGGACAGTTCGCTTCGCCCGTGTGTTGATTATCGTGAGTAGGACAAGAAGAATAGGCAACCATTACCAAGGATCGATGATTTGTTTGATCAACTTGTAGGAACATCTGTTTTCTCTTGATCTTGCTACTGGATTCCATCAGCTCAGAGTAGCTGAGGATAGTATAGACAAAACTGCGTTCAGAACTCCAGATGGATTCTTAGAATGGCTGGTCATGCCATTCGGTTTGACTAATGCACCCGCCTACTTCATGGACTTGATGAGTAGGGTGCCTAGGGAGTTCCTGAACAAGTTTGTGGTAATCTTTGTAGAAGATATCCTGACTTTCTTAAAGAACGAGGAAGAACATGCTAGACATCTCAAGGAGGTGATGGATACGCTTAGAGCGCATCAGTTGAAAGCCAAGTCCTCCAAATGTCATTTTGGAGAAAAAGGAGTTAGATTTCTTGGGCACATAGTTTCTAAGCAAGGCTTAGTGGTGGATCCTGCTAAAGTAGTCGCGGTTCAAAACCGAAAAGCACCGACGAGAACAATTGAAGTAAGAAGTTCTCTCAGTTTAATTAGTTAGTTAGCGTCCCTTGAGCTTAGACCTACCCTTCTGGATCAAGTAGGGACTTCACAGAAAGAAGACCCGCAGTTAGTCGAGATCATGGACAAGTTGATTCGAGGCAAGATGATAAGTCACCTCGCTATAGATGACAAGGGATGGCTAAGACGCGATGAGAGAAAGAAGGTTCTTAAAGATGCACCTCACTCGAGGAGGTGGCCGAGTTTGTCCCAAGGTGCATGTTGTGCCAACAGGTAAAAGGCCGAGTCATAGAAGCCCGGTGGGCTATTATATCCATTGGAGGTCCCCGCAATGGAAGTAGTAAAGCGTCACGAAGGATCTCGTGGATGGACTGCCTAGATCAAGAAAGGGAATAAGAGCATGTGGGTCATAGTAGGTAGACTCACGAAGAGTGCTCATTTCACTCCGGTAAAGAGCGAAAGGACTGCATCATAGCTAGCGACAGTTTACTTTCAAGAAATAAAGCGGTTGCACGAGGTTCCCTAAAGTATAGTTAGTAACCATGACTCAATCTTCACTAGCCAGTTTTGGGATAGTCTACGGGAAGTCATGGGCAAGCAACTGAATCTAAGTACGGCCTATCATTCGCAGGCGGATGGTTCATTTCGTTCAAGCATGAGTTATAGAAAATCACGTTGGTAAGAGCAATTGGCAACGTGGATTGGTATTTCCAAGAAAAGTTCTGCTACGTGGAATACTTTATAGTAAGTAAACGAGATCCAGGATTCACTAGTGAATTTTGGAGAGCTTGCATGAAACCATGAGGTCATAGTTATGTTTAAGCCAAGAATGATAGAAGAGTAAGTGAAAGAGGAAGACGAGAGGCGACAATGAAATGGGTTCCAACTCATATTTGGAAATAAGAGTTAAGAAGCTAAGAAATCATGAGGTAAAAGACGGTCAAAGCACAGTGGAGTTAAGCTCAAGGAAACGTGACTTAGAAGACTGAAGGCTAGATACGTGCATCATATCTTTTTTTAAGAGTATATTCTTGATCCTTGTTTTCCTGTGGAACTTACTTGCATGTTATCTTTTACATATATCCTCTCGGTCCCATTCTCGATCCCATTTCTGTTGTAAACTCCATAAGGGGGTATGACTCATCGGTTAGTATGTCAAGGTTTGAAGGGGTATATCCTGCTTATCTTCCCGATCTCTTTGTAGCATATCTTTTGCTATCCATGTTTGTCTTGTTTATCTAGTTTATCGTGTTAATCTTGTCATGAGAACCTTAGGTAGAAACCCTTTGGATGAAACGTGTTTGAAACATGTTATGCTTGATGTTTGCAAGTGGTTGCAAGTGTTTGCAAGTGGTTACTCGTGGATGCATTATACACGTTAGGCACTAGATCGGCTCACACACTCCTCATATTGCATATGCATGAGTGTTTATGCTTATTCATGGATGAAAATTTTTGTGTTATCACATGGATGTTGCATATGGATGTATGTTATGTGCACACATATAGATGTTATACATTATGTTAGGAATTGCATACATATGGATTCATTTCACTAACATAATTTGCATTGATAATATTTGCATTAGATAAGTACATATACACACACCTTTGCATATGTTCATACAACATTTAGAATCTTGTAAGGACAATGATTGCTCGTGGATGATGTTTTGAGTAGATGGATGTTGGATGGTAGGATACGTTCTTCCTAACTTGAAGATTTCGAGGACGAAATCCTTTAAGAAAGGGAGAATGTAACAACCCGTATTTTCAATAACCTGTTATAACGTAAATCGAGGCAGAATTTAATTTTTAAATCTGAATCAAGGGAAACGGGCTATGCCATTGCGTTCGTCTCGGAAAAATACGCGAAATAGAGTCCGAGTTTTCGAAAATCGGAGTCCGTATGACCCGATTAAGGCCCAACGAAGTTTTCAGAAAATTTCAAGTTCAAAACAGATTTCAAATTCAAGTTTGAATTTGAAAATTAGGGTCAGATTGGGCCAGGCGGGAAAATTCCCGCTAGAGCACCCAAGTCGACAGCCCTGTCGACTTGGGAGTCGACTTGGTTGGACCCAAGTCGACAGCCCTGTCGACTTGGCTGTCGACTTGGTTCAGCCGAGCAGTTTTGCCTGGTGCACCATTTTGGGGTTTTGGTTAGGTTTTGGGGCCAGATTCGGTTTTGAGGGCTGAGATTGGAACTAGGGTTTAATCCTAAGGTTGAAACTAATCCTAATCTCTATAAATAAGCCCCTAACCTAACCCTAAATCATCATTATTCATTCAAGTAACTAAACTATGGCAAAATCATTCCTCTCATGGCCTCCACTCTCTTCATAAAATTTCTAAGTTACTTCTATGAGAGATTTTCCGTGCATACAAGTGTTTTCAAGCTTGTATGAGTGTCATTAGCTTGCATTCAAGTCAAGTTTCCATATTTACATCATAAAGCAAAGGTTTTTATTGATTTGGAGCTTTCATATTTGGTTTATTTGATTTCATAAGGGCTTGGCTCAATCTATTAATATATTTGTGTCTTCATAAGAATTTGTAAGCCCTTTTCTACTTTCATATTTAAACTCTAAAGTTAAATGAATAATGCAAGTTTGGTTGACCATTATATGCAAGTTTATCATGTTATGTTATGCAAGTTTGTCATGTTATGATATGTAAGTTTACCATGTTATGCTATGCAAGTATGCCATGTTATGATATGCAAGTTTACCATGTTATGCTATGCAAGTTTGCCATGTTATGATATGCAAGTTTACCATGTTATGCTATGCAAGTTTGCCATGTTGTGATATGCAAGTTTATCATGTTATGTTATGCAAGTTTGATATGCAAGTTTGTCATATGATATGCAAGTTTGGGTTGATCATTTTGTTCATGATACCATGTTATGCAAGCTTGTCTTGGGCTTATGAGCTTAAAGCTTCAAGCTTTATGCTAAAGGTTGCATTTTGGCAACATGTAAGTTATCATATCCCTTATGATAACTTGCATGTGAGGCTAAATGCAAACTTATGGCAACTTCTACATGTCATTTATCACCATGTATCACTTATATGCTAAGTTTGGTTTTATGCATGCTTTTGAGGCCTAAAAATGTAATGTGCAAGTATATGAACATATGTACATTTCATATGCCACCATGTTAAACTTGTGGCTTCAACACCTTTATGTCATGATTATGCCAAGTTCCCTTTTTCTATCCTTTATGCGCTATTGCGATATGTAAGCGATGGGATTGCGTTTGGGGTTGGGTAAACTTAAAAGACATAAAAACATAAGATTGGGAATTTACCTATTAAGTTAGGTCTACCCATTGGGAATTTACCTATTAAGTTAGGTCTACCCAAATTCTTGAAAACTTGTAACATGTTTTGGAAACATGATGGACATGACACTTAGAAAATATAAGTGTGACCAACTCGAGGTTGGGTTGAGTTTGTAGCGTCAAACTACCCGGAACCGACCGGCTTAACTAGTTGCTACAAACAATAGGACCCAATGTGAGAAGTTGGTCATGTTGTACCTTGAACCCGAGGTTAGACCAAGTTGGGGTGTAAAGCTACCCGGACCCGCCCGGCTTAACTAGTAACCGCAACAAAGTCTAATGTGAGAGGTTAAGGCACACTAGTTAATTAATGCCTCATGATTAGGGTTAAGTCATGGTCCACTTAATACTTAACCAATTTGGGCTTGGTAGATTAATCAGGGTTAAGTCGTGAACTCATCGTTACACTTAACCAAGTTAATCCATGATTAGCAAGAGGGTTAAACCGTACTTAACCCACTAGAAAATCCTAGCAATGGGGGTCCACTCCAGCAGTAATCCCAAGTTTGTATCATTAAGACCCTAGGGATTAGGCTAGGGTGGGGGCACGATTACTGGACTCGAGGTAAGTGACCAAAAACGACGGCAGAGTGGTACGCCGGTGTAGTTCCGGGCGGACTATGGTCGTGTACATAGTCCGAAGCCGGGGAAAACATGCACGGGTACCAGTAGATCGAGACTTTGCACTTATGTTTATGGTGTCCAGGGGTTGACACCCTAGGGCTTGATACACCCGACGGGAGACCCTGCACAGTCTGACTACAATTATGTTTGGGCCGTATTGACACCAACACGTGACGAGTTAGGCTTATAGGGAGCCGATCGACTAGACCGTTTGGTTGGACCGCGTATTCGGGTCACTTCATGTTATTGGGCCAAAGCTTGGGCCAAGGGATCAATACTTGTTTATTCAAGTCATGTTAGTTTGCTAGTACACCTGTGGTGCAAAAACCTTAAACCTGATTATGCGATGACACCTTTATCTACCTTGTTAGTTAATCATCATGCTAGTATGTTGTTATCCTTATGTTCATCCCTGCTTCTCATGCCAGTTAACTTTATCAGTTTACATTGATTGTAGTAGGGCTTACTCAGTCTTTTTGACTGAACTGTTTTCCTTTCGCCTCTTTTCTTCCGTTCCCCCCCCCCCCCCCCCAGGTTCTCAGGGTGGGAATACTGGAGCTTAGCTTGGATTTCTGATCGCTTGCTTGTGGGATTTTAGCTCATGTACGGTCTTGACATGAAGCTAGCAATGGTTATCACTTATTTTGGGGATAGTACCTATGTATTTCAGTTTTTCATTGATGTTGTTTTTATCTAGACTTGTGTATTTGGAAAGTTGACATTATGTTGTATCAGACTTGTTTTGAAATAGTTTGAAATCTTCTGCTATTTTACTTATCTTCTTTACTCTGTTTACATATATACATATATTCTTGTTCTGCCTTGATATATCATTATGCATGTTTACCTGATTCCAACACCCCTCCAAAGTCAGGGTGCTTGCAAGAGCCACCCTGGCGAAGGTGGGGTGTTACAGAGATACTGTTTCTAAACAAATCAAAATGAATTGATTTATATGCCTTGTTCAATCCACATGAACTTTGACAAAGTCAAATTGAAAGATATGGCAAAGACATTTCCAGTATGGAACACATATATAAATAGAGAACAGTCATACATGTTTAGCCTTTGAATTTGGAAACAAGATCATAAACAGAAAATAAGCCGATCCAATAATAGGCGACTGGAGGTGGAAGTTTGTCTTAGGAAGTTTGCCAAGATGTTAGAATCCTTTCTGGTCAAACAATAAACCTAACTGGAGAAGATAAATGACACTTTGTTGGTTTTAATGACATAACAATAGCATACAAAACAATGACAGTCTATCCAATAACGCATGAACTAACACTAAACTACAAGAAGTAAACTAATATTAGAAAAACTGTAGCTTCTTTCCAATATGGCTAGATATGTTTTCTTCTCTGTTCTATTATCTGTCACATTTTCTTTAGCATACTCCGCGAGAAACATTAATAATAAAAATAATTTCAACTTACATAGTCCAATAATAAGTACTCACAAGTTGATCAGATCATTAAATCTCACGCCGAAAGATGCGCATGCGGACAATGGAAGTGTTGATTTCAGTCTAGAGTCGGGAAGTAAAATTGTTGAGGAAGAAATACACATGCCTAGTCTTAGCTTAGAAGGACGTTCCGTGAATGATCTTGGACATCATGCAGGTTATTTCAAACTCACATGTTCTTATGATGCAAGGCTATTTTACTTCTTTTTTGAATCAAGACAAAAGAAAGGGTACATGGTATAAGCTATGCAATAGTCAGGTCAGGCAGACTTTTTAGCAGCTCCAAATGTGGATTTTATTGCAGATGGTGCAAAAACCGGAAAGCCCAAAAAGCATGGACAACTCAGTTTCTCGGAAGTATATGGTGCAGGACACATGGTACCAATGGATCAACCAAAAGCAGCATTAGAAATGTTAAAAAGGTGGACTCAAGACAAGCATGATTAATGATATTCACATCAGAGCTTCTTGTATACATGGAAAAACTAAAGATGCTAGTTGACAAAGATGCTACATTTGTTTTATAAAAATTTGAGAATTTGTATACATGCAAACAATTTTTTTTAAAGTAATGAAAGAGAAAATGTTACTCCAGAAAAAACAAAAAAACAAAAGTACAAGAAGTAAACTGAAATCCAGTCAAGGCAACTAAAAATACAAGTACATCGCTTATATCAGCATGAACTAAATACAGCAAGAAACCAGGTTTAATAACCTGTGTTCAATAGTTGATACCAAACTAGTTATTTGTGAACATAAAAGCACAAAGGGAGTGTAATTTCCATTGAAATAAACGTCAGATGTAACACGAAATAGTAAACAAAAATCTCAAAACCAACGTAAATGTTCATTTATACGCAGAAAACAAATGTAAATTTCCATTGATAGGTACGGGGATCAGGCGGCAGAGGTCACGCATGAAGAGCTTTACGCAGCAGGACATGCCATTGGAACAACATGGGTCGTGTTCAAGATTGGTAAAATGTATATGAGAATACACAAATAGAATTATGCTATAATGTATATGAGAATACACAAATATAATTCATGCTCTTATAGATTCTGAAGGCAATTATGCATGACCAGAGCCAACTTATAGCACAAACACTATCTAATTATACCGATTTATTTAGGGGTCACTATCTTATTAAACCTTAAGCCTTCACAAATTTACTTCAGTAGGTCCAACAAATATATAGTGAAATCTCTTTCAACCAACACCTAATAATATTCTTGTCTGTATTTACACGGCCTAAGGAACTATGAGCTCCTGATTCCAACTAACCACTGTCATAATGAGCAAATTTCTTCTCATATATATAATATGATAATTAAGTCAAATACAGTTTATACAGTTAAATACAGTTCCTTGGTATTTTGCTAATCCAATCAAGTGTTGCAGACAAAATGGAAACCAAGATAGGAACAAAAAAGAAACAAATTTTAGGTGAATTGGTCAGCAGATGGGATGATACAGGGTGAGTTTTAAACCTTTCTATTGCAGAAATGGTTAATTGGTTATCATACACACAGGAATGGATTTTATACACACAATATTACACAAATTAAATCTAATGACTGAGATAACTTTCAGACATGATATTTTGGGAAAATATCGACAGAAAAGATATATCCAGCCAAAACCCATTTCATTTGTTTTACATCTACAAGTTAATTATTCTATTAGAAAACCATTAAATAGCTATTCCCAACAAAAATAGCATAACTTTTGGGTTAAATGTTTATTACCAGACATTGGTATGTAATGAAGGTGCAATCAACATAAATGAAGTTACAGGAACCATAAATTATAAATCATAAGCTATATAAAGAATTTAATAACTGATGAAATCCTACCCTGAGACGGGAATGGAGAGCTTTATTAAGATTATAATCATCGGAATGTCTACTGTCAGATACTCTTTGAAGACGAACTAGTACTGGCTCAGCCTCTTTCTTCTTCCACATATCTTCTCCTTGATGTTCTAATTTATAGAAGGAGTCAGCAAGCTTGTCTCACTCTTCATCTTTGGAAGTTAAAATGTTTCAGCATCCTCAATGTCAAAATCCTCTGTTTTCTTTTGAGCCCCGCTTACAATTAAATTCGCAATTCTTTGGGACTGTTTGTATCACTATCTCATGTCTGCAGCATAACGATTCCATCATTGAAACGGAAAAAAAGAGAAAGATATGAAACCTTAGTAAATCGAGTTGAGGTAAGTAGCGAAGGCATGGCGGCTACTGCTGGAGCTGTCAAACAAGAACAAGCATTGAATTTTATCCCATTACTCTGACTAAATTGCCAATTCCCTTTCAAAAGCCCCAAATCGAAAACCCTTAAACTGCCAACGGTAGGCGGAATACCCGAAATCGAAAACCCTTAAAAGTTGCCTTCGCTTTTGAATCACGTTCTGATTCCAATTCCCAAGCAACCAAATTTGACCCATTCAATTTTTTTTGTGGTATTTGAATCTAGACCACATTTGGAAGTAGTGATTTTCGATTTGGAGAACGAGTTGCAATTTTGCAAAGACGAATTTTTTGTAGAACAAAGGAATTGGGGAACGCTTTTGATGGGAAGAGCACGATCGGTCGATTCGCGTTACGGACAAAAATACAAGGATGCGGATTGCTTTGGAGCCAAATTTTCACTTTCGCGTCTAAATTTAAGCTTTTGCAATAATTACCGCTAGTTTTTTTTGGCTAAAGCACATTACTGCTTGTTTTCATAGGTCATACGCAAAATTTCAGTAAAATTCAGAAAATCAAGTATTATAAGTTAGAATTAATTAGTAAATATTTAAGTTAAATTTAATATGATTTCTTGAGAAGTAATTTTAAAATTTTAAATATTACTTACAAACAATAGTTATTATTAATTATCATTTATCTATTCTTAGTTATTATTGAATATTAATTATTATGTACATGTTACTAGATATTAACTATTAAATACTTAACAACAATTATTTCAAAATAACTTCAATTTATTAAGTATTAATTATTAAATATTTAGTAGTAATTTATAATTATTATAAATTTATAAAGTTATTATTGAATATTAATTATTATTCTTAAACGTTAATATAAGGGTTGTTAAAAGTAGGTATCTATTGCAACTGCTATATGTTACAACTGGTAAAATAAAAAAGTTGTTAAAAATATGTTTATTACAACTTTCAAAAAAAGGCAGTTGTGAAAAAACTTTTATTACAACAGTCATTTTGTAACAGTTGTAAAATTAAAGTTGTAATATGGTGTTTTTGTCGTAGTGGGTAAAACATCCATCAAACAACATGCCAGTAGCGTAGATTTATTTGCGTGGTAGAGAGTAAGCATGCTTGATATATTACATGACAACAGAGCATGGAAAACAAGATTAAATATCTAGGACAAATGAGATGATATATCTGTTTAGTCATGTTATAAATTTTACTCGGTATTTAATTTTATGGTGTTGCGTACAACTTTGGTTATTTGTTTCCAAACGTTATCCTCCTCTGAACTTTGATTGAATTGTTTGGTCCAAAAATATCTCCAATTTCATTTTGATGCAATTTATTTTGTGGGGAAAGATGGTTAAATGATGCTTTCTGCGGTACTATTCTCGGTCAACATAAAAATTGGAGACTTTTTTCCTTAAATTATTATTCTCAACTCATATATTTATTCTTTTAACTTATCATTTTATAGACAGAAATCTGCACTGTAATTTTCCTTCGATGAATTTTGTGGTTGAAGATATCTACTTTGTTACCATTTAAGTCATCATACTAAGCATTTAGTTTTGTGAGATTAAATCTTTTCTCCATTTTCGACTGAAATTATGTCACTTCAAACTGTAATATTTAATATTTTTTCAAATTTAAATTGTTTATTAAATTACTTTCATGTCAATAAGTATATTACTACTATATTTTCATCTTATTGATAGTTCTACCTTAGTCATACGGGATATTTTATAATTTGTACAACCTGATACTTTGTTTCAATTTGACATGCTTGATTTTTAAACTATTACTCATTCGGTGGAACCAGACTACCCAGGCACCACAATACTATATTCTTTCGTGGGTTATAGGTCTAAATTACCTTATAGCCAGAAATGGATGGAAATGATGCTAAAACCAAAACAATTTGTAGGATTCCAAGAAAGCAACCGTCAGTGACATCTTTTATTTGGGAAAAAAACTCCAAAACTAAACATTTTAAATGAAGATGGATTTCCGGCTTTGCTCATCTTTAATGCAGAAGAATGTGCATTGTCGGATCGTATACCATCTGGGTCTAGCGAACAAGTGAAGTTTGAGATCACTGTACCTGTTTTGATGATATTACTTATGTTTATAGTTAACTTATAATGCGAGTATTTGAGGTATTTTGAAACAGTGTAGGAAATGACAATGATTTTTTAACGGGTATTAAATGTGAGACAATAGTTACAATTTGATCATTTGATGTGTCGTCCTGTGATTCAGTCTTTTATGTTTAATTAGCAACCATGTTAAGGTTACCAGGAATAATCAATAAAATTTAAGTTACCAGGAAATGTCAATAAAATTTTAAACTCTACATCTTAACGCCTCATTATTTTGTGTAGCATTTTAATTTGTAATTGTATCTCTTTGATTTCTTTTTTGCGATTCAGTATATACTTTAGATTGATAAAAATGAGCAATCACACAAGTTAAATTGTACGGCACATCTCAGTTGACATCAAAAATTAGTGATTACCAAAGAAAAGTAATTTCAACAATAAACTACAAATAAAGATATCAGTAGTCACCGCGTTATAAATGAGTATTGAATGCCAGTTTGGGAGTGCATAATCTCCAAAATTATGCAACGTGAGCAAAGTATTATATGATCAAATGACAACAACAGCATTCATCACTGTGATTAACTTAGGTTTAAAATGAAATTAAAGCATATTAGTTGAACCATACATTTAGGATTTCATATATTAGAATTCGACCTATGATCTAACTGATATGAAGTATCAATCAGGAGTTCAAATTAACCATCAACGTTAATAAAATAGTATAAAATTAAAAGATGGAAGCTTTAAAACTATGCACAGCAATTCAAATATCTAACATGCCACTAGGCGAATTGACGAAGTTAAGTTATAAAATTTATTTTTATAACTAAAATAAGTTTTTAATTATGTTTTATATGTTATATTAATGAAGTTTTAAAAATATGTTGATGTTTATAAATTTATTTTATTAAAATAGTATAAAATGATTATATAATAAAGATTTGACATTTGAATCAGTTTTATAAGAAAATGAAACTATAATTAACCTACAGGTTAATATTTTGAAATAATTATATTTAAGTAAATGATTAAGCAATATTATTAGATTAATTTAATTAATCCAATAAGAAGAAGTAATGAATATCAGTTAGCAAATTACCTAATGCGATAAGTATCGTCTTAGATATTTTATCTGAAGCTTGAATTGGAATAAAAGGGAGCGCTCTCCCGGATTTAAAAGAAATTATTTATTGATTTGGGTAAAGAAGTTTAAAATGGTTTTCTGTTTATAAAGATCCAAGATTTAATTTTATTGTATGATATAAAATGGTCTTAGGGAAAACATTGGGGAATATATAATTACAACTGGAATTGAATAACGAAGTTTAAAATTGAAAGTTGATATTAAAAAAATGATCATAATAGAACCAAGATTTTTGGAAGTAACGATATGGTTTATAAAACCATATTTTAATTAAAAAATAAGATTTGGTTGATATTATGAATAACATGTGTTTTTGAGTTACAATCTTCTATCTATTCTGAGATAAGAACGTGGTCGATCAAGGTCTGGGAGGTAAATAAAATGCCCCAACTTGGACGACTTCACTATTATCAAAGAATAGTAGTAGTTTGTGACGGGAAGGAATTAATGAAATTAGTTATTATTTCCATACGAGGATATGCAACGATAGTTGCGAGATTTTGTAATATAAATAATATTGTAACGTTAGTTGCAAGATTTTACAAAATGTAAAGAAGTCTGTCTGTTTATAAGTAAATAAATTAACATTGTTGATCCATATAAGAAATGGTAATTGATTGTATACCATTGACTTAGCAATATATATCGATATTTTTTAAAATAAAGGAAAAATAAGAGATATTTGAATATTAAGTAATATTTCCAAAATTAAGGAAATGGGAAGAGTTTTGGAAAATATTATGATATTTTCGAAGTGAAGAAAATAAATAGGAGATTGGTGAATATGTTTATTCTTAAGAGTGAAGAATATAGTTTTATCGAAGTAAGTAAATGAAATTGATTTTTAATCGATGAAATGATTTCAAAGATCGATAAAGAGTTTTAATGAATGGTATTGAATAATAAGACCTGAGCTGCCAATGTACTTGACTATACTGTTTGAATTGATAGTTTAAAAGCACAACTATCGATGAAATATACTATTGAACTTTTGACGTGTTGTTTCGAAGAGACCGGGATAAGAACTAGACCCAAAACCACTTCGAATCAATGTAGCACTCGAAACTAATATGCAGGGATACGTATAAAGATGGAGCATTGAAGACCATAGATCTTCATAAAACGGAAGAATTACTTAAAATATCTAACTGATTCCTAGAGATATACCGTGGTTCTATCGTGTTTGAAATCTATAGATTGCAAGGACTACTCACTAGTGATCTACAGGGTGATTCCTAGGATGTGGTAGGATAGTTCCTTTGGTTCATCCTGTTCCTGGATGACTTGTACGGACGAATGTCTGATAGAGTATGCCTAACGGATCACATAAGATGATCTCTTCAAGGTATTATGTCTGGTGGTGGAGAAATTTGTTTCTCTTAGCTTTTTATACCCATAATATTTTTGGAGAAATCAACTAGTGATTTGACGGGTTTGACGATGTGGCATTCAAAGTGAATGGTGATTAGATGTTCTAAAGAGATAAACGTAGCCTCAAGCCTCACTAACGGGAAATGACAAAAATCGGGTAGGCAGCATGGCTAGTTGGATCGCACCCAAGTAGGCTGTATTATCATCAATCTAAAGAAAATTCATTTGTTTCATTTTTGCTTCTATACCTTGAGGATTACGGTTGGAAAGCCAACAACCGTGGGTGGTAATACATTCGGTCTATTCAAGCTAAATGAGTAACCGATCATGTGCGGCAGGGTTGCAAGATGTTCTAGTTGAACCCCTGTGTATCCCCTCTAGAGTACACTGATCGGAAGGTGGTCTCATACCTTGTCATAGTTGGAATTCATTCTCCAATAAGCATCTTACATTTTTTGATTATATAATATTGAATATTTAACACGTGAGATGCAAGCGTTCTGCTTGATGGTTATTTATTTATGATTGATAGACACTATTGTAATATCACTGGATTTTGATATATCAAAAATGTTTGGGTTATCGTAAGGTACAAACCGTCCGTGTTTATGTGTGAACTGGTCTTATGATTATCCATTCCTTTCAAAAAGGATTTCTAAAGTTAAGCAAGTTGTTTGTCATATGAATTTATCACTAAAAGTATTCCAAACTGATCTGGGTGAATTTTGCTTTGTTTCAAATGTATTCGGGTCAGATTGAGTATATTATTAGGTTAGGTACCGCTTGGAACTTCAGTAGAGGAGCTGGAGTCGAGACGTATACCCATATCTACTGGTATTAGTTTATTCCACTGTGTGTACTGATTGATATGAATGTATACTGTGGTGTTGTAATCGTATATATACCGTTTCATTTTGTAAGAAGAATTTTGATTTATTATATTTTGTCCATTCTGCTGTGAGAATCTGATCTTTTTATTCTAATATTTCTTTCTTTCATCTCTAACCCTCTAATTTCTTTCTCCTAACTATTTTCTTTTCTGTGCAATTTGAGTTGACGTGGGTTGTTAGATATTGACTTAAATTGAATGGAAAAAGTGGGTTGTTACACAAAAACTTGATTTTGAGTATAATTGATCATACAACCTCTTTAATAACAGTTTGATCTTGGCTCATGATAGAGTAGAGGTAGTTCAATGGAGAATCAAATCAAAGTAGTTTGATTGATTCTATTTGAATTTGAATAGAATTATTCTAGAAAACTTAAGAGAATGGAAGAGATAAGGAAGGAGAGAAAGTGAGAAAATTTATTTGAAAACTCGTTTGTAAAAGCCCACATATAGAGGAATAATAATCATGTCTTTTTTGCGATAAAAATACACTTCAATTTAATATTTGAATTTTAAACTTTATGCTTAGCATATCAACGTATATATCTTTATATGTCGACATATTCTTCATATTTTGAAAAAAAATTATCTTATTTTAAAAGTAGTTTGAAAATGTTGAATTTTGTAAAATCTTTTGATACCTAGTATACTTATTAAAATATAAGATATACACATGCTAACTAAAGAGAACCCATAATGCATTTTAAAAATAGTTTTAAAAGTTTAGTATATACAAGTTTAAATATAAATTTCTCTTAAGTTGAAATATATTAAAGATAAAATAAATGAAAATATTTGAAATATAAATATCAAATAAGAATAAAAAAATTAAATGGTACAAATTCTAAAACTATAGGATATATTAAGTAATAAATCTAAAAATATAAAATACATAAACACTTATAATATAAATTCTTTGGAAAGACGTTTTGAAAATTATTCTAAAAGCTAAGATATTTTAAAATCATTTTGAAAGCAAGAGAGATCAACACGTGCTATTGGAGCTTTAACAAAATATTATAAAGCTTCATTGATTTTTCTTCATATCTTGAATCTTCATACTCATGAATCTTCAATTTCTAACTCATTAGTCTTTGTATCACCCTCTTGAATGTGCTCTTGATACCATGTGGTCTTCTTTATCATCGCATGTCCAATATCTTATACTATATACAAAATATATCTTGATAACCTGTTAGCATATATATTGTATACAATGTCATATGATTGTTGTCATCAAAACCAATATCCAACATGATTTACTGAAAGAAAATATAATACGATCTATCAAATATTTTTTATGTTAACAATAAAATTTGACCTATTTTTCAAGCTCTCGCTTTGGATTTCACTAAATCAATTACTAAAAGTACTATGATACAATAAACTTGAATAATCCAATAAAGGTTTGGTTAATTCTATTAAACCAATTTGCAGCTCTTGTAAAATGGCATCGCTTCTATCAATAGTCTATGTCTCTTTAACTTAGTTTTTGCCTATAAGCCGGTTCCATCTTTAGTTGTACATCTTGCCTTTTCCTTTTGCTTTTTTATTTAATAGAAAAAGAGGACAAGGGTTCTCTTTAAAACCATGCTTAAATTTTGAAAAAAAAAAAAAAATTGTTAAACCGATAACGAAAAATAGTTTAGTTTACAAACCGAACTCAAATAATATAGTTTCTTAACTAAATCAAATAGACCGAAATTAACTTTTTCGATTGGTTAATTTATTTATGATCGAATATTGCTCACCCTACTTGTTTGTAACTCCTTAAATTTTAATTTAGGGTATTGTTAAAGAGATTTTATTTTTGGATAAGAGCGAACACATTTTAATCGGGCTTCACTCAAAAATAATTATTTTATGGGACTCCATCGAAAACAAAATTTGATAGCACACAGTGAAAGTTGAAGAATTATTCGGTGGAATCCCATTGAAAATTAAAACAAAAATCGACACTCCTTCACTCAAGATGACTTTCAATGAGATTTTTCAATGAATAAAGCAAAATCCGGCAAAAACGATTATTGGAGTATAGATGACATTTATAACTAACTTTTTCTTTTTTTGCTTAGAGGGACAACCCTTTTGGTTGGCATTCCGGGATTAAAAATTTGCAAAAATAAAAATATAACCCATATTATTCAAATTGGACTCTAATAGCAGTCATTTCTGCATTGTTTTCTTTCAATATAATAAAAAATAAAAAGATGCTTAAGTATCTGCTGTAATAAAATTGGGTGGTTCAGGAGCGGGTGCTTTTAGCACTAAATTTTTATTTTGTTCGAAATACGAGGTAGAGACATGAAATTCGAACCCTCCACCGCCCAATTGATCAAACAGCTATAATTCCCCGTCAAAATTCCTAAACCAAAACCCTAACCTCATCGCACATTGTGCTGGCTGACTTGCCTGCGACTAAGCTGAACCCCGTTGCGCTCGCCGCCTCTTGCAAATCACAACCCTTCACTCTCCGCCAAACTGCCCTCGTTGTCGTTGCCGTCGACGTAACCTTTTGCATATCTGCTTTTCTCTCGTCCGTTGTCATCGACGAATCTGGTTTGTTCGCTTCCATTGCTGCTAATATAGGTATCGGATTATTCGGTTACTACCTTGAATACTTCTGCAAATATCCTGATTTTTGGTTTACTTTTGGTTTTTTTTTTTTTTTTTCTACTCCTTTCTTTTTGGTTGCAGATACCTCTATCTGATTTATCTTGTTTATGCTAGCATTCTTGTTTGGGATAATTCCCCTTTTTTTTTAATATGAAATTATTATCAGGTGTGGCTATTGACACCCCATTATTTGCTCTTCACCCCCAAATAAAATTTTAAAAGTTCATTTTCAAATTTGCCCTTTAACAGTCGATAAGATAGTTTGTCTAATGTCGTAAAATAATTAAAAAATAATAATTCCAACAATATATATGAGTGTTCGATGCTAAATTGCAGACTGTATTTAAATTTAAAATCAACGTTGTACATGATCTTTATAAAAAAAGATTGAAATTACAAATATTGATTAAAAAAATTAAAACAATTATTAAAAATTTAAACATGTACCATCAATGATGCGTATCGTTATGCATTTTGAGATCGAGTATGTTAGCAGTAACGGTAAGTGCAAAGTTCTAAACAGTAAATAAATAAATCATTAGTATAGATGATATTGTTTAAATAAATCGACGCTGAAATAATATGCAATAAGGGCATTTTTGGATTAAACGGGGTGGGAAGAGCAAATGATGGGGTGCATATTTTACTTTCAAATTAGTGGGGGTGAAGAGCAATTAACGAGGTGTTAATAGACGCACCCTTATTATCATTAGTACTTGGTCCATTCCGTCAACGCTTATTCAGCTGCTGTTTGATTTGGAATATGCTGTCTTTATCTTACAAAAATTAATAGTTTTACATGTGTAGGTTAAGATATTTGATACTCAGGGATTAGTGATGTTCGTAGGAGTATACTGAATTGAGTCATTGGCATTCTTGACAGTAGATGTATGTGATATATTGCTAAGTCTATTACCATCCCTTATTTTGCCTTTTCCATGTTTCTAGAAAATTTACACTCACCTCGTTGTTTTCTTTCCCACCCTGCTATTTTTCCAAACTGCCCATGTCTTGTTTTACTTATTTTCCTCTTTATGTTAAAAATTAAGGGCATTGTTAATGACACTAAATTTGGGTAAGTGGGGAACTCGGCTGAAATTCGGCAAGGTTTTGCCGCATTTGTCCAAGGAATTTGACAGGATGTGACTGAGTTTAAGCTTGAAATTCAACAAGGGCTGCTGAAAATGGGAAAAATCGAAAAAAGATGGAAGTATACCGAATTTTTGTTTTGTTCTGTGTCCCTCCCCCCTCTTATCATTTTTGGTGTGTCATTAACATTTCTACCTAATTAGGTTAGGAATAGTTCCTAGTGCAAAACACATTAGGAATGCAACAATTCCAATTACACCTGAATTACATTCTTACCGTATCCTAGTTATGATTATGAAAATCTATGAAAAAACATACATAAATTGTTTATCATCATGATGCACAAAAAAGGTAGAAACCTTACCTTAGCGTTTCTTCTTCGTGATTATCCTTTTGTGATTCCAGTAGATCAACATCTTCAAAATTTTCATATTTATTTCCATCTATCTATTCAGAATAGAAGAAACTTTTGACTATAGATAGGAAATTTGGAGAATGAAAAAAAAAAAAAAAGAGTATACATCCAATTCATTTCGATCTAATAAGTACAATGATAAAGATATTGTTAACTGTTAAAATAAATTACCAGGGTAAGAAAGGACAAATGTGAGGTGGGAATTAAATCAGCCTTGATATATTTGGTGCTTCATAGAATACTACCAAAAATAAGTTCTGCTCATGCCAACTTGTATGCTACACGTATATAAATATCTTGTTAATCAGGAATATGAATAGTAGCAACAAAGAACCTTTCTTTTATCCGCTTTTCTTTTATCTGCTTTTCTTTATCTAATAACTATTAAAGTATCACTTTGTCATATTAGGAAGTTGGGTTTGTTGTTTTATCAGGAGCAACAGTGGTACTTAAAATCTCCATCGTTCCAACAATCATATCTAGTTTGTTTTCTTAAAACATGCTCTAGAGAATAGGATAAATAATTTAGTATTGATTGCTTATTTTTAGCTGGAAGTTATATATAATTTACATGCATAGGTTATTAAAATTAGAATAGAAAAATAAAATGTGAATGAAAATGATAAAGTAGTGTGCATTTTGCTTAGCTCAAATTTTGCAATCGAAGCTCATTGACTTCATATACATTTGTATATGTGTCCCTTCTATGACGAAGTATGATGTTGGACTAGCATCTAATGTGATATTTTATTTTGAAAATTTAGAACCCAGGACAAAATTTTAGGACTTAAACCGTGCATTTAATCTTAAGAGAAGGCCATCAAATTAGTTTTCTTTTATTCCTACCGTTGGGTTTGTTGTTATGGTGTTAATTTGTCACACAAAAGAGAACATCGAGAATAAAGAAAATTCACTAATATAATTTCTTAAGTGACCATGGGTCGCCTCAACAATAGAAGGCTCCTGTAATTCTTGCTTAGGCAAAGAAAAGTTTTTATGTTCAAAAAAGGGATTGCATAGATTCACTATTGTTGGAATCTGCCTTTGTGAAGCCACCCTATATATATATACATATATATACATACATACATACACACACACACACACACACACACACACACACACACACACACACATATATATATATATATATATATATATATATATATATATATATATATATATATATGATCGTGATATTAGCAAAAAATATTAACACCAAAATTGTGTTATTAGTTTTTTATTTTATCTCCATTATTCACTGTATCAATCTTAATATTTTCTGTTCTACGAAGCACCAAATATATCTGTTTCAAATACATGTATATTCAACATATTCACAAGATTGAAATGAAATTGTCGATGAAGGAGTTCGAATATTAGATTAATTCATAAAATCTGTTTTAAATATATGTGAAGAGTCATGTTCGATTGAACAACATAATAATTTATAAGTTGATTTACTATCATAGCACAACACTAGTCAGTTTTCTTATATGAAATTAGAGAACATACATTACCAATTCTATAATGCTAATTACAAGGTTTTTATTTCCAATTCTGAATCATCCATATTCACGTGGTTCAGTAAAAAAAAAAAAAAATCAATCAAGTTCGATTTTTCGTTGTTGTTTTAATTGACATCAAATGAACTCAATAAAGTTATGAATAGGTAGACACATTGTAGGTTGAGTTTGTATGAACCATAAATTAGTTTAATATAAGGAGATCAGAAATTTTATATTAGTTCAATATAATTGACGTTTTAGGAAGTTGCAAATTTTTACAAATATAGGACGTTCTGCACATCCAAAGCAACTTTTACGTTTCCAATGCAGCAACATTATTAAAAATGTCTATTCCTATGCAGCAACATTAATACAAATGTCACTTTCAATGCAACTTTTAGTTTTCCTCCAATGCCAAGGTGAAACCCGTAAAAGCAAGAATAAAGGTCGCATGAACTGGAGGGAATATTAGACCATATTAATGTTTGGCCAACTTTTCTTAATATGTGTGCAAATCTGAAAAACGACTGGAGGGAGCACTAGTTTAATCCAAGAGATTTTAAAAGAATCCGAGATTTAATTAGTTGTATGAATTTTGTTTGGTATTGAACATCATCCAATATCTATCTAGTAAATTTGCATCCCATGCAAGTTCCTATTTTTTTTAACAAAGTTTCACACATCCTTGATTGGAGTCTACAATGTATAAATAGCTAGGAGTGTGGACTGATATCTTCAGCCCAAAGCCCAACCCAAACACAACATCAAATACTTATCTTAACATGCAGCACAGCCCAAACTACAGGAACCTACTCGATAAAACAAGGCAACAAATATCACTACAAAAAAATTCTGAATTCCATACGCCAATTTGGCGTAGGGATGGCGTAGGGAATCGAATTTCCCTACGCCATCCCTACGCCAAAAAGGAAGTCGGAAAACAGCTCGTCGCAAATATTTCCCTACGCCATCCCTACATTAATTTGCCTGCGCCATACCTACGCCAAATTCCCTACGCCATACCTACGCCAAGTTCCCTACGTCATACCTACACCAAGTTCCATACGCTATCCCTACGCCGTCACTACGTCACCTCTACGCGAAGTTTCATATGCCTCATTACCCCTTCCCTACGCCTTCCCTACGCATTCATACATCAAAAATCAATATGGTAGTTTTATATTTATCTTCGTCTACCACAAATCATAACAAAACCGAATATATACAATATATATCAATAAAAACATTGATATAAAATGAACTTCATGGTCGAATTACCATAAACTTGCTACAAATCATGTTCAACAAACAAACAATAAAGTTGCTACATAACTCAAACATGATCATTTCATCTAATTCAAACATCGTGTAATGTACCTTACACAAATAGAACATCAAACTCACTATCAAAACAAGATTAATTCATAAAGTACGTCATATTTGATGTTCTTGCTCTCGCTATAACCCTTGTAAAAACTCTTGTACACAACTCATTTGTTCTTCTAGTTTGCTAACAGTGACTCTCAATTCTTGATTTTTATCTCTTAACTCTTCTACTTCCTTCTCAAGCTTTTCTGTATGATCTGTACCTCCAAATCTAACGGTGTATGTGTTGTCTTTGTATATCTACACATAAAAATAATATCCCAATTAGTACAATAAATACATTTCATATTACAATCAAGTAAAATGTTCATAAAATTTTTAACCCAATTAGTAAAATAAATTCGTAAAGAGAGAATTCATGTGAAACAGCAACTCGAGTTGCTGTGAATGTTGATGTTTCACAGCAACTGAAGTTGCTGTGTGCAACAGCAACTGAGGTTGCTGTTGCACAGCAACCATAGTTGCTGTGCACAGCAACTATGGTTGTTGTGCACACAGCAACCGAAGTTGCTCCTTTGGCGGATTATATTAAGACCCTGCATGATATATACATATTAGCAGCAGTTCTTTTGGTGGATTATATATTTTTTTGTAGTAGGAAATTCTCTAAAAGGGGACATTTGTACTGCAAATACTTGCACTTTTGCAAAAAAGTTTATTTTGATCATATTAAGGTTCAACTAGAAGAAGTTTTGATTTTCATGCGAGTGCGCGCGCGCACACATAAACAAGATAATTTTGAAAGGATGATTTAAAACCTGATTTTGAGAATAAGGGGAAATTTGACATAATCAGGGTATGCATGCAAAAAAAAAAAAAAAAAAAAAAAAAGAAGGAAGAGATACACAGGCTGAAGTGTACAAATATAACTCATGATTTCCAAAATATCATTGTTTTCTTCTTTTAAATTCCAGTTTCTTTTTCTATCCAAGTACAATTTCTAAACTTAGATTTTCTGAATCTTGATTTATATCAAATCAATATGTGTATGTTCAATTGTATTTTTGGAGTTATACTCATGGAGATTGAGCTGAATTCTTATCAGCCACCTTTCAACATATATTTCATTTTTAACTAATACGGCCAAAATTTTGGAATTGTTAAAGTTGACAATTTTTTTAGAATAATAATTATAAAGTGTTATTATATGAGAGATAGAAACAAATTTTCATTCTGTTCTTGATAAGAAAGTTTGCTGAAAAATTCTACTTTTTTTCTTCTGCTATTACTAATTCTTCTTGGCAAAGATAGAAAACTTTAAACTTTTTTAGCAGCATATAACATCCTATATAAAATTAGGCCTAACTGCATCCACTTAAGGAAGGCAATCCTCACCCTTGAACGTGATTTACCAAGGTATGGAAACGTTTGCTGCTTAGAAAGCATATGACAAATGCATGCATATTGTATAAGAATGTAAACTAGCCAAGACCAATGGGAATGATATAAAGTATAAACTTAATGCTAACTGAGGAACCATGAAACTCAAATTGAACAGATTTAATGCCATAAGACTATTAAAGAAACTGAGGAACAGAAGACTTACGTTTGTTGGTGATTCTTTGAATAGAAACCAATGGATCTCAATGGTTTGTCTTCTAGATTCAGCATAAGTCTTCGGAAATTATTAGATCACTGACATCATTTAAAGCCGAGGTATTATAATTTTATCTATATCCAACATTCTGACTTCATTTAGTAATAGGGTGTATGTGGAAGCTTTTTATATTTAGATAAAAATCCATTCATTTAACGGTCATATATGTTAGTATAGTGGAAATTTTTATACCTAAATGCATGATGATTTGGAAAAAAATAAATTGGTTCTTCAATTAAACAATCTTAACCATCACTGCATACCATATATGCCCATTATGAGTGACGGCAAGAATAATACTAGACCATTACCTGCAAATCAGACTGTCAAATTATTTAATGCAAATTGATGATTTTTTTAAGGAAATACCAATGTGAAAGAAATATTTTAAAAAGTGACTCATACAATTAATTTAGAAACAAACTGTGATAAAAATGACTCATATAATTCATTTAGGGAGAGGTAAAACAAGCAGAAAATAAAGTTACAGCAGAAACTTACTAAATGAGTTTCCTCATAAGATTGTGAACTAAAGATAGAATCCTATATCTGCAAACAAATATAGGGGAAAAAGAAACAGTCATAAATAAGGAGTCTATTATTCATTGTAATAAAAATATATAAAAAAGGTCAAATATTACATTAACTATCATATAGTCACTTTTGCTTTAGTCCCTTGCCAAGCATGGAAGAATATAAGATAAGATTCAATGCACAATATAAGGTAATCTCCTTGTAATCAGTCCCATAGTGAAATCCTAAATCAGTATTGATTAAAAAGCCAATATGCAGCACAATTTACATTTTTGACATTAACTAAATATGATATTTGCTGCAGCAACAACTATAATTTAAAAGAAAAAGTATTCCATATTTGTGCAACTATAATTTTAAAAGAAAAGGATTTTTGTACACATGCAAATTTAGAATGCTCAAATACAAAATACTGCAATATCTAATAATATACTTAATTTTTGTGATAAGTTTTCTACCTGAGCATGATCATTTTTTTACAGAGAACATAATGTTATGCAAAATCGTAGATCCATTCATTACACATTCAAATACATATTATTATATTTTCAAATCATATGTCGAACACGTACAGCACCCATGAACTCACCTAGCACATACCAAACTAACACACACACTCGTACAGGCCTAGGTGAAAATGCATACAGACACCAGCTCCTTCCATAAACACTCTCAACACAACCCACATTTATGCAAGAATACCCTGGACAATACACATATACTCATGCATAAATTCACAACCACTCAGCATATCTCTAAAACACGTGCAGGAAAAAAGAAGCACTGCGTTTTTATCTGAGCATACCTTTTAAACAAATTATTGGAATTGAATCAACATAGAACTCAAAAAACAAACCTTTTTTGCTTCAGAAATTAGAATAGCCAATGGAGTGTTGGAAAAAATTTCTCCAAGAGATCGATACAGCAAACTACAGCTTCAAATTTTATGTCAAAGCTTATCCTTTCCATAGCAACAATAACTAGAAACAAAAATAAAAAAATCATCATTTACATTTACCAATAAATAAACAATTAGCTATACAGTTACCAAAAACTATCTATGTCTGTTTTTCTACAACACCTCACAAAATATATGAACCAGCATACCAACTCTGTTTCAATCATCTTCCAATAAAAATAAATGACATGGTTAAGCATCCATACATGCAAAGCTTGTCCAACATAGCAGAAGCTAACGCAAAATGTAGTGTGGATTTTTTACTAGCAGTTCTTTATTTTTGCATTTGCATTAGTGGTTTTCTTAAATTCACATAGTCGTGTATGTGATTCTTCGACAAGTTATGATAACTTATCGGATGAGTTCATTTTGTAAACAAATAGATCGCCAACTAGAATTCCCGTGAACTGCATTGACATGGTAATGCAACTACAAGCACGGAAGTTGATAATTATTGTCAATTTTTGTGAACTGAAATGAATAATACAAGCACTAAATATATTTTTGACACGCTGCAAGTTTATTGTCTGAAGACCAAAAAACCGTGCTCTCTGTTATGAACTTGTAACAATACAAAAATAGTAATCACCTTTGGCGTCGATATGCAATAAAAATGGAACAGAATAAGCAGATGGAGTCGGGATATTGAGAACTAATCCAATATAAATTATATTTGCAGTGAATACATCCAATGATTGAATGATGAAAAATACATTTAATAATTGAATGATGACAGATGAGAAACTAATCAAACATATATGTTGCTATTTTCATTACTTATAAACTCAGCAGATTCTATAGTATAGCATTAAGTGATTATTGAGCTACACAGGTATATATATAATCACATGCAGTTTACAATGTTTTAAATAAATAAATAATTTGCTTCAATACTCGACTTGAGAAGCGCCCTAAGGAAATGGAAGATAAGAAGTCTTGTTCTCAAAAGCTTTTTACTTCTAAGGCTTATGCCTCAATAACTTCAGGTGTACGAAGCGTACATCTAGCACGTCTTAAGCTGCTGAGTTGTGCAATTCTAGAAATATTTTACCCGTAGTTGCACATATTGATACTAATAGAAGTTACTAAACTTATATAATTTAATAAAAACAAGAATTTTTTTTTTAAGAAAATGAAAGCTAGGTGTTTTTCTGCTTTTTAACACAGACATGATTAAATAAGATTGTTTTTAAAACAACGATAAGAGTTTCTAGCGGATTTTCTCGCTACTATTTAAAGAAAATTTCTTAATAGACTTCATTGAATATGAAAATAAATTTTGCAAAAAGGAGAAAGTAGAATTTCATACATTCTCCAAATAAATTTTGTGAAATTGAAACTGGAGTCGTATACTTTCCAATTACAGTAATGTGGCATGTTGTTAAAACACATTTAACAGCTCATACAACTCTTAACAAAAGATGTCCACTGTAATTAAATCGAATAATTTCTTTTATATTTACAATTTGTTCCACGTTCTTCACACAAGGTCCATCGTTAACTTATCTAATCCAATTTAATAAATTTGAAAGGGTACCTGACACTAAAGAGGCAGCAGCGCGACTAAGGAGATAGGACTGCGCGGCAGAGGGACGACGCAGAAGAGGGAAGGCGCGGGATGGACGGGGGATCGGCGATGAAGGAGCGGCGGCTCTGCTAACTGGCGATGCGGCGGCTCTGCTAATTGGCGATGCGGCGAATCGAATGCGGCTGCAGCGAGATGATTTAGGGTTTTTTTTTTCTTTTTTTTACCGTGAAGAACGTTGGAATTAAAAGGCGTGGAAATGGACAGGGTGGAGCGGTTTATTTGAACGGATGCGGTTATTTTGACCTTAATTTCATAACCAACAAAGTAAATTCCAACCCATATGAAAGGCGTAGGGAATGAGTAGGGAATTCCCTACGCAGTCCCTACCCCATTCACATATTTTTACGTTTTCTCTACGTCGCGCCTACGCCGCGTAGGGATGGCGTAGGGAATTTTGGGTTGGAAAATTGGCCTTTTTTTTGTAGTGTATTCATGCATCAGTTAACACCCGCACAACTCAAAACATACTAGAAAATAACCTAGCGCTACATCTATAATGGTAGCTATCCTCAGCACCAAAATCTACTGTCTGAATCAAAGTGAAACACCAAGAGATAACTGTGATTTTCAATCTATGAGAGGCGAATCCTTCAATTTGACCCAGAGCATCCTAGCAGGCCCCTCCCAATCGAATGATATCCGATCTTTGCTCTTTGATTGTATTGGAAATGGAGGATTATCTCAAGTTGCTTCACGTGCCTGAGTCTTAGAAAAGACAAGTTTTACTACATTTGGATATGTTGCAGTATATACTACAGACCACTTATCAAGTAAGTTTGTTACTAAAAACTCATAAAGCAAAGATACGATGATGCTAACAAGTTAATGTAGAGGAAGAGAAAAGAGCCTTGCCTGATAATCTGGATGCTAAACTCACTCATTGTCTATTGCAGTTTGATTGAGTGATTATGAATCAGATGGTGAATTTAGGAGGGTTATTGATCAAGCTGCCATTCATTACAGATCTCTTCATCCGAATGATTGATTTAACTTTGTGTTTTGATTCTTGTGCTCTAGTTTTTATAATATTCATGATAACGTCACGAAGGAACCGCTCACTTCTTGGTCTGACACCATCAAAGATGCAACATTTTTGCTCCTTCCATATGACATGCAACTAAATGATAAACCATTATTTGTAGGTGAATTACACGTAAAGAGGAGATTGTTTAAAACTTTCTAGTTTCTTTTGCCATTGCAATTACCAGTTTTTTTTTGCATTTGCACCCAATTGGATCCACGCAAGATATGGACAAAACATGGGTCTATCTGCCAAGGTTCTTAATTTTTGATTAATAATTTCATACTTATAATTACTATTTAGGTTTGAATATAAACGGGTTATTTTTTCCCTGTAGAATGACTGAAGAATATAGGCAAGCCGTCCGAAATTTCGTATACAAGCATGTAGAAAGCAAGGGAAGTCCTGAAAAAATCATTTGCCCATGTCGTCAATGTAGAAATCTTGTTAGGCGTCCTCCAAGAGAAGTTGTGTCAGATTTGGTCTGTTTTGGAATTGATCCAACATATGATGTATGGATCTTTCATGGAGAATCACGCCATTCACAAAATGAAGCTGATGAAGCCGCTGACTGCCAACCTAAGCAAGTAAGTCAATATTATCATGGATGCATTCTTGAATAAGCGTTTGTTGCATCTACTCTGCATCATAAACCAGTACAACTTAAATATTATCAAAACTGAATCTTCTATGAACTAGAAACATTTTTTATTTCAAGTTTCTGATAAATCATTGCACCATTAGTTGTAATTAATATTTCTAGAATTAGTCATTTCACAACTCTATCCAGGATTGTATGGTCAGACTTCAATCAACCGCGTTGTCTTTTTGATGAACAATGTAGATTTTGGTTTTGTGTTGGTATTTGTTTGCTCAAACAAAATATCAGTCATATTTCGCCTTGTTTAAGTTCTCTTCTTCTAACAGTCTAAGCATTTAATTTTACATACAGGCCATAAAACGGGAACAGCTTATGTTGCCTGAAGGGATAGGAATATGAATAAAAGATGGAAATTTCTTTTCTTTTCTTTTTTTTTTTTTTTTTTTTTTTTTTTTTTTTGAGATGATAGACTTCCTCAATTTACTGCATAGCAAAAAACATATTGGATTTTTAAGATAACTAGATGGATATTTCAATTTTGTCAAATAATTTTTGTCCAGGGAAAAAAAGTGATAATACCACCCAACCTAGCGGAACCCGATTTAATTTAATCTAAATCAGGCAGTCTGATTTTCTGTATGTCATCATAGGAAAAAAAAGTTAAAAAATTGTCAATAATAAAACAACAATTGTAAGAGCTTGTGTATCCTTGCTTCATATCCCAAATTAATTTCACCAATTGATTCTTATATTATTATTTTGAAATAGCACTTTCTGCCTTGAGAGTTACAGGGTTGGGTTATTTTAACTGATTGACAACAGCTTTTAATAAGATGGCATGCACATCAAATCTAGGTCTGATGGATACACATCAATTTTTTCAAGCAGTAGTTTTGCATATTTGAAATTATATGACATACATACAACTACATATATAAATGACGTGGTTTTGATTAAATAATTGTGCTTTTTGTTTGCAGCCAAATCAAAGTAGCAACAACGTCACAAATGATGGCAATATACAAGCTCACGGTCAAAATAGAAAATGTAAATTATTAAGTTGGCAAAGGGATGTTGTCGCAGAAGCAACAATTACGTCTACTGATCCTACCGCTTTCGTGTACAATACACCATTAGGAGTAGATGCTTGGAAGGTTCGGATCGATTCTATGATAGAGCCTGAAGCTATCCTATATAGGCCTATATCATATGTTAAAACTATTGGACAAGCAGTTGGGACAACTGTTGCTTGGGACAAGGACTTTATCTCATTTGATTAGTACGTGTTTGTACTCTTATTAACATATTTATGGATTTATGATTTGTGATTGAGATATGAATGCACGAATTGTGTAAACTTTAATTTTTTTATTTTAAATGCAAGTGGTTCGTGTTGGTTAAAGTAATGTTGATCTTGATCGAGGTTATTATTAGTGAAATTTTAATTGTAGTATTATGAAATTTATGCTTAATGGTAGTAGTGAAAAATGTATTACAATTGCATGTTGTAGTTGTAAAAATTTCAAAATCAAGTGCAATTTTTAACGCAGTTGATGAAAAATATTGTTAAAATATCAATTGTGAGGGTCTGAAACAATTGTAGTAGATTATTTTACAACTTATAAAACAATTGTCTAAACTGCTAAAAAAAACTATTGCAATTGCTATAAGTATTGTAAAAGGGGTTTATAACAACTGTTGCAATAAACTGTATCAAGAGCCCGTAGCAGTTGTAAAAAGTCTGACTATCAAAAGCGAGTGTAAATTGTATTTTACAATTGTGAAAAGAAGTCGTAAAAAGATTTTTTGCAACTACTTTCGAGACTGTCATTGATAATTGTATGATCGATTCTAGTACGCCTTATTGATGAACATTCATTGTAATTGATCTATTACAACTGTATTTAACAGTCGTGAAGGTGTACTTTTGTTGTAGTATCAAAAAGAACTCAAGGATAGTATCGGTACAAAGTATCAAGACTGATATTGAAATAGGACATTCTATGACCACAACGTCCAAGACTGATGTTGAAATAGGACATTCTATGACCACAACATCCGTAAGAAAGAAAAAAAAAAGGGGGGGGGGGGGAGCATGTGCATACCATTTATATTGACGAGCACAACTCAATCTATGTGTAGTTGAAGTCGTTGGATGATCTCGAGGATATATAAATAGATCCAAAAGATCCTTCGACAGTTCTGAAGATAAGAAAAAGCCTGCATAGAAATCAAAGAGAATTATCAACACATGTTTTTTTTTATATTTACGTTAGAAATCAAAGAGAATTATCAACACATGTTTTTTTATATTTACGTGTGGAACCTTAGACTTCACTCAAGTCATTGCTTGTCGGTCTTAGTAAACCCCACGGATAGCGATATACCTCGATTTATCAACACATGTTTTTGCTTGACACACTCAGATATGGTAGAAATATACCAAGCTGCTATCTACCATGCACTCAACATAGATCCAATGCTCACATAGTTAGAAGCACAAATCCTTAGATCAGGAAAATTGAGAACTATTTACAAAGAAGTCCAGTTGGAAATTGAGAACTTGCCTATACTGCACTAACATCAACAAAATTTGCCTAAAAGACGGATTTCCTCAACATAGATTTGATCAGTTAGTGGACGAAACAAGCTGTTATGAATTGCTTGCATTCATAGGTGCATATAAATGTTACAACTTACAAGTATGTTTAGAGGAAAATCAAAAATATACAAGTTTTTTGATAGACAAATGTTTATACTGCTAAAATGTTACACCGTTCAGACTCAAAAATGGAGTGATCTACTAAAAGTTAGTTAACTCGAAACAAGTTTTCAGATTAGATTGGAAAAAGCGCAAAGGCATACGTGGATTACATGTTTGTTAACTCGAAAGTAGCACCGAGTCACACACGTAGTTTGGAAGGAATTATTGCAATCTTAAATAGAACTCGACGTTAAATCATTTGAAGTCTACTTTTTCCATTTAGTTAAAGAAGTTTCTGGAGTACATAGTAAGCGCCCACGACATTGAAGCAAATCCAAAGTAGCCTGATGCCATAAGGAAGATGCAAGTCCTAGAAAAGCCAAATGATGTCATAAGTCCATATGGTAAAGTAACCACTCTAAGCAAATTCATTTCTAAAGCAACTGACAAACATATATTATTCTTCGGCCAAATTGAAAAGGGAGGAACTTCGAATGAACAAGGGAGTGCAAAATCACATTTTAAATTTGAAAGATCCTTAGATCGGTACCCATATTATATTAAAAAACTAGTAATAAATTAGGGTGTATATTTGTATTTCAGTATGACACAACACAAGAATATGGTGTTCGTAACAGTTTTCTTCGTTACGAATTAAATTTGTAAACATAGTACCCGTGAATGACATGTGTCACAAAATTTGTAGTGGTTTAAACTATTATATATACTAGTGTGTAACACGTGCGTTGCACACGATAATATTAAAAATATAGTATTTAGAATTTTATTTTTAAAATTGGAGCTTTATTATATAACATGATGGATCTGACAAAAAATATAAACTATAAATTATTATTGTTGTTGTTGATATAAGGTATGTATTATGTATCTTTTATTTGTTTAAAGTAATTTGTTTTTTATTGTTCTTATTACTATAAGCAAGCGTTTATGTTGTAACTAACATATTATAATTATTTTAGATATATTAAAAAATATTATTTATTTCTTTTAAAAATATGGTAACTTTGAAATTATGTAATTGGTTAAAATATATTATCTTAAGAGTAAATAATCTGAATAAATTGAGAAGAATTTTATAACAAAATTATTTAGATCTTATTGTAGAGTTATTTGAAGTTCAAAATAGTATTTTTCTTAAGGTAGTGTGCGATAAATTTATTATTTATGTACATAAACAATGATAGTTATTTACAAATTAACTTTATTATTGTCGTTTATTTACATAAATGTATGCATGTGATCTACACGTCTACGTAGTTAAACACTAATTTTTTATTATGATTTTTATTAATATGTAAATCTACACATATATGACTGATATATATAGATTATTAAAATACTTTAAACTCGAGATTTCGTAAGCAATTTAAATACATATGATCTAAATATAAAAAATTAGTAAACAGTCGATGAAGTGCACATAACTATACAAATGTTAAATTATGGATATTTGAAGTTGAAAATAGAATTCTACAATGCTGATAAATTTATTGAGATAAATGAATAATAAATTAACCTTGTTAATGTTGCTCATGTATACTATTTATGACATCTAAATTATAATTTTTTTTATTTAAATGAAAAATCCGCTTGACTATTTTTTTTAGAAGAGGTACTATTTGGACGCAAAATTAGACATAGTTAGTAGCACAAGAGATCTGAGCCGCTGGATCTTTTTATCCTTATATGGAGATGTAGAATTCAAAGGGTGGTCTAATGGTGGAGATTAACTGTGTCACCAAGTATACCAAAATTTTGTATTTAAATAGACTTTCCCTTATTTTAATAAGAATATGATGTACATATTGAAACCATAACATTTAAGGATTTATTAGATAAATTAGTGAATAATTATTAATTAAATTTATTCATATAATTTAAAACCAACTTTTACGTGATTAATTGAAAATATATGGAATATGATAATGTATAAAATTATGTGATATTGAGGTGGTTTTTTATGACAACTGTAGAAATTTCAGAAGGTATGCACTTTAATTAAAATAAGAATTTTACAGAATGCACTAATGTATCAATACAAATGAATCATAAATTAAACTTGTGATTATTGTTTACGTATATAATTATGTTATGTGATTGATGTACGTACTTGTATATCCAAATGAATTTTATATTATTTATTTAATATGATATTGTGCAAATATTGAAAATTTCTTTTTTTTAATGATTTATTTGACACATCAACTACTAATAGTTTACTAAATTTAATTATAGTTTTAAGATTTGTGATTAACTCTAGTGTATGAAGTTAAATATAAAATATTAGAAAAGAATTGAGATAGCTCGGTAAAAGGTTAAAATTAAGGCTTTTGCTGTAAAAAAACCTATTTTCCACTTTTTTGTTGTTGTAATGCATGACAAAATTGTTGATATTTTTTGCTATTGTTTTCTGTTTTATTTAAAAAATCAAATTTGTACTTAGTCTCATATTTCTATAAACATTATTTTTATTATTTTTCTTCGCACAGATGTTTTTTTTTTTTTTTTTTTTTTTTTTTGTAAGAATGACGGCAATTATTCATAGATTGGCAGGAACTAAAAGTGACAATGTTTTATAACATGTTTTTTGACAAAAAAATGTATAGGTATTTCAAAATTTAAAGAGCATTCCCTATTGTTTATGTTATATTGTATGTTGCGTGACTTACGTGTTTTAGTTTAATCAAAATGCAATTTTATCGTATTTCATTGATATGAGTGTGACACGTATTATTGAATTTTTCATATTGTCATCTGAATTAATGAATATCGCTTAATTACATTATCTTATTATTTTAAACTTAAGATTGCATAAATAATTTAAACATATGAATTGAAACGTAAAACATATGAGAAAGTGGGGTGAGTTTTATAAATAATTATGGTAATTTTAAAATAGGTATTTTAAGTTAAATGTAAATTTTATAATGATATGTATTGTAAATATATTTTACCATTTTAAATATAGGTATCTTATGTTAAATGATAAATGAAAAAAAATTAAGCTTGTATTATCATTTGAATATAATAGACTTTAATTTTGAATGGTTTGAACTTTTGTCAATTACTGAAAATCATTGGGCTTTAAACTGTAAATACTTTGGACGGAGTAATATTTTTATTTTCTATACATGCGTTGAAATTGAATATTTTGGAATTTGTATTCTAATTAGAAATTGCAACGTATATAAATAAGTGCGCACCCGCGCTTCGCACACGGGAGTTGCAAATGATTTGTGGGTTTCATGTTTTTTCTTTTACAAAAAACTGAACATGCATATAGGCATTATTGGGCGGTGCATAATGGTTGATATTAATAACCATGTTCTACAAAAAACTGATGCACGGATGCAGTTAAAACTAAACACACATGGTAATAATAGGTTAAAGCATAACACAAACAAGAATAATTGAAATGCTATAAACCATGCATCGTAAAAGATCAAGTGAGGTCAGAGCTATTGTACGAAGAAGCAAGGGGAGAAACCTAACAACATGCATAAAAAAAAAAAAAAAAAAAAAAAAAAAGCTGAAAATTTTAAGTCATTTTGTACGCAGCATGATAGACTTGTATAAAGGCTGTTGCATTATTATTTGGACACAACAGCCAGCACAACATACAAAAAAATACAACTAGGCATGAAATCAATTCAGTAAGTACGCTTGTTTAGAGGACACAGGTATAAAAAGAGAAAAAAAAACGTGCAGTATTGCACATAAATGAAAACATTGATTGACAACAGTTTAAACAAACATGCAGGGCCAATGTATATTTGTTTATATAAAAATCAGAAATCTCCGAATTCTCATAGTCAAATAAAAATCAATGAACAATTTTAAGAAAAAAGACATCAAAAGCTGAAGCAAAAATTTACAAACTGAAGTTGCACTTCTTCGCGTAGCTGTTAACTTATTTGGCATTTTTATATCTTTGTTTATTTCGTTCCTGCTTATAATCCAATAGCAAGCAGAAATGCGTCCATCACCTTCCTGCCAGTGTCATGTGGAAAAAAATATTAAAACCATACAATTAAAATGTGTCAGGTGCAGTGGAGCTGGCAGTATATATACAGTAGAAAATTTAAATTGCACGAAAATTTACTTTTACAGTGAAATCTATTTTGAGCATGTAAACCGCGCAAAGGTCTGATTTCATAATAACGCCCCAAAGCCAACAAAGGAACCATCTATCCATGAAATGAAGACCATTAGACCTAACACCATCTTCAAGAACATATTTTTAAAAAATACCAAATTAGATGGCAGTGATTCATATTTAGTAACAACGTAAATATTTTTACCAGTAACAAATATTTTCTCCCCTGAATTCACACTGACAGCATAGTACATATCATCATCATAAGCATTATGATCCTTGTTTTTCGGAACCCAAACATAAAATTTTCATTTAATTTTTAACATTACCACAAAAAGCCAGCAATTCCATAATTCTCCCATCCTATGTGTGATTTAAGAGGGAAAGATCAAAACAAATGAAGGAAAAATGCAATTTATTTGAAAGTGACATGTGTCACTGTAATTGTCAGTGTTGTTAAATAATTGATCGTGCAGGTAAGTAAAATGCCATAGGAAGTGCTTTGTTATACCAACTATACATGTGCAATATTAAAGCATTAGGTTACCGCATACCCCGAGAGAAATTTGGGCTTAGTATTTCAGAGAGCCTTTCACCATTAACACGGCAACTTTTCATTTGTATTGGACCTCTTCATTATTGAATGTTGGCAATTTTCCTTTTGCAGAGGCTGTCACACGACAAAGCAGTCAAACATGTCAAAATCACTGGACAAATTTTTGAACAAATGACAGCAGAGGAAGGGTACTTGTGGGTTAGATCTAGATGTCAGGACAACCAAAGTAACTTCTAGTGGTGATTGACGTCAAAATAATAGTCTTTGTGTTACCATCCATCGACGTTTGATTGATCATGGAGGTTTTGCTTCCCTATAATGCAGCGGCAATCATGTTACTTGTACAATCAACAAATGTTGATGTTTGATGATGATCAATGAGTATATTCGTTTTTACCTCTAGCGGATGTAAAATACTGAAGGATAAAAGGTACCAGTGAAGGGACATGATAAGCTATCACGTAGGCACCACCGATCCAGTCTTGTAGAATTTATATTGACAGGGGCAAGCTGAAGGAACGCAAAGCTATTCCGAATTTATTTTAGTTCTCTTAATTCTAGCTGGATGATGAAATGCTTTGGTATCTTGATAGCATGGTTTTCAATTTTGTCGGCCGTTGTCAAAGCGTTGAACTCAATGTTGATTCTATGGATCGGAAAAAACTTGTTAGATGCCTTTGCTACATTATAGTCACCAATGTACACTACACCAATTCTGCCATAAAAAAGCGACTCGAATCGTGGCTCAACTGCTCCAACCTAAAATAAGATCAACTAATTTGATTAGCTAATTCTTTGACTCATTTTCATTGCCAATGTAGTTTGCCTGAATCGATTAAAATATGTAGATACAAAAATTATTACTCACTGTAAATCAAGGCTTGACGAACAATTATCACTCCTTTAAATAAAGGTGATTGTAGTCTGAGGTAGGATATAATGAAAAGAGTGTAAAATACATATCAAATATTCTTATTCCCTAAGTGTATTGTTAGCGCAATCTAAAGTGATGAACATGAACATGCAGTTAACAAACAAAGGAGGGGACGTCAAACATAGGAATACAAATAATTTAATGGAAAAGTTATAAGAATTTGGAGAGCTCAACCATTGATTGGTTACTACTAATAAATAAAACCTTCGATTTAAACGGTCTTTAGTTGATACTTGATAAATATAATAAATTAAAACTGAAATCATATGTGGGTGTAACACTTCATGAAAAAATACTTCACAATGTGTGAATATTTAGATCACAAAACCATTGAATACCATGAATAATTAAATTATTATCTGAAAACATCCCCAACTATATTTACTATTAATAGAAAATAAATTAATATAGTCCCATGAAACCTGCATAAAATTCAGTATATTTCATTTCTTAAGTCAATCATCGTAAATGTAGTATAAAGAATTAGCAATTATAGCTTACAAAGCTTCCTTTCTAACAGAAGTATAAAGAAATATCAACTAAACTTCAAAATCGATTCAACTAACGAACTAAATATTCAAAATTTTAAAATATATTATACATTACTTTCGTGCAATTCCTTGGTATTTCGAAAATTTTATGTGTGTTATATTTGGGATAACAGCTGGATTTTTATGATGTCACTGCACAAGCTTATTTGTGGTTAATTTTAATGAGCATCAATTTTTTTTTTTTTTTTTTTTTTTTTTTTTTTTTTTTTGCACACACATAATGCTATCAACAGCTGATATTGGATGCACTAAGAACAAATAACTAAGGATGATAATATCTTAGGTTACATTTGTACGTTTTGTTTCCCAATGACATATCTGCTGCCATTTTTTCATTGATCATCATGCATATCGTTCAAATGACATATACTGTGTAAATCAGGTATGTAATAGCAATCAATTAGCATTAATATGAGAAAAAGATAATGGTTAGAAATGAATTAATATTCTGTTTTTTTTTTTTAAGGAAGCTTTCCAAATAAATTATTTCCATTTATGATATACAACATTTAAAACAATTAATCAAGCATAATTACACATGTTATACTTATCAGCTAACGTTGCAAATAGGAGTAATAAACGTCCGAGCTGAATTTGGAAAATACTAAGGTTGAGTAAAGTTACTTATATAAGCAATCATCGTAATAATTCACTTAGTCAGCCTTGTTGTACATTCAGATCTGGCACATGTTATTGTGAGTTGATATAATTTGCAAATTTTAATAAATGTTACGAAATAGGTTCTTATCTTCCCTTAATATTCAGATAAAACTGTCGTGCGACATATTAAAGTGGCTTCATAATCTTTGCGCTGTTCATTTGTTAAAATAATCAAAATTTAGCACGTTCTTCTAAAATTATCTTTATCATCTTCATTTTTGCATACCTATAAAATTCACGGGAGGGAAGATAGCCAAGAGAGAACCCCAAAACCTCAGTTCTTTTGAATCATTTGTTATCTACTATAAGCAGAAGAAGAGCTTGATATGTTTCACCTGTTTTCAACATGGATTGACACTTAGTTGTTGGACATGAACAATCAGTTGAAAAGAGAAAATTCCCAATCAAGGTCATGCCTAAAAAACCTGTAGAGAAGAATTCACTTCACATAAGCCAAAATTTGACAGTTTAGTCCAAATTTTTAATGCAACATGAAAAATGTTAGATTCAAGAATCTGTATTCTAAAATGCGTTAACATTTTAAACACTGCAATGATATATTTATTGTCTTCTGTTTCGGTAGATAAACATATCTACAAAGCTATAACCATGGCTAGACAAATAAAAGACCCGTATTACATGTATTAAAGGTTCGTTTCAGTATTCTAAATGGAAACAATCTAATAATTAATTCAAAACCATCGAAAATTTCTCTTTTGTCGATAAATGTAATAAATAAATAAAATGAAAACACATTAATAGGCCAAGCATAAGTAAATCGACCAATGAAGAGCAAATTATAAGCATGTTTTATTTATTTATTTATTGATAAACAGTGCACAAATTATATGCATACATGAGTATGATCATGAATTGCCAAGTTGCAAAAGCACTACCTTGCAATGGAGGCGGGATGAAATTATGGTAGCATTGTAGCAAAACAAACGGCTCTACCGCGTTTTATTCAAACCAAATCGTCCCTGTACGGAAAGGGGAAAAACTAAGACATATGAAAGTGCAAATAAATTCAAGCGTAGATAGCGTAATTAAACCAAAATAACCTTTTACAAACAAAGATATTAAATTTCAATATCAATAGCAAATCAAAAATTCTAAGGAAATAGAAGCTAACATGGAATAAAACTCCAAAACTAAGCTCTTTCGCTTTGTAAATTCCCTGATCGTATTTAAAATTTTATTTATACCATAAATCTAGGAACAAACCTGACAACATGGCATAGCTAGCTACCAATAAAAGTTGAATAAACGATGAATACAACAGTCATGTTTTTCTAAAAAAAATCCCTCTATCGGGGCATCTGAGAATTGAACGGAGCAGAAAAAATTGAAATCTGAAAATGCAACAGTAAGAGGGGAACAAATAACCTTACAGATGGTGAAAAATCTGCAGATAACAACCAACTATAGAGATCCAGCTGCAGCCGCCGTAATTAAACCAAAATAGCCTTTTAGAAATTATCTTCTATCCTATTTCAGTATGATTGTACAATCTCTAAAACATGAGATCACATATTATACATACATACATACACACACACACGTATGTGTGTGTGTGTGTGGGTGGGGGGGGGGGGGGGGGAGGTGTGTTTTTACAAACTTGGGATGAAATCCTTAACCATCAGAATCAACCAACAAATGAATGGGTGTGGAACTAAAAGGATATAGTACAAAACATTAAAAAGATGAACCAAAAATTAATATGTTGAGACTTCACACCATGCTAAATTAACTTAGAGGCGCTAAATTTAAAAGCAAACAACAAATGAAACAGTTCCTGGAATCACTACTACTCTTTCAGTGCCACCATTGACATGGAAGAAAAAAAAAATCTCTTCTTCCTTATGCAATATAGTTTTAAATAGCAACGCAAAGAACATGAAATAAAAAGGAACATTAACTATAGGTTGTCCACCTTCATGCAATAACATAGATACCTCAAATCCATTAGCCTTTAAGACAATGAAATAAAAATGTCTTAAATTAACGAACAACCAACAAAAGTTACATGAGTAGTTCAGAACTAAACAGTCATGGCTTTATGAGGCCAACCATTTCAACTTTTCCTAATTTTTATAAATGCATCCTATATATGTAGTCATTTTAAATATCAAGTATTAATTCTTTTAAACATTAAATATTGTTGTAAATATACAAATAATTTGAGATAAATTCTCAAGTCAAATTTTATGAATAATAATACATGTAAGTAAACCGAAGGTGAACATCACAAAACGATTCAGGACTAAGGTCTTTCACCTTGAAAATTCCCTGATTATAATTAAAAACTTATCCATATAACAAATCTGGAAATAAACTGAACTGGATAATAGCCAGCTGCCAATAAAAATATTCCCCTTTGTCGAAGCGGCCGAAAATCAACCAAAGGAGGCAAAATCGGAATCCAGAAACGTACGGATGGTGGAAAAGACGTACAAAAAAAAGTGGATAACAAACAACCATATAGACGTTAACCTGAAATCCAGAAACGTAGCAGGAAGAGGAGAACGAATAAATACCTTAGAGATGGGAAAAGAAATGAACGAAGGGCTTGTGCGTTGTTGAAATATTCCCCTTAGAGACGTTAACCATATCAATGAGATGAGATATTTTTCACGAAAGGAAGCCAAAGTGGTGGAATAGGAAAAAGAGATAGTTCGGATCTAATTTTCACGAAAGTGCTTGTGCGTTGTTGAAATAGAACCAACTAATATTACATTAGATATAAGCATATTATGCGGAGATGGTATAAGTCTATTAAATAAAAAAATCAATATAAAATATCCAGAGACTTTCAAAGAGAGAAGAGATGAGGTAGAGAATTAAGGAGAAACCTTTTAAAGTTTAATAAGATACATAAATAGATTAGAACTTTAAAAACAAAATATTTAAAGTTGGAGAGTTTTAAGGTGAATAGAAAGTATTTAATTTTGAATAAAATATCATGAGAAGATACATAGATAGATTAGAAACTTAAAAACCAAATATTTAAAGTTGGAGAGTTCTAAGGTGAATAGAAAGTATTTAATTTTGAATAAAATATCATGAGAAAATTTTAAGGTGAATAGAGAGAATTGAGAGAATTAAGGTGAATAGAGAGAATTGAGAGAATCAAGGAGAGAGCTTGAAAAGCTTCTGCTTTACTATTATTTAATAGATTAAAAAAAAATATCATGCCTTTTACCATTACGAATGAATACTTTGTACCACTTGTTACCGTTTCTAGTGAAACTGTACAACCATGCTGTTCCTATTTATTTGAACAAAGTTTCATAGATCCTTGATTAGCGTCTATAATGTATAAATAGTTAGGAACGTGGACTGATATCTTCAGCCCAAAGCCCAACACAAACGCAACATCAAATACTTATCTAGTTATCTTAACATGCAACACAACCCAAACCATAGTTGTGTTGACCGAACTGTACGCTAAACCGTGGTAGCGTCAGGTTCAAGATTTTCATGGTTTAACCGGTCAGACCGTGAGAACCGCGCTAATAGCTTTTTTTCTTCTGATTTAAACATAAAATTATTTTAAATATACAATAAATTCAACCCATTATGACAAACACTCATGTCCAAGCTGGTTGGGACAATTTGACATAATCTGGTAAGTCATGAGTTCATTTTTTTTTCCTTCAACCCACTTGTAATGTAGTATATTATATATTACCTAATTGAAATAATTATATAACAACTTATCGTAGCAAAACTGTAAATTTACTAATTTTTATAGTGAAAGATAATTAGATCAACAATAGTTCGTAAAATGTACATAATAATGAATTATATCATCAAAAATTTAATGACAATTGCCATGAAATTATTTGCTCATTTTATTATATCAAAAAATGAAGAGTGAAGCAATTATGTTTTTCACAAATTCGAAGAACGGTGAGATTTAAAGGAGTCGGACTAGAGATTTTTATAGGGTTTTGAGGTTAAACCATGGGTCTGTGCACACGTAAGGTTATTTCATTTTCAAAACCGTGACGCTTCAAGATCGAACGCTATCCGCGGTCAAACTGAAACTAGGTTGGGTCTATAAAACAATGGCCCAAACTGCAGGAACTTTCTCGATAAAACAAGGCAACCAAATATTCATGCATTAGTTAACATCCACACAACTCAAAACATGCTAGAAAATAACCTAGCGCTGCATCAATAATGGTACCTATCCTCAGCACCAAAATTTACTACCTGAATCAAAGTGACACACCAAGAGATAACTGTGATTATCAATCTACGAGAGGCGAATCCTTCAGTTTGACCCAGAGTATCCCAGCAGGCTCCTCCCAACCGAGCGATATCCAATCTTTGCTCTTTGATTGTACTGGAAATGGAGGATCATCTCAAGATGCTTCACGTACCCAAATCTTAAAAAAGATTAGTTTTACTGCTTTTGGATATGTTGCAGTATCCACTACAGACCACTTATCAAGTAATATTGTTACTGAAAACCCATAAATCAAAGATACGGTGAAACTAACAAGTTTAAGTAGAGGAAGAGAAAAGAACCTTACCTGATAATCTGGACGCTAAACTCACTCATTGTCTATCGCAGTTTGATTAAGTGATTATGAATCAGATGGTGAATTTGGGAGGGTTATTGATCAAGCTGCCATCCATTATACATCTCTTCATCGGAATGATTGATGTTACTTTGTGGCTTGAAATTTTTTTGCTCTAATTTTTATAAGATTCAAGATAACGTCACATTGGAACCGCTTGCTTCTTGGTCTGGCACCATCAAAGATGCAGCATTTCTGCTCCTTCCAGATGATATGCATCTAAATGATAAACCATTATTTGTAGGTAAATTACATGCAAGGAAGATACCTTTTAAAACCTATTAGTTTCTCTTGTTGTTGCAATTACCTTTCTTTCTTTCTTTTTTTGGCATTTTCACTCAATCAGATTCACACAAGATATTGATGTAACTTTGTGGTTTGATTTTTGTGCTCTAATTTTTACAAGATTCATTATAATGTCACATAGGAACCACTTGCTTCTTGCTGTGACACCATCAAGTCATCCGAAATTTTGTATACATGCATGCAAAAAAAAGCAAGGGGTGTCCCAAAAAAACCACTTGCCCGTGTTGTCAATGTAGAAATCTAATTTGGCATCCTCCAAGAGATGTTGTGTCAGATTTGGTGTGTTAGTAAAGATTTATGCAATACAAGGTTGCAAGAGAGCTGAATGTAAATGCTTTTATTGTAATTTGAATTCTCAGTACAGAAAATGTAATACATAGCCCAATATATATATAATATGTAAAACGGGCTCTGGGCTGAACTGTTATTGGATTGAAGAACTGAAAAAGGATAACTAAATCTATTACTTAAACATAAAAGCGCAATTTCAACTACGCTTACGTGGCCTTTCAAAGTTCACACGTTCTCTAAATTCTCACTTCCGCTTGAATTCCGACCCGCATTTACTAAAAAAACAAAAAAAATCAAACAAAATAAAAGTAAAACAACGCAGCCCACGTTTCCACGTTATCAGCAACTGAAAATAAATCAATTTCCATATTTCGAACTCCCTTCCGATCTTGAAATCGGCATAACGTTCTACATGCTTCCGACAACTACAACAATCAATGCTGCAGGAACATCGACACACACCATTATCGCTGGAAGTTGATTGATTTTTTCTGTCAAGGTCGTAAATCAGCGTTTTCTTCCACCCACCACCACAGATCAAATCTGAAAAGGTATGAAGTTTGTTTTATTTCATCAAACCCTTTTGTGCATGTTTGCTAATGCTCTCATTCACCTCAATTTCGCAGCAAGTTGATTGATTTTTCCGGTTGAACTCATCTCCGATGGTCTTAATTTAACCTCCACCGCCAATTGGATCTGGCACGTTACTAGGTTTTTTTTATTCAGATTTGGCACGGATCTGGCATTATATTAGGTTTGCTTTCTCACTCACCAAAAATTCTTCGTTCCTACTCTACCTGCTGGATAATTAGTCAGATTATATGTTAGTTTGTCACATGGTGTAATTGCTCCATGTTTTGATGTCATGCCTTTACTAAATAACAATAATCAGTACTAATTTTGTTTTAAATTGAAATTTTTTGTCGTTACACATTAACCTGTTTGGAATGTAATCCTTTTCCACCATAAATTTTGTATGACATAATCCAGCGCTCCGGAGTTAACTAAATGTGTATATCTTGATGATGATGAGCAAGAAGCAGTCTTACTTTAAATTTTGGAAAAGGATGAACCTGATCTTCTACCTAATGAGCATGATTCTTATATTCTGGAAAGTTAAATTTTTTATACTAATTTACATTTTTAAAAGATACTGGATTTTGTTTGGTTAATAATTTGTTTGTTTAAGTGATAGTTTGTGATTTTTTTTAGGATGCAGTCGTATGATTAACAGATATCAACCGTGATCTTCCCTAATTTCAATCCCTAAATGAACATAATGGCCACCATGGCCAATATTTAATCTGTCTCCATTTTTTCTTTATTTTCTTTCATGCTACCATTTCCTTTATAGATAATTTATTTTCCAGTTAAGATGCATCAATAGGTACCATGCCACACCTGTCACTTTGCTTTTGTACTTGACCCACTCTTTCGTATGTTGTGCTTTAAATGTAGTCATCTATTCCTATCTCATTTGCAAACTCTATTCTGTAGTTCAAATTTGAAATGATGTTTTTTTAATCTACAAAATTATATGTATTTGTTAAAATTTAAAATAATACACTTGGGTTTTTTTGACAACAATTGTATTTTGGTTATGACAGCATGATTATTTATGTTCGTATGTTCACAGTTTAATTTCTATATGTGTAGCTAGATATCTGCTGCAATTGCTACTTTATATTGGAGAAGTAACCATTTTTTTACTATGGCTTACAATAGAATCTCTTCTGTAATTTAAAGCCTTCAATTAAAGTAGCATTTGAAGTACATTTATGCCTACAGAAATTTCCTACTAGCAAAAATTTAATGCAATTATACATTATATTGCAAGGTTGTAGATAACATTATTAAAGAAATCTCATAAAAGTCAGATTCAAAACAGTTGAACTTTAATGGAAATAAAGATAACTTGGGCATGACCATTTTCTTAGTATATTGAAATAAGAAGGAAAACACACACATAAATGTAAGTTTGAAAAATAGGAATTGTTACAAAATGTAATTTTAAATCGCACAGAGGTTTCACATTTAATTTCAATATACTCTCTCCCGTCATCTGACGAGTGGTGGTAGGACATCAATAAGGTGCATAATTTATTATGGGGTCACTACAACAAAACGACCCTATTACAACGGTGGAAAACACCTGTAAAATACCTTTTACAACGGTGAGGTAACCGTTGTGTATTAAGAAGTTGTAAAAGACTGAAATTTTTTACAACTGTTTTGCACCGTTGCAACACAGTTGTAATATGCATATTTCACAACTTTTTTCACCGTTGTAATAAAATTTATTACAACTGTTATACACGGTTGTTGCTTAAAATTTTACAACTGTTATAACCGTTGTGATATATTTTATTACAACTATTATTTATAGTTGTAATATATCCACAAATTATATACATATTATTAATAAAAGAATTTATTTCAGAATATATTATCTATAAAACTGAAGATACAAAACAAACTAAAAACATGACCAAAAACAATATATTAATTTTTTCAAACTCTCATCATTTCTTTACATAATACACTAACAAAACGCAACACATACATACCCAACAAACAATCCAAAGTTCACCGACTAAACCTTACAAAAAACATAACCATTCTATAAATAATGTCGGGACAAATAGACAGCAGACACCACTTCAACCATCGACGATGAATCTAACTCATATCATATCTCAATGCGCACGTTTAACATAATACCAGTCCGCACATGCTAGCTCATATCATAATTTTATCCAGTAAATTCCATGCTCGAACTCCTTATTCTTGTTCTCTGTAGTAGAATTAAAACTCATCCATACTTTTTTCATCATATTACTTGTGTTTCCGGTAAGATAAGCTGCCTACCAAAATGCCAATCAAATAATTAAGTAATATATGTCAATATATACAGATTAATTAAGCTATACATTAATGTAAAATTTTAGTAACTAACAAAGAGGAGATACTGTTTCTAAACAAATCAAAATGAATTGATTTATATGCCTTGTTCAATCCACATGAACTTTGACAAAGTCAAATTGAAAGATATGGCAAAGACATTTCCAGTATGGAACACATATATAAATAGAGAACAGTCATACCTGTTTAGCCTTTGAATTTGGAAACAAGATCATAAACAGAAAATAAGCCGATCCAACAATAGGCGACTGGAGGTGGAAGTTTGTCTTAGGAAGTTTGCCAAGATGTTAGAATCCTTTCTGGTCAAACAATAAACCTAACTGGAGAAGATAAATGACACTTTGTTGGTTTTAATGACATAACAATAGCATACAAAACAATGACAGTCTATCCAATAAAGCATGAACTAACACTAAACTACAAGAAGTAAACTAATATTAGAAAAACTGTAGCTTTTTCCAATATGGCTAGATATGTTTTCTTCTCTGTTCTATTATCTGTCACATTTTCTTTAGCATACTCTACGAGAAACATTAATAATAAAAATAATTTCAACTTACATAGTCCAATAATAAGTACTCACAAGCTGATCAGATCATTAAATCTCACGCCGAAAGATGCGCATGCGGACAATGGAAGTGTTGATTTCAGTCTAGAGTCGGGAAGTAAAATTGTTGAGAAAGAAATACACATGCCTAGTCTTAACTTAGAAGGACGTTCCGTGAATGATCTTGGACATCATGCAGGTTATTTCAAACTCACACATTCTTATGATGCAAGGCTATTTTACTTCTTTTTTGAATCAAGACAAAAGAAAGGGTACATGGTATAAGCTATGCAATAGTCAGGTCAGGCAGACTTTTTAGCAGCTCCAAATGTGGATTTTATTGCAGATGGTGCAAAAACCGGAAAGCCCAAAAAGCATGGACAACTCAGTTCCTCGGAAGTATATGGTGCAGGACACATGGTACCAATGGATCAACCAAAAGCAGCATTAGAAATGTTAAAAAGGTGGACTCAAGACAAGCATGATTAATGATATTCACATCAGAGCTTCTTGTATACATGGAAAAACTAAAGATGCTAGTTGACAAAGATGCTACATTTGTTTTATAAAAATTTGAGAATTTGTATACATGCAAACAATTTTTTTTGTAATGAAAGAGAAAATGTTACTCCAGAAAAAACAAAAAAACAAAAGTACAAGAAGTAAACTGAAATCCAGTCAAGGCAACTAAAAATACAAGTACATCGCTTATATCAGCATGAACTAAATACAGCAAGAAACCAGGTTTAATAACCTGTGTTCAATAGTTGATACCAAACTAGTTATTTGTGAACATAAAAGCACAAAGGGCGTGTAATTTCCATTGAAATAAACGTCAGATGTAACACGAAATAGTAAACAAAAATCTCAAAACCAACGTGAATGTTCATTTATACGCAGAAAACAAATGTAAATTTCCATTGATAGGTACGGGGATCAGGCGGCAGAGGTCACGCATGAAGAGCTTTACGCAGCAGGACATGCCATTGGAACAACATGGGCCGTGTTCAAGATTGGTAAAATGTATATGAGAATACACAAATAGAATTATGCTATAATGTATATGAGAATACACAAATAGAATTCATGCTCTTATAGATTCTGAAGGCAATTATGCATGACCAGAGCCAACTTATAGCACAAGCACTATCTAATTATACCGATTTATTTAGGGGTCACTATCTTATTAAACCTTAAGCCTTCACAAATTTACTTCAGTAGGTACAACAAATATATAGTGAAATCTCTTTCAACCAACACCTAATAATATTCTTGTCTGTATTTACACGGCCTAAGGAACTATGAGCTCCTGATTCCAACTAACCACTGTCATAATGAGCAAATTTCTTCTCATATATATAATATGATAATTAAGTCAAATACAGTTTATACAGTTAAATACAGTTCCTTGGTATTTTGCTAATCCAATCAAGTGTTGCAGACAAAATGGAAACCAAGATAGGAACAAAAAAGAAACAAATTTTAGGTGAATTGGTCAGCAGATGGGATGATACAGGGTGAGTTTTAAACCTTTCTATTGCAGAAATGGTTAATTGGTTATCATACACACAGGAATGGATTTTATACTCACAATATTACGCAAATTAAATCTAATGACTGAGATAACTTTCAGACATGATATTTTGGGAAAATATCGATAGAAAAGATATATCCAGCCAAAACCCATTTCATTTGTTTTACATCTACAAGTTAATTATTCTATTAGAAAACCATTAAATAGCTATTCCCAACAAAAATAGCATAACTTTTGGGTTAAATGTTTATTACCAGACATTGGTATGTAATGAAGGTGCAATCAACATAAATGAAGTTACAGGAACCATAAATTATAAATCATAAGCTATATAAAGAATTTAATAACTGATGAAATCCTACCCTGAGACGGGAATGGAGAGCTTTATTAAGATTATAATCATCAGAATGTCTACTGTCAGATACTCTTTGAAGACGAACTAGTACTGGCTCAGCCTCTTTCTTCTTCCACATATCTTCTCCTTGATGTTCTAATTTATAGAAGGAGTCAGCAAGCTTGTCTCACTCTTCATCTTTGGAAGTTAAAATGTTTCAGCATCCTCAATGTTAAAATCCTCTGTTTTCTTTTGAGCCCCGCTTACAATTAAATTCGCAATTCTTTGGGACTGTTTGTATCACTATCTCATGTCTGCAGCATAACGATTCCATCATTGAAACGGAAAAAAAGAGAAAGATATGAAACCTTAGTAAATCGAGTTGAGGTAAGTAGCGAAGGCATGGCGGCTACTGCTGGAGCTGTCAAACAAGAACAAGCATTGAATTTTATCCCATTACTCTGACTAAATTGCCAATTCCCTTTCAAAAGCCCCAAATCGAAAACCCTTAAACTGCCAACGGTAGGCGGAATACCCGAAATCGAAAACCCTTAAAAGTTGCCTTCGCTTTTGAATCACGTTCTGATTCCAATTCCCAAGCAACCAAATTTGACCCATTCAATTTTTTTTGTGGTATTTGAATCTAGACCACATTTGGAAGTAGTGATTTTCGATTTGGAGAACGAGTTGCAATTTTGCAAAGACGAATTTTTTGTAGAACAAAGGAACTGGGGAACGCTTTTGATGGGAAGAGCACGATCGGTCGATTCGCGTTACGGACAAAAATACAAGGATGCGGATTGCTTTGGAGCCAAATTTTCACTTTCGCGTCTGAATTTAAGCTTTTGCAATAATTACCGCTAGTTTTTTTGGCTAAAGCACATTACTGCTTGTTTTCATAGGTCATACACAAAATTTCAGTAAAATTCAGAAAATCAAGTATTATAAGTTAGAATTAATTAGTAAATATTTAAGTTAAATTTAATATGATTTCTTGAGAAGTAATTTTAAAATTTTAAATATTACTTACAAACAATAGATATTATTAATTATCATTTATCTATTCTTAGTTATTATTGAATATTAATTATTATGTACATGTTACTAGATATTAACTATAAAATACGTAACAGCAATTATTTCAAAATAACTTCAATTTATTAAGTATTAATTATTAAATATTTAGTAGTAATTTATAATTATTATAAATTTATAAAGTTATTATTGAATATTAATTATTATTCTTAAACGTTGATATAAGGGTTGTTAAAAGTAGGTATCTATTGCAACTGCTATATGTTACAACTGGTAAAATAAAAAAGTTGTTAAAAATATGTTTATTACAACTTTCAGAAAAAGGCAGTTGTGAAAAAACTTTAATTACAACAGTCATTTTGTAACAGTTGTAAAATTAAAGTTGTAATATGGTGTTTTTGTCGTAGTTGCTAAAACATCCATCAAACAACATGCCAGTAGCGTAGATTTATTTGCGTGGTAGAGAGTAAGCATGCTTGATATATTACATGACAACAGAGCATGGAAAACATGATTAAATATCTAGGACAAATGAGATGATATATCTGTTTAGTCATGTTATAAATTTTACTCGGTATTTAATTATATGGTGTTGCGTACAACTTTGGTTATTTGTTTCCAAACGTTATCCTCCTCTGAACTTTGATTGAATTGTTTGGTCCAAAAATATCTCCAATTTCATTTTGATGCAATTTATTTTGTGGGGAAAGATGGTTAAATGATGCTTTCTGCGGTACTATTCTCGGTCAACATAAAAATTGGAGACTTTTTTCCTTAAATTATTATTCTCAACTCATATATTTATTCTTTTAACTTATCATTTTATAGACAGAAATCTACACTATAATTTTCCTTCGATGAATTTTGTGGTTGAAGATATCTACTTTGTTACCATTTAAGTCATCATACTAAGCATTTAGTTTTGTGAGATTAAATCTTTTCTCCATTTTCGACTGAAATTATGTCACTTCAAACTGTAATATTTAATATTTTTTCAAATTTAAATTGTTTATTAAATTACTTTCATGTCAATAAGTATATTACTACTATATTTTCATCTTATTGATAGTTCTACCTTAGTCATACGGGATATTTTATAATTTGTACAACCTGATACTTTGTTTCAATTTGACAAGCTTGATTTTTAAACTATTACTCATTCGGTGGAACCAGACTACCCAGGCACCACAATACTATATTCTTTCGTGGGTTATAGGTCTAAATTACCTTATAGCCAGAAATGGATGGAAATGATGCTAAAACCAAAACAATTTGTAGGATTCCAAGAAAGCAACCATCAGTGACATCTTTTATTTGGGAAAAAAACTCCAAAAATAAACATTTTAAATGGAGATGGATTTCCGGCTTTGCTCATCTTTAATGCAGAAGAATGTGCATTGTCGGATCGTATACCATCTGGGTCTAGAGAACAAGTGAAGTTTGAGATCACTGTACCTGTTTTGATGATATTACTTATGTTTATAGTTAACTTATAATGCGAGTATTTGAGGTATTTTGAAACAGTGTAGGAAATGATAATGATTTTCTAACGGGTATTAAATGTGAGACAATAGTTACAATTTGATCGTTTGATGTGTCGTCCTGTGATTCAGTCTTTTATGTTTAATTGGCAACTATGTTAAGGTTACCAGGAATAATTAATAAAATTTAAGTTACCAGGAAATGTCAATAAAATTTTAAACTCTACATCTTAACGCCTCATTATTTTGTGTAGCATTTTAATTTGTAATTGTATCTCTTTGATTTCTTTTTTGCGATTCAGTATATACTTTAGATTGATAAAAATGAGCAATCACACAAGTTAAATTGTACGACACATCTCAGTTGACGTCAAAAATTAGTGATTACCAAAGAAAAGTAATTTCAACAATAAACTACAAATAAAGATATCAGTAGTCACCGCGTTATAAATGAGTATTGAATGCCAGTTTGGGAGTGCATAATCTCCAAAATTATGCAACGTGAGCAAAGTATTATATGATCAAATGACAGCAACAGCATTCATCACTGTGATTAACTTAGGTTTAAAATGAAATTAAAGCATATTAGTTGAACCGTACATTTAGGATTTCATATATTAGAATTCGACCTATGATCTAACTAATATGAAGTATCAATCAGGAGTTCAAATTAACCATCAACGTTAATAAAATAGTATAAAATTAAAAGATGGAAGCTTTAAAACTATGCACAACAATTCAAATATCAAACATGCCATTAGGCCATTGAGATGGAAGTAGGATTTAATTACACAGCAGAAGCACAAATAAAGATTTGGGCCGAGATGAGCTACTGACATCAATGAAAAGGAAGGCACAACATCTAAAGAGAACGGATGAAAACAGGTACTTCAATTTTTTATATATTGTCTTGCAGCTGACAGACTTCATGAGAAACTTAATAACCATCTTAAAACATATTCATGTGTGCTCATACGTGCAAGCATTTAGTCATTTCGTTTTCTTCTCTGTCAAGTTGTAGTTGCGCAATATTTTATTTTGTTTTCGTACTACTGAACTATGTTATTTATTTAGTATTTGTACACTTGCATATTCTTATATTAATGTGTTGAATTATATTTCATTTGGTTATGTAACCATTAATATGTTCTGTTCTAATCATTTATAGAATTATCTTACCCCTTTTCCAACAATACAAAAAAGAAATTGTTTGTTTTTCTACCTTTGTTTTTGCGTTTTTTACCTCAAACCATTACGCTCAGTTGAGTTGAATGTTAATACACAATCTCATTGGTACATGCTTATGAATTCGATATGGGATAGCGAAATTGAGTAGACATATAATGATGTAACACTATTCAGTATATTTACAGATTAATAATGACGTAATATGTAACTCTGCCATTTTTTGCTACATATAATGCACGAAATAACGTCGCATCAGTCGACAGTTACTCACTAATGCACCATACATTATGAAAATAAGATTGCTATGCATGTAACTTGAGTATAACTCAAGCTTATCATGTAGACTACTAAATGATAATACAAGTTGTCACACAAGTACCTTGAGAGAAAAATCGGGATTAACTGTCTTTTGCCTATTAGATTACTCAAAGAATCTCAGAATCTCTTTGTATACAAAATTGTATTTTTTGGTTTGTGCATTAATACAAATAAAAATGAGAACAAATCAACCTGTTGGTCTATTTCTTTTTCCAGTCAAGAGTTATCATATTTTACTATTATATGGAAACAACTAAATCTGTAATGAATTAAAGAAACTGATAAAATCGACAATAAATAAGAAAAAAGAGAGATGGTCAATATGGTTAGTTCTTCAGTGCTTTTATGGAAAGAAATCATCGAAGAAAAAGAAAATGTAAGTTTGCATCACACCATTTCAAACTAATGCTTCTAAATTTGTTACAACAAAAATGTTTAAATGGATGCTTTGTAGTTTGATGTTAAATGAGGAAGATAAGTAAAGCTTATGTTAAACATTCATTTAAAAAATTTCTTGCTCACTAACTAATTATTTGTAAAAGGCTTTTAAATTCAATATAATATTTCCAAAATATTTATACATGAAAAAACAACAGTCAGATTTCACCTTTTTCATTTCTAAAAGTGTTATTCATTATGTTCGAGAATTGCTATTACATATAGATGTGTCTATAAGCATTAAAGTTCTGGAAACTTGGAGGTTGCTTTGATTATAATTTAGTTAGTTATGTTTTCAATATTCATGTTTAAATAAAAAACCATTAAATAAATTTAGTTATGCAATCAAATAAGTCTTTATTCAAAATTTGTTATGGAGATTTACAATCACTTTATTAGAGCAAAGTCTTTCCAACTGTTGGCCATTGATTTAGTGGAGTTAATTTTGTTAAATCAGTTTTTTCATTAATATGATCAATATATGGCATTAAAGGAGTTCTTTCCAGTTATAAATTAATACTGAAATTGATGAATAAGACATCACGTACAGATCAAAATAAAAAAATCATTGCTCTACCATAGCAATTGAAACAGTCAAACTTCAATTGTTTTATTTTTCACAACGATATTCATTATGTTTGAAAATTTCTATTGCCTATAACTGTACCTATACTCAAAAATTATCTGAAACTTAGAGTTTGCTTTGATTAATTATTTAATAGTAGTTGTGTTTTTAAAATTCTAGCTATTATGGAAATTTAGTTATGCAATCAATCAAATTATTTAGATAGATTTACATACACTTTAATGGAACAGAATCATTTTAGCTTTGTGGTTTTAATCTTAATTATATTTTTGTAGATTCTTAAATTAGATTCTATAAATTTTGACACTAATTTGCTCATTTGTTATAATTTTATCTTAATTGGTTTTCATATATTCAAAATTTAGTTTCTGCAATTTGATGCTCACTTATTTTGTTAATTATGGATTTTGTAACAGTGCATTAAAGTGAATTCATTTTTAGTGTGAATTTATACAACTGAATAAACAACGAAATGCAAAATTATGATTAGTGTAAAATGATTATTTTAATGGAATTCACTTTGATAAATTTTATTGTCAACTAGACTATCATAGTAAGTGTTTTTTACTCCAAAATACAAAGTGTTGTTTTTTACAAACTTTGATTGTTGGTTTGCATCTAGTGGATAAGGTCATGTGTTACAAAAAATTTACTAGCATACTCAAGTAGTCACATATGTTTGATAATTACAGGAAACTAATCTCATCGACGAATTAACAACATCAATATTTGATATTAGCGGTTTTCTTTATGTTATAACTTCATACTAAAATTGATCAACACAAATCATATACACATTGAATACAAGCTTTATCACCAACTCTACTAATAACTATAGGCAGATTTATTTTTTAAAATTTAACTTAAAATTACATTATTCCATAAGTTTGCCCTTAATTGCAGCTTATTCTGATGCTAACATCATTAATGGAAGCCAATGCTTTTATAAGTCATTGAGAATGTTTCATTTATGATCAACCATTTAATAAAGACCTTGCAATATATGATCAACACAAGGGCTTTCTTATAACATTTGACATGATTTTTATAAATGCATGTAGGTAACAAAAACACCAAGAAAATGCCACTTTATGACATTAAAGTATCCTAAAAAAAGTCACAAAAATTTGACTTTGCCTTTATAATATTTTGTTTTTTTAGCATTTACTATAGAAATTACTGTTTTCTCATGGTTATTCAATGTTCAAGAAGTGAAAATTATCCAATCCTGATATGAAGCAGGTTGATAATATATAAATATAAAATAAAATCGTTATTAAAAATGTTTTTTTCTTTAACTGCAAAAGCACTCTAAGAATATTAAATCCAAACATTCACTCAGCCACTTTGTAAAACTCCATTCCTATGTAATCACCGTGCTGTTTGATAAATTTAACTAAATACAATTATGTGAGATCATCACAGTGATGATGATCAAAGAAACGAAGCTGAATAAAATAAATGAAAAGTAACTGTACAATTGTTTGAATTGATAAAAAATTAATAGATGTAGTAAAACTAGCAGATAAGCATACTGATATTGCTGCTACATGTTGCTATAAAGTGCTACTGCATGTTGCATGGAGGTAAATAGTGGAAGGGTATGAATTGCTTCAAACTTGTGACTGAATCATAAAGCAGTTCAAATCTCCAAATGGATGCGAAGAACGAATGCAAGAAGGCCTGGTGATGTAAATTGATGATGCTTGGATAGCAGTGTATATATGCATAAAGTTGCTGCTTTGATGATGCTTATGTGCTTATGTAAAAGTTGCCCAAAAGATGCTATGATGTTGCTTAGGGGGTGAAGTATGAAGTTGCTATGTACTAAGCAGGTTGAAAGATGCACAATAAAGAAAAAGCTACAGGAGGTTGCAGAAGCAACAAACTATTATTGTAATTTGTAATATAGAAACTTATTGTCTATTCCAACTAACCATTACAATACTATAAAATATGAACTTGTATGTCAGTGAATTCAACTCTATAACAAAAATCCTGTGAAAGATACACATCGTTACTGTTATGACATGTATTCACTTGGCTATCATGTATACATAGGTAACAATAGGTAACAGTCTCTTACTAATGCAATGCTTTTGTTGTATGGAAGAAATACACAGCTCTAATTTAATTTTGTAATAACTTTGTTGCTGTGAAAGAAAGATAGCAACCATAATATTAGTGATTATTTCCATATTATCAGCCATCGTGAAGAATATATGCTATGGATGGTTTGACTCAAGCATCAAAAAGTTACTCATGGTGAAGAATATATGCTATGGATGGTTTGACTCAAGCATCAAAAAATTACTCATTAATGAAACGACAAAAAAAAGGAAAATTAAAACGGGAAACTAATGACAAACAATACCAGTACAATCCATCATTACTAGAAATATTATATTACATACGCGACTACAATATAAAAGTTAAAAAATATTGTATTACATGTGCAAGAACTCCCTAATATCTTCAGTTCTGCAAGTATATCATTAAGAAACATTAAACCTGGGCAGCAATTTGCTACAAGCTATAGAAGCCCAGTGCTATTACAATAAATGTAGATTTGCTAAATACTGATTTCATAAAAGTGACATAGTTAAATTTTTCTTTGGTGTTTAGTGGTTGGTTAAATATTTTAATACTTCATGCATGGTAGAACTATCTTATATTTTGCTCCCTCTTAAAAACAAGGATATTGAAATGTCATTATCTTTGCAGCTTTATCTCCCTATTAAATACTTAGATGAAGTCTTTCTTTGTGAGCTGGATCAATAATGCAACTTTTTCAACATCCGACCGAGCATGTAAATTTCAGCTACGAAGTAAGATAACTAATCTATGTTTTCTCTTATTTAGTAATTTTATCGTTCCTTCTTGACAGTTTGATATGTGTATTTTCTACTATATTCCCTTTTTTCTTCAGCCAAACTAATTATAATAGTAATTTTATGCCGCTGCATATTAACTAAACGATCATGCAATTACTCCGCCCCATTACCCAAATGCTCTTCTTATAAAAATGTTTGACACGTTACAAATATCACTGCACGCACATGTGTCATATTTGCGTTTTGCCTTTAATGATAACAAAAAAGCATTGAGCAATGGGAATAACCTTGAATGACGTAAAACTGTTACCAAAATTGTTTGTCTTCTCACTATTGACTAACCATTTTTTTCTCATTGCTGTAGGTTTTACGGTATTTATTGCTTCGATGTACTCATTCATTTCTTACGCATTTCACTTATGTTAGCAATATCATGCTAGTTTCATGGTAATGTATCTTTGAACAACCTTTTACGTATACACGAATAGGTGGATGTTGTATTCTCTGCATTTGTGAAAACAAGAAGCTGAGGAAGCTTCAATCCCAGCACAAACTTTAGCCTACAAATCCCAGGATTAGCGACGGGAAAAAGAGGGATAGAAAAATTCGGTAATCCAGTAACCTGATACAAGCTTATATAAGTAGCCTGATAAAAGTTTCACTGTACCATTTGTTTTAAAAAAAAAAATCCTTAGGCTCTTTAATTTTATGTTCATTTCAACCGATGTTGTCGACCTGTTTACACTGTTGAATGTACTTCTATTTTTTCTTCTTGAATCCATTTGTTTGACAATTTCCTCAAGCCTATTTTGTAAAGTAGATTTCATAATATATATGTTTGTGTATGTTCAACTATGTTATAAATTTTGTTTTTGGCTCATACAGTCCCAACCTATTAGAGGCATGTTTTCATAGTGCCCAATAGTTTCACCGATGACTGTATAACCTTAACATCTTGCTTCAAACGTTCCAATAAATTAATTGTTCCCAGTATCAACTATTTATGCAAATCTTAGATCTTGACATGGATCCAAGAGTGGGTTAATGTTGAGTTTGTTTCTGGGACAAACTGTAAGTGGATAGGTGTAGTGTTGGTCTAGACGTACTATAAATGGAAAAAATGCCGAAAAAGTTTGCTATAAAGTGGATAAAGATGGTTCTCGAAAGTAGATAAATTGAAACTACGTTTGATTTATTCTCTACAAGAAAAATTTTCAAAAGGATTAATGGCAAAACCACCAATACAATAGCACCCGAGGTAAGGACTGTGTTTGCATCCAATAATTTTTCATCCATAGAATTCAACAAAAATATTACTATGCATTTTCCTTTCTTTCTTAATAACATTTTCACAGTCTGCAACACAAACTGAGGAAAGTATCGTGCTTAGTGAAGCTTTGGACGTAGTAACCATCATTGACATATCACAAAAGGAAAATAATAATCTACCATGTATTTAGCAGTACGTTAAAATGACATAGCATATGTGTCTATCCTGTATTTTGTCTAATTAATGCTCATGCTAAAAAAGAATGAAGTCAAGAAGTACAAAAATGGAAAATGTTCGGCATCAACACCACTATGGATTTCAAGTAGGAAGGATTTGCGACATGGAATAACCATCACTGCATGTATTCTGTTCTCTATAGTTTGTTGTTTAGTTAATATAACATATATTTTACTGTAACACAATTAACATTATTCTAATTTGTACTACTGCTATATTTATACGTATATATTTATAACTTTACAAATAAAAAAATTTAATCTACTATGTTTATAAATTATCCCAAGAATACTAAGATGAAGTGGAACGCGTTGGCAACACCGATACAATCCAAGCAAAGAATAAGAAGAAAGATAAGAAGAAAAATTGATGGTTTGCTCAAGTCATTGTCTACCCTTCCACTATAAACTACACTACAAGGACCACCCTTTCCTTTCCTGCATGTCTCCTTTTGTTACCAGCTTCTGTATCTTTTTTATTTGTATTTTCAAACATCTTTTCTACCACTGTATCGTACCTTTCTTTTGTATTTGAATTTCCTACTTTTCTGAAAAAATACATAATAATTATTGTTTGTACCTTTAATTAATTATCATATGTTTCTTTGTCTAGCTTCAACTTGACATTTGCTTTATTTTCTATGAATCCATGTTTGGGTTATTACTTTTTTTGTTATTTGTGCCAATTCTCTTTTTCCGTGCTATGATCATGCAAGTTAAATGAGTAGGCAAGACATGTCTTGCTATATATTTATTATTGTTGTTATTTTACGTAGAGTGCCAAAATATATAATTCACTACTCTAACATGTGACATTTTGAGTCAGATTATAGATACCATTGTACAACTATGCAGTTATATTTATTTGTAAACTAGGATGATATCTTGAATTCAGCTCTTCAGCATGTAACATGAATCTTTTCAACAATTTTTCTATCTACAAATTCTTAACCATGTAAAAAAATACATGACATTACAAAATATCTTGAATTATGTTCAACTATACGTCAAAATGCTAAATGGTAAGAACATGTATTCGAACTTTATATGAATAATATCAAAATTTTCATACGTCATTACAGGCAGAAATGCAACGCTTTCTAAATGAATCACATTTGTCTATTTCTTCATGCAGTAAGCATGCATTGCATATTCTGTTATTTATCCCACTTACACCAAAAAGTATGTCCAGCATATTATTAATTCACACATTTACCTTGATTACGATACAAGCATAGCATATAACTACCCGTATTCGAAGCACGGGTTCCAACCTAGTGAATGGTTGATGATATAAGTGACTGAGCGGTAGATGATTAGCCACATGAACAATCCATGAAGAGAAAATATAAGCCTTCGGTTGTGTGTTTTTCCTCATTTGTAATACACCCCTCTGGAAACTACGGTTTCCTAAACCCTAGTTTACACAATAATCAATAATCATGGTGGCGCTTCTAAAAACTCCACATTATTGCTTTCAATCTTTTTCGTGACTGAGTCTCTAGCATTAGTACCATCAAATTTGAATATAAATGAGTGTGTTTTGTTGTCGATGTTGTTCAATTCTCTGTCATTGCCATTCTTTGATTCATTTTGGTTGAAGTTGTTGTGGCTCGGTCCAGCTTGATCTTTACTTCCACCGACGTTGAAATCTGAGCGGAATCTAGTAAAGTTTTTCACGGTAATTGCTTTAGTCAATATATCAGCCTTCTGATAAGTTCCAGGCATGTGGTTAACCTCGATCTCTCCTCTTTGAACCATTTCTCTAACAAAATGCATGTCTATCTCAATATGCTTTGTTCTCGCGTGTTGAATTGGATTCTCTAACATGTATACAATACTTTTGTTGTCGCATCATAGCACTGGCTTTGTTGTAGTCTTAGTTTGTAGCTCTTTCAGTATAGATTGAATCCACTTTATTTTTGCAGCAGCATTAGCTATACTTCTATATTCGGATTTTGTGCTTGATCTAGAAATTGTAGTTTGTTTCTTCGAACTCCATAAGACTAGGCTTTGACCAATGTAAACACAGTAGCCACTTGTAGACCTTCTATCATCAGGATATGAGGCCCAGTCAACATCTGCATACCCCACTATGTTTAGATGTTGACTACCCTTTAGTGTGAGTCCATAGTCTATAGTCCCTTTGAGATACCTTAAGATTCTTTTGACTGCCTTCCAGCGTGTGTTTAGTGGTTTCTTCATAAACTGGGATATTTTATTAACACTATAGGCAATGTCAGGCCTGGTTATAGTAGCATATTGTAATGCTCCTACGCCCATCCTGTATTCAGTGATGTTGAAAATTGCTTCTTCTCTAAATTTTGAATATTGTTGACTACTTATCATGGGTATTGGTTGATGATTAGCATTCAACATCTTTGTTTTATTGAGTAGCTCAGTGATATGCTTTCTTTGGCATAGAAATATTTTATTATTTGTTCTTGTTACTTCTATGCTTAAAAAGTAATTTACATTACCCAAGTTTTTGATAGAGAACTGCTTATCTAAATACTGTGTCAATTCATCTATGTCTTTAATGTTGCTACCAGTTATTATCAGATCATCTACATATATTAGGTAGATGACTGATTAATCTTTATGAACAAAGAATTGTCTGATTTGGTAAACTGAAAACCTAATTTGTATAAAGTGTTTTTCATTCTATCAAACCATACATGAGTGGACTGTTTTAGGCCGTATATAGCCTTATTTAATTTACAGACATAGCTTGAATTAACACTGTAACCTCGTGGTTGGCTAATGTAAATTTCTTCCTTAAGAACACCATTTAAGAATGAATTATTGACATCTAAATGTTTAATATGCCAATTCTTACTTGCAGCTATAGTTAGTACAAGTCGTATAGTTGTGGGTTTTACAACAGGAGAGAAGGTTTAGTTAAAGTCAAACCCATAATTTTGTGTAGAACCTTTGGCCAAAAGTCTAGCCTTGTACTTATTTATTGATCCATCTGGGCTCTTTTTTAACCTATATGTCCATCTGCAATCTACTATATTCTTGTTAGCAAGTGGACATACAATATCTCAAGTATTGATTTTCATTAGAGCCTCATACTTTTCATCCATTGCTGCTTTCCAGTGTTTATTTTTGATTGTCTGATCAAAAGATTCAGGTTCATTAGTATTGGATGTAGCAGCGAATACTTTAAGTTTAAAGATACCTCTTTTAGGTCTTGTAACCATTGGATGACTTGTTTGAACCGATTGTTCAGTTGGTGCTGAGTCATCATTGATTTTTGATCTTTCAGGAGTTAATTGATGATTGTTGGACTCATCATTTTCTTGGTTGTGAACTTGTCCAGGTAGATGAGATGTCACACTGGGTGGCTCAAAGCTTTCATGACCATTGTTGATTGGTGAGCTTTCACTACACCATATCAGCCAATTTGGCATACAACGTTGCGGGGATAAAATACGGTTTATAGCCGTATCATATTTGATAGGTCTTAGAGCTATAGCAAACTACATTTTGCGATCCGCACCACCCTAAACACCATAAATCTGATCGTCCATCGGGGATGCTCCAGATCGGTTCATTTGACACGGCCTTCGGCCAAATCTAATTCGTATCATATTGTGCACCCCTTCAGGCACTCCAAACACAAATTTTGGCCGCTCCCTTTTCCTTTTGTTTTAGTTTAATGGTGACCGAAAACCCAAATTAGGGTTTTCAATCGGTGACCAAATCGTGCCTCCACCTTTCTCTGGAATCTCCTCCTCCGGCAGAGATGATTCGATTTGTGTGTCTCCAGCTTTGCACTGGTCAGATCACTAGCATCACTGGCACCAATGATCGACCAAAGCAAAGCTAGAGACCCCAAATTTTGGTAGTTTGAAGATTGTGGACTTTGGGTAATTCCGATGTGCTAATCAACTTATTCTTAATTTGTATCGTTACATTCAGGTAATTCTTTTTACTTGTTCATATTATCTTAATGTCACTCTCAAGGACGAAGCCAGGATTTTAATTTCCGCTAGGCTAAGTCAAAGATTAATTAAAAAGGAGCGATCTTGATTATAATAACGTCATTCACAGAGTAGATTTGGGGATAAGAATAGACATTTGTACTTGTAGGCAAGTGAAATTTAGATAACCACATTTACTTGGTTCTTCACATAGTAGATTTGGGGATGTAGTTGGGTTGGGAATTTTATGTGCTTTGTTAAAAACATAGAAGATTGAAACAGGATCTCCTATCTTGAAATGTAAGAAAACCATGCAGGCAGCCAAGTTGCATTGTTTCTATTCTGTATGTAATAATAGATAGATGGATTTCAAGGTGTACAACCCTTCATGTAATACGAGAAGTTGTTAGTGTTTTGAACCGTATAATAGGTTATAACTATGCAGTAAAACCTTAATTGTGTAGGGTCTGCTGGATTGGGATTTCTGTCATGGTACTTAGCAGGAAAAATCAGAGCATTTTTGATATAAACTTCAGGTAATATCTCGCTTTTTTCCATCCCCTCATCTCGGATATACTACATTAGCTAGATTAGGGTGATAGAATAGAAAGGGCAAGGCTATAGCAATGTTATATCTACAATATTGCAGCCAAGTGATAAGGAGAATTATAATGAGCTTGTGGTTTAATACTTTTAGAGCGAATTAGTGGGTCATTACGTGAAAATCATGTTTGCGGAGATTTTGGAGAATGAAAAATAAACTGGTTCAAAGCAAAGGAATTGTTTTGGAGAATGAAATCATGTCATGTAGCATTACATAAACATGTTATACATATAATTGAGAAATATGCACACACGAATACAAAGACACGATATGCCCTTCACTGTTATCAGTACGAACACAAAGAAACGATATTTTATGTGCAATCAGGCATAAAATTACTTCTTTTTCCTGTAGATTTTGGGAGCTTTTGTGTTGTTGAAACTCAGGCGCTGGCTATCACGATTCAGTTTTACTGCCAATCATCAAGTTGGCCTTTTAAGTTTTTGTTTTAAACTGTGTACATAGTAACATATACAAATATTTATGCTGTTATATATAAAACTTTATAATCAGCATCATGAGCTAGCTTATTCTCATAGTAGTACTGCTTTGATTTACAACAAACGCATGGATTTCATCGGCATATTGATCAGCACATACGCTCAATCTTCCCAGCCTCGACTGGAGTTATATATATCAGGCTGATCATATGTTTTTACCTTTTTTTGTTAGTTCGTACTGTTATGAAAATCTTTGACAGTTTCCTTTGTATATGTTAGTATGTTATACATTGTGTTCGTGTTATGAAAAATCTTGTAAATGCTTTGAGTATATATATAAAATATAAATTGTGTTATTCTTGTGTATTAATTGTGGTATATATGCTATGTTATATGAAAAATATGTGCTACAGTTTCTATATATATATATGTGTGTGTGTATATATATATGTGTGTGTGTGTGTGCACACACAGATATAATTCGATACGGTCAAAGGCCGTGTCTGAATACTACTTAGATACGGTTATAAGCCGTACGTTATTACTTATGAGATACGGTTTGTAGCCATATCTAAAAATTTAACACGCCGTTTTTTGATACGGTTATTGGTCATGTTTAAGAGCCTTAGATACGGCTAAAAACACAGCTTAATCAGCATATATGGTGTAGTATTTGATTATCAGATTGTTGATTATTCTCTGTTGCTGCCAGCTTTCATTAATATAAGGCACAACAGGTATAGAAATTTTTGGATTTCTAACTTTACTTGTAGTGCTTATATCTTTTGTACTATATGAAAAAACTTTTTCATCAAATACAACATGCCTGCTGACATTTATTCTTTCAATGTTATCAATACATTTATATCCTTTTTGATTGGTAGTATACCCTAGAAAAGTACACTGTTTTGACCTGAAATTCAGTTTATTATTATTATAAGGTCATAAATATGGAAAACACATACATCCAAACATTTTAAGCTTTTTATAATCTGGTTTGACATTGTGCAATTTTTCAAATCGTGATATATCCTTTAATACACTTGTTGGTTGTCTGTTTATCAGATAAACAGCTGTATCAAAAGGACTCTAGCCAAAATTTCAATGGCACAATTGCTTGTGTAAGTAATGTCAATCCAGATTCAACTAAGTGATCGTGTTTTCTCTCCACTAGTCCATTATGTTGTGAAGTATATGGACAAGTGGTTCCATGGACAATACCTTTTTGCTGAAAGAATTTATATAAATTTTTAAACTCACTGCCACCACCAGTTTGAATGATCTTAACTTTATGATCACGTTGTTTTTCAACCATAGTAATGTAATTTATAATGGCATTATAAGTTTCTGACCTGGTTTTTAGAAAGTATATCCAAGTGAATCTAGTGTAGGCATCAACAAAAGACACACAATACTTATAACCTTAGTCAGAATAAACTGGTGAGGGTCCCCAAACATATATAGCAATTAATTGTAGTGGTTCAGTATAAACAGTGTCAGAATCAGTAAATGGTAATCTGTGATTCTTACCCATTTTACAAAATTCACAAATATAAGGTAAGGATACTGAATCAAATTTGATATGATCATCATTCAATATTGTCTGGACAATTTTAACACTAGGATGTCCAAGTTTGCAATGCCAGAAGTCAAATACATTCATGCTGCTATCAGTTTTAACATTCAAATTACACATGGCGGCATTATAATTTATTTGGCTAACATCACTCTTGCACCTAACAGAATTAAATTTGTATAGACCATTTGCCAAATCACCCAGTAATATGATTTTTCTAGTTAGAATATCCATAATCAAATAATACTTTGGAAAGAATTCAAAGTAAACTTTGTTGTCTCTAGCAAATTGGGATACACTAATCAAATTTTTGGTGATTTTGGAACTATAAGAAGATTGCATAAATGTAATTGTTTACTGCCATTAATATAAGTGTCATTAATATGAGTGATTTCAATATGTTTACCATTGGCAATAGAAATAGATTTATTACCTCGATTAGAGCTGGCAATTAGAACTGAGAACCGAAAATCTGAACCGAACCGACCCGAAAAGACCTGAACCGAACCCGATGGGTCTCGGGTCGGGTCTAGGTGATGAAAAATACCACCAAGACCCGATCAAACCTGACTCGCAAAGATCCGACCCGAAAGACCCGACAAAAAAACATTGAAATATATGTATTTTGAGTGTTATTATTCAATCGGACCCGAACCGACCCGACCCGACCTGAGCTTCAACCCGAATCGGCCCGAACCGAAGCTCGGGTCGGGTCCTGATTTTAGAAATTTATAGTTTAGACTCGACAAAACCCGACCCGCCTAGAACAGAGACCCGCCGGGTCGGGTCCGGGTCCAACGGGTCGGGTCTAATTGCCACCCCTAACCTCGATACTCCTTACATCCAATGTTCAAATTGTCAAGATTATTAGTAAGGTGATTGGTTGCTCCAGAATCAAGGTACCAACTATCATCTTGCAAGTGCTCCACTCTAGCAGTATCATTTCCTTTATCTTGACTACCAGTTTCTTGATTTATCTATGCTATATTTGCATTAGGATTATTGCTATTTTTCTGATTTTGATTGTTGTTGGAGTATCTGAAGTAACACTTTAGGGCAGTGTGACCAGTCTTTTCACAAATCTGACACTTGGGTCTGTTATTATTGTTCCATTTGCCTTTACCCTTGCCTCTAATAAGACGTTTCAGATCTATTATTGTTATTAAGATTTTTGTTTTTGCTACCTGTAGCAAGATTTGTATTGAGATCAATTTCTTGAATTCGTTTGCTGTATATTCTTGATTCATGAGATAATAGAATGGCATGAACTTCATCAATAGGAGGAACAATTCTTTGAGTTGTGATAACAACAACTGCCTCGTATTCTTCATTTAATCCATTTAGCAAATATAGCACAGGATATCCATTAGGTATTTTATTACCTATAGCTCCAAAATCACACAACTTTTTTACCTTTGCGATATATTCTCTCGTGTTCAAGGTTTCCATCCTAATATTCTGAAGTTGACTTTTATAGTGCAATACTTTGGCAAATGATTGATTGTTGAATTCTTTCTCTATAGTAGTCCATATATCATTGGCAGATGAACACCCAATAGCAGTTGGTAATAAATCTTCACTTATGGAGCATAGGAGCCAAGAACTAATTAATCGATCTTGTGTATGATATTGAATAAATGCCTCATTAGGAACAGTTATGTTGTCTTGATCTGTAATAAACTTAGCATGAATAGGAGTAGTACCAAGGATGAATCCTTCTAAACTATAACCATGTATAGTAGTTTCAACTTGTAGCTTCCATAGCAGATAATTTTCTTCTTGCAGCTGAATTGTGATTAATTGACTTTGAGGGCTTATATCACTTTTAACTAATTGATGAACAGGTCCATTTGGTGGGTTTTCTAGATCATTTCCAGTAGCAGCTCCAGTGGCTGATGTAGAATAAGTGGGTGTATCCACCATGATGAAAAGAACACAAGAAACTCAAGAAGTTCTTGACCAAATACCATTTCTGATTGAGAGAAGAGAAATAGCTGAGGCTCAAGGCGAAGCAGCCGAGAGCTTTGATGAAGAGGTATGTAAAAACTGATATGAATATCTGATGAAGCTCTCTAGCGAGTCTTTGACTAGGTTTGAGTGATTTTCTTGACTTTCTTGAATTGGTTTCCTGGTGATTGATGCAGAATTTCAACAAATATGGTGTGTATTATCGAGATGCAGCAAAATTCGATAGAATTTATAGCAAGGCACCGATAATCAGACTATATTTGATCTCTCAAATGATGTGAATAATCACTGATGAGAGAAAACATACCCAAATGATGAGATTTGGTTGATGGGTATATTTACACGATAAATTTGCAAGGATTTGACGCTGTTAGGCACTGTAGTTGCTCAGATACCAAGTAAAGATTTATGCAATACAAGGTTGCGAGAGAGCTGAATGTAAATGCTTTTATTGTAATTTGAATTCTCAGTACAAAAAAATGTAATACATAGCCAAATATATATATAATATTTAAAATAGGCTCTGGGCTGAAATGTTATTGGATAAAAGAATTGAAAAGGATAACTAAATGAATGGTTGATGATACAACTGATTAAGCGGTGGATGATTAGCCATGTGAGCAATACATAAAGAGAAAATATAAGCCCTCGGTTGTGTGTTTTTCCTCATTTGTAATAGTTTTGGAATTGATCCAACGTATGATGTATGGATCTTTCATAGAGAATCACTCCATTCACAAAATAAAGCTGATGAAGCCGCCGAATGCCAGCCTAAGCGAGTAAGTCAATATTATCATGGATACATTCTTGAATAAGCGTTTGTTGCAACTACTCTGCATTGTAAACCCGTACAACTTAAATATTATCAAAAATGAATCCTCATGAATTAGGAACATTTTTTATTTTAAGTTTCTGATAAATCATTGCGCTATTAATTGTAATTAATATCTTTAGAATTAATCATGTCATAATTCTGTCTATAATCAATCGCGTTGTCTTTTGGATAAACAATGAAAATTTTGGTTTTGTATTGGTATTTGTTTGCACAAACAAAATATCATTCGTATTTCCCCTTGTTATTTTTAAACGAATTGTCTTTCCTCTTTTGACTATCTAAGCATTTAATTTTACATACGGACCATAAAACGGGAATAACTCATGTTGCCTGTAGGGATGGGTATATGAATAAAAGGAGCGAAAAAAATGAGATGATGGACTTCCTCAATTGACTGCATAGCAAAAAAAATATTGGATTTTTTAACCTTTTAAGATAACCTGATATATATTTCAATTTTGTCAAATAATTTTCATCTAGGTAAAAATGTGACCATACCACCCAACCCAACCCCAGTCTAATTTGATCTAAATCAGGCAGTCAAATTTTCTATATATCATTTTCAAAGATCTGTTTTTATGACTTAATCTGTTATCATGTCATCATAGGAAAAAAAACATTAATAACAATAATAGCAGTTGTAAGAACTTGTATATCCTATCTTCATATTTCGAAATTAATTTCACCAACTGATTCTTATATTAGTACTTTAAAATTTGTACTTTCTTCCCTAAGAGTTACAGGGTTGGACTATTTATTGTCAAGGCACACCAAACCTTAGTCTGATGGATGCACATCGAAATTTTCAAGCAGTATTCTTGCATATTTGAAAATTATATGACTTATGTTCAGCTACATGTATAAATGTTGTGGTACTGATTAAATGATTGTTCTTTTTGTTAACAGCCAATTCACTCTAGCAACAATGTCACAAATGGTGATAATATATAAGCTCATAGTCAACTAGAAAATGCAAATTATTAAGTTAGCAAAGGAACATTGTCGCAGAAGCAACAATTACATCTATCGATCCTACCGTTTTAGTGCACAATATACCATTAGGAGTAGATGCTTGGAAGGTTTGGATTGATTCTACAATAAATCCTAAAGCTATTCTATATAGGCCTATATCAAACGTCAACACTATTGACAAGCAGTTGGGATGACTATTGCTTGGCATAAGAATTTTATCTTGTTTGATTAGTACTATTAACATATTTTTTAGATTTATGTTTCGTAACTAAGTTGTGAACTCACAAATTTTAAACTTGAATTGTTTTTTATTTTTCTTGAATGTGAGTGGTTCACTTTGTTTCAAGTAATGTTGATTGAGGTTATTATTAGTGAAATATTGGTTTGTAATTATAATATTATGAAATTTATGATTAATGGTAATAATGAAAAATGAATTACGGCTGCATGTTGTAGTTTTAAAGTTTTCACAAATTAAAAGCAAAATTTTAACGCAATGGACGAAAACAGTAGTTAAAATATCAATTGCAAGGGTTTGAAACAATTGTAGTAGATCGTTTTACAACTTTTAAAACGATTGTGTGCCTATTTTGTACAAGTGTCTAAACCTATTAGAAAAGACTACAACAATTACTATAAGCAATTATAAAATCCAAAAGGGGATTATAACAGTTGTTGCAATAAATTTTATCGAGAGCCCGTAGCAGTTGAAAAGAAGTTCAACTATCAAAACAGGTATAAACCGTATTTTACAATTGTCAAAAGAAGTCTTATAAATATATTTTTTATAGCTGCTTTTGTTATTGTCCTCAAACATTGTATGAAAATCCGATTCTGATACAAGTACGAATATAACGACTGATAAATGTTCGTTATTGTAAATCTATTACAATTGTTTTTGACTATAAGGAAGGTGTATATTTATTGTAGTGTCAAAAGAACTAAAACCAGTTTTAGGAATAGTATCGGTATAAAGTATCAAGACTGATGTTGAAATAAGTCATTCTACGACCACAACATGCATACAATCTTAATTGATGAGTACAGCTCAATCTATGTGCAATATTTTTCTAAAGACGCAGGGTTATGGGGATAAGCAGACAGTTGAAGTCATCGCAAGATCTCGAGGGTATAGAAACAGTTCTAAAGATAATAAAAAACATGCGTAGAAATCAAAGAAGAAATAATAAACTTACTTAAAATATCAACACATGTTTTTGTTTGGACACACTCAGATATGACAGGGAAAGATCCAGCTGCTATCTACCATGCACTCAACATCGATCCAATGCTCACATAGTTAGAAGCATAAATCTTAGATTGGGATTGATGAGTACAACTCAATTTATGTGCAATATTTTCCAAAGACGTAGGATTATGGTGGATAAGGCGATAGTTGAAGTCATCGGATGATCTCGAGGATACATAAATAGTTCAAAAAATAAGAAAAACCCCTGCGTAGAAATCAAACTAGAAATAATAAACTTTCTTAAAAGATCAACACATGTTTTTGTTTGGACACACTCAGATATGGCAGAGACAGATCCAGCTGCTATCTACCATGCACTCAACATCGATTCAATGCTCACATAGTTAGAAGCATAAATCTTAGATTGGGAAGTCTATAATGCTATGTACGAAGAAGTTAAGAAGCTAAAAGCAAATATATTCATCAGATACATATATTACCTAAAGTGGATTGTCAACCCCTTCCTTGTAGAGAAGTCCAAATGGAAATTGGGAACTTGCGTATGTTGCACTAACCTCAACAAAATGTGCCCAAAAGGAAGCTTTCTTCAATGCAGATTTAGTCAATTGGCGAACACAATAAACTGCCATGAACAGCCTACATTCATAAATGCATATAAATGCTACAACTTGGTAGCTATCTTTCGAGGCAAATCTGGAATATATTGGTTTTGTGATAGACAAATGGTTATACTGCCACAACATTATACAATTCAAGCTAAAAAATAATGGAGTGACCTATCATAAGTTAGTTAATATGATGATTTCATATTATAATGGAAAAAAGCGCAGAGGCATACATGGATGACATGTTTGTTAACTCGAAACTAGCATTGAGTCATGTGCGTGATTTGGAAAAACTTCTGCAATCTTAAATTGAACATGATGTTAAATCATTCTAAGTCTACCTTTTTCGTTCATTTAGAATTTTTTGGAGTACATAGTAAGTGCCCACGACACTGAAACAATCCAAAGTAGATTGATGCCATAAGGAGGATGAGAGTCCTAGAAAAGCCAAAAGATATCATAAGTCTAAATGATAAAGTAAGGAGGGTAAGGAACGATGTTTTCCTTGCTTTACGTGGTATGCCGTTCAGGGGTGTTAATTATTCCCACTCGAGGAGACTGGTGGGTTATATGTCTGTGACCTCTGTTCCTTCATCCCCTAGGGCAGAGATCGATTGAATCCCCTCCGGATTTTCGTGAGTCTGGGAGGTTTCCAACTATGCCCTTCACGCCTTCACTTATCCCCCCATTTTACTTCTTATGTTGTTAGTTATTGCCGCAGGCCGGGTTTATAGGTTCTTTTGGATGGTATCTCCTTGGGATATTGCTTGCTTAAGGAGCTTATCAGGGTAGCGCTGAAGCTGGAGCTTTGGACATGGATATGGAGCTATCTGATGTTTTTTCCCCTTTTCAGGAGCTGAAGTTTTCAGATGTATGGATTAGAATTTAGCCCTTTAGGGGGTATGCTCTGGATCCTTTTCCGAGTTCCTTGGATTTGTGGAGGCTTTGGCGGTTCCACGACTTTCTTCTGAGGGCCCGCTTAGCTTAGGCTCTAGTCGCTCTACTACTCGTTTGTTCTTGGATGTATTTATTTATGTACCTTGGTTGTTTCTTTTTTCTCCTGTGTGTGTGCACAGATTGTGTAGCTATTTCTACATAATCTGTTTTTGTGAGCCATTGGAGAATGGCTAGATTCTCCTTTTTGTTACACACACCTACACACACACACACACACACACACACATATATATATATATAAAGTAACCACTCTAAGCAAATTAATTTCCAAACCAACTGAAAACACATACTATTCTTCGACCAAATTAAAAAGGGGAGTAAACTAAGGAGTGCAAAATCACATTCCAAAGTTTGAAAGATCATGTGATCGTTACCCATATTCTATTAAAATTGGTAATAAATGAGGGCATATTTTTGTAGCTTGCTATAATACAACATCACAAGATGGTGTTTGTAATAGAAATTACAGTTAGAAGCTAAATAAATAAACATGATACACATGAATAACATGTGTCATAGAAATTGTAGGGATTTTAATTGTTATAGGTTAAAAAAAGATATCATGCATTTTACCATTACAAATGAAAACTTAGTAATATTTATTACTGTTTCTAGCTGAAAGTTTGTAACAATTATTAATGTTAAAATGAAAAATTTGTCACTTTTATTACTTTTGGAAATGAAATCTTTGTAATGTATATAATTCACACTTACAATGGTAATGACCTGACTATTTTCTTAAGGCACATCAAAATCACCAGTATCACATTCCATTTTGTGAAGCACATAGCAATAAAAAATACAAAGAAGCATATAATATTTTCGGATGCATAACAATAGTATATCATAATTCATATCCTGAAACATATAATAATTTATTTCCCTATATAATCATTTCAACTAGCATCAAGATATCACAACTGGACATACAACCATTCTTCTAACATAACAAAAATTGAAGTATCATAGTACAACATAAAATCCTTCTCCTTACATAACAAACATCAATACCAGATAACTTCAATGTTGTCTTAAAAAAATCAAGAAGCTTATAAATTAAAAGTTAACTATCACAACAAAGGATGGATTTTGATTTTTGCCTTGCGTCTGTTGCTTCTATAAAGCCCGCTTTGTTTATCAAATATGATAACATGAATCAATACATGAAAGAAAAAAATTGGGCTAGGCAGAACAATCTATATTAATAAATAATCATTATCTTTCCTAATCACACAATATACAGACAAAGTAGTTTGAGTTATGAAAAATACTTCGAGCCTTATAAAATAAAATATATTAATAAAAGTTCAATTTGAATATATAACTTGCCAGAGTAAAATAATAAATTTATAATAAACGAAATGGAACATTAGTATTTATGAAGTTACCAGATTGTATGGTTTTAGTTCAATTGAATTAAATTACAACAAACAAAATGGAATAGCAACCGCTCAACAACAACTAAACACAACTCAGTTGCACATTACATCTGTGTCTGCAACACAGTTACTCCCTACAACCGAGTTCGCAACTCAGTTACGATAACAACCAAGTTGTGCACTCAATTACGGTGTGCAATTGAGTTGCACTCAGTTGCCTTCAAAAGAGTGCACAACTTAGTTGCAAGAACAACCAAGTGGCAATGCATCCTTTTGTTTTCTAATTATATTTCACTTGTTTATTCTTGACGTTCATTAGATTTTAGTTTAATAAAATATTTATCACACGGGAAAATAACTTACTTGTTTTTAAGTATATTTCGCATGTTTGTTTGTTTGCAATTACATTAAATAGAGTACTTACCAGATGTAGCAAACTACGTGTTTTAAAGTTATCTCATGCGAAACACATGTATACGATTTAAAAAAAAAAAGAGTTGCACATTTTTAATAAAAGCATTCAACTTTAAAAAATAAAAGGCTTATTTTTGCTTATTGGCATTGTAATATTACTATTTTTAAATTAGCAACCCAATATCCTACTATCTAAGGCATAAAGACATTGATTAGAACATTATATATTGAAAACTAAATTCCAAAGAACGGATGTCATGTGTAGGACTGTAAAAAAAAAATAAACTACTAATCAGATCAGGTTAGAGTTGGCATGAGCGCAATTAGCATATATAATTCGAGAAGGCCCTAAGCAACAAAAAGTTGGTTAACATAAATTAGTTAATAAAAAATACTAGAAGCACATACTCTTTGGAATCCTACAAATAAGATAATATGGACCCAGTCAAGTCTATCCGTATAAGATTGTAAAATTAGGTCCTTAACCAAACTCTTGGATCCACAAACATAAAAATATTGCACATAGATCATAAACATTTTCCTTATTTTAGAGGAAAAAAATATAAATAACATAGTATTGGAAACAACATACTACCTAAAATAATATTCAATCAATTAAAATAGAAATTGACTATCCTTTCTCAAATGAAGTAATAAGCGAGGGTTTTGGGGGAGAAAAGCATTTATATACAAGTGGGTACTGGTTTAACAGGTCTTGGCCCAAGATCCGCATTTTATTTTATCTACTGCTGTGTATACAAATACATCAATTCTATATTTAGACCATTTAAATCGATAATAAAACCAACTCAAATAGTTCGAAACAATAGATTGTTATTGCTATGAGGTTAATATAAATTCATCACAGAATCACAAACAAATCACAAACACAGAAAAGCAAAATATCTAGTAGTGGAATAAATAAAATACAATAATAGTTCATGAAGCTACTAAATACAAAATTTATACATAATATCAGAGTGGAATCAAATATAGCGGAAGTCTAATTATAACGTATTTGCAATACATAAGGAACAACAAAATAAAATATGCAGAGATGAGGTCTTTAACAGGTCTTCAGCTTCGAAAGGTGGAACCTCAAGATTGTAATATTAGATTTGACCCTGGAATAAAGTAAAACAAAACAATCAAGTCAGGACTAACACTCTTATGAACTAAATCAACTAATGTGAACTATTCAAATGAAATGCATAAGTAACTCAAATGATGTTTGGGATTCCCATCTCTAAGGATCTGTTAAATAGATATTATATAATATAATTCGCTACTATAATAATATCTACAGTAAATATACAATTGAAAATAGCGTTAGCGAGATTACCATTATTATGCTTACACTATTTTATAATAGTGTAGTCTATACAGATATCGTAAAGTCCAATGTAAACTAATGGCTATCTGATAGCACTCCATAGGTATGATACAAATTAAAATCGTCGTGAGCGTGATTAGGATAATATGATAAGGCACACGAGGAAATAGTCAGGGTAGGATTCTACTATTTAGTAGAGTCGGACTAGAGGTAACGCATAGCCACAACTACTGCCAACTTCGAACAATGCTCCCATAATTAAAGGGGTACACCCAAATCAAATCACAAAGTAATAGATATGGTACCGAAGAAGCGTTTCTGTTTGGAGGAGCAACCCCACTTCGCCTTGGCGTAGCTCTTGTTTTAGTCATTTTGATTATGACCCAAAGGTCAAAGAAATCCATCATCGTTCTCTTACCTCATTCCAGTAGCGTTCCCCACATCATCCTACTTCATTCTGGATTTTCCACCACATACACAGTTATTAAAGTGGTTCTTGGTATTGGAAAAGAGTATGACAATAACCGGCCCCGGTCTCTTGAACAGCCAAACGCTTACATTTTTTCACACCGTGGTCATTTACATTTACAATCATATTTCGATATTGTAAATCAATTTAACTTCAAGTATTGATTTCTTGGTAATCATTTATTCAAAAATATTAAGTATTGGATTCAGCTTTGTTTTTTAAATTTCGTATTCTTAAAAGCTTCATTATCAAGTTCAAGTTTCTCCTTTTATATTCTATTTCAAAAATGCCATTATAAATTGAAATTCTTATGTTAAATCGATTCGGATATAATAGCTCGGATTGGAAATGGACTTTAATAAAAATAGTAAAATAGATTTTGTAAATTATACATATAATAGTTAAAAAAATAGTTTAGTATAAAATAGCACTAGTTTAGAATAAATTAAATACATTAATCCAATCCAAACCAGATATCCTTGCTTCAAAATTTGACTTATCACTACTGAGTCCAAGTTTCCATCTAAACCAGCTTAAGTTTAACTGATACGAATTTGTAGTTTATTAGTTTACCATTGGAATTACATATTTTAGACCATTACTTCAATTTCGTTTAAAGCTTAGATTCAAAAATACGTTTCATCTTATTATATTATTCAATAGCATTCAAAGTTTAATTGTCAAGTTATTCTCTTAAATTAAATTTCTTGAACTTCGAAATTTATTAATTTAGCAAATAAAATTTTATGTCGATAAAATCTTCAACCAAATTAAATCTTCTCATTTACTTAATTTGAACAAATTAAGTCTTAAAGTTATTAAATTAAATATTTATGTTACACTAAATTAAAATTTTAAAATAAATCTTTTAGAGTTAATTAAATACTTTACGTTAATTTTAATAATTTTAAAATAAATTATTATATTGAATTTAGTTATATTATATTAGATTATTTTAGATTATAAAATTTAGTTTAAATTAAATTTTAACTTTGAATATCAAATCTTAATTAAATTTATACATTTTCTTTCAAATAACATTTTCATTAAATCGACTTTAACCAAAATTCATAAATTCAAGTTAAACATTTCAAACAATAATTTAAACTAAAATATTTAAACTAAATCTCAAATCAATACATACTTCAAATATCAGAAAATGGTTTTATTTAACCAACGATGTCGGTATATAATTTCTATCTTATGGTCAAGTGAATCGGGTATTTATCGTTTCAATCCGTTTAATTAATTTTTCCGGTATATACCTTTTTAACCTGTGTCTCAATATAATATCAAAAGGTATAATGATTCAGATATGTATCACTTTAACCCATAATGATTTTCCTAAATCTACAGCGAACATGCGCTGTAAAAACATAAATTAAAAGCAAAAAAATAATAATAATATGTCAAATAGAAATTTTGTTTCATATCATTTGTGTCAATAATAGTTAAGACATATCATACATGTCACAAATAAACAAAAATATTAAAATCACACATTTTCATGTCATAAACGCATATTTAAATTTAACAAAACAACTATGTCAACTAAATTAATCATAACATTTTAATTTAACCATTCACATGTGTTGAATCATACTTTCACAAAATGTTATCAAGTGTGAGAGAAACTCACTTTTCGTGAAGACAAAGAGATTTGAAAATAGAGACAAATGGTCACAGAACAAATCAGCACAACTGAGCGCTCTATAACACCATGGCACAAATAAATTCACAAATCAATTCCCCCAAGCAATTTAAAAGAAGATAATATAGGGGTTTTGCTAGAGAAGATGAATTTAGATTTTTACCAAATCTACAATAGCAAAAAAAATCTAGACATTTTTGTAGAACAGGTTTTTGAATAACTCAACCACTAAATTATAAAAAGCCATAAATATTAAAGTTCTTGCAAATTATTTTATATTCAATTCAAAAAAGAAAAAGGAAAAATGGATTTCACTCAAATTTAAGGGAGAAATGACCGAAAAAGTAACAAACAAATATTCAGTTAGAAATGTGGGTCCAAAAATGTGTCTGAAGGATTTGTGATTAAGACACTAAAGAATACAAAATCAGAAAAAATTGTCAAAATGAATGTTGTAGCTAATTCAGTTTCACCTAATATGATAAAAAGGAAACGTGAATTTAGGTTTCCTACGAGTAAGTTATTTCCTCTACGAAACAGGGTAAAATTATGAATGAAACTGAAAATCAAAAGTCGTCTTTGGTTTCAAGGAGAAACATGACCACGGTTTTCGGGTGGGCCACTTGCTAAAGGCAAATGAAAGTCAGCCAGTCATGGTTAGTTCAGTGTTGGAAGTCCTAGGTGGAAGTGGTTACCAAGGGGAAGAAGGGTAGCAAGGTTTTGAATGAAAGGAAGGTGATTTTAGATTTTTACAAAATTCCTAGGAGTTTTTAGGGGAAATATGGAAGTGGCTGGTCGGAGGGCTCATGGGGTGGTCGGGGCAAGGCGGTGCAGGTCATGTTGGTAGTGGTGGTAGGGTGTGGCAGCCAGGGCCGGTCCAAGGTAATTTTGGGCCACGGACAAAACTCAAGTTTGTGCCCTTTTTTATAAATACAAGTAACACTTCAAAACAATAACAAACACATAAATTAAACATAACAACGATTTTCTTAAAAGCTAATTAATTTGTTCATTACATCTCCAAAAACAAGCTTACAACTTTTTGATCATTAGAAGACAAACAGTAAAATCCAACAACATCATTTAAAAATTGCTCTTAATGCATTTTTTGAAGCAAAATCATTGATTATATCATCTTGCTCGATATTTTCCAAAATGTCTTTTTCGATGCATAGAAGTGCCAACCCATTCAACCTATCTTGAGACATAGAAGTTCGTAGATATGATTTTAGCAATTTGATTTTAGAAAAGCTTCGTTCTGCAGATGCGACGGTCACAGGGACTGTTAGTAATACTCTGTATGCGATCATCACGTTTGGAAACATGTCTATTTCTCTCACAAACTCAATCATTCTTGTTGAAGTCCACGGCTTGTCTGTTTCATATGATTCCTTTGGCAACATTACTTGCAATACCTGTAGTTTAGAACATAAATGTTTTCCAATCACATCAGAAATTTCATCCTTTTTTAAAGAATTTTCAAGATTTACACAGGCAACCAATAATTCTTGATCATCTAAATTCATTAATTTTTTAGCATCAAATAAGAAACCAAATATAGACTCAAAAAGTTTCATTTGTTCAAATCTAGTCCTTAACTGGGAGAGAGCGATATCAACTATATGAATAAAATAGTCAATTCTAAATGATTCTTGTGCAGACAATTGTTCTCTATCATTATCAACAATTTCGTCAAAATGTTTTTTTCTTTGAATTCGTCGTTTTGTAGGAAACGTTGGCTCAACATCCATATCTATGGCTATTTGTTTCGCCTCTTCAATCGCTAAATTAAATCCATTTTCTCTATATTTTTCAAAAAAAGAAACAAGACCATCCAATTGTTTAACAACAATATCAAGGCGCATATCATCCGATTGCAACTTTTTACTTACCACATTTATCTTACTTAAAACATCATGCCAAATTACCAAAGATAGTATAAATTCAAAACTTGAAAGCTCACATGTAGCTAAAGTTTGAGCATCTCTACTTAGTTTTGCATCATCTGTAATTTCTGCTAATTTGAATAAAGCTTCTCTAATTTCAAAAAGTTGTGATTTTATTGTCTTGATACTTTCAATATGACTCTCCCATCGTGTGTTAGATAATGGCTTTAAAGTTAAACCTTTTATATGATCAATTAAAACATGCCATCGCTTTGTCGAGTTAGAAAACTCTACATATATGCATTGACATGCTCCAAAAAATGATTTTGCTTTATGAGAACAATTTGCCATGTTACATAACACTAAATTAAGGCAGTGAGAACCACATGGCATGTAAAATGCTCTTGGATTTATTTCAAGCAATCTTGTTTGTACACCTTGATGTCGCCCTCTCATATTAGATCCATTATCGTACCCTTGCCCTCTCACATCATCGATATTAAGTCCAAGGTTTTTTAATGCAGTTTGTAATTCATTAAAAAGAGCTAGTCCAGTAGTGTCAACAACATTTGTAAACTCTGAAAAAAATTCTTCTATTTTTATCGGAGAACACGACACATCAACACATCTTATTATCAAAGTCAATTGTTCTTTATGACTTGAGTCGGGTGTACAATCAAGAATAATAGAAAAATATTTTGCCTCCTTAATTTTGTTAATTATAACATTTCTAACTTTGGACGCTAGAATGGCTATCAATTCGTTTTGAATTTTATGACTAAGATAATGATGATGAATTTCTTTATTTCTAATGAGTTGAAAATGATGTTGCATTACTGGATCAAATTCTGAAATCATTTCAATAAGACCTAAAAAATTTCCTTTAGCATCATCATCAATTGTTTCGTTTGTTCCACGAAAAGCCAAATTATTTATCGCAAGGCATTTTACAACAGCAACAATTCGAACCATTACATTTTTCCAATGTAGTGTGTTACTTCTAATTTGCATTTGCAATTCTTTATCTATAGTTTGATTTTTTTTTCAACCCAAGTCTCAGCACTTTCAATGATTTCAAGTTTTGAAGGTGCTCGATGCTATTTTCATGTTGTTCAAGTGTTTTACTAAGATGTTTCCAATCCCTAATTCCTTCACTTGCTAATTGACTTTTTGACGGTTTTGTTTTGAATAGCTTACAACAAAAACAAAAAACTCTATCTAAATCTTTTGAATACACTAACCATTCTCTATCACGAGTTTCTCCATTCGGTAAATTTTGAATATAATAGTTTGAAGAAAATCTTCTTGAGTATTCATCTTTTGGAAGATTAATATTAGTTTCCCGTTTAGGTCCATTTTCAATAAGCAAGTTTCTATGTTCTCCTTGAAGATTATCCCGAATTCTAGGATCATAAATGTTTAAACTCAAATCATTTTCTAAACGCTTATAATTATTGACAATACGGTTGTTTTCATGATGATTGTTAATATCACTATTATCGATTACTCTAACCGTATCTTCACCTTTTTCATATATTTCTTCGTATTCGTCACTATCTTCCTCTTTCGAATTTTCAGTATCATTTTTTACCTCAAGTGGATTTACCAATTCATCGCCATTTTCATTTTCTATGATACTAACTAGTTGTTCAGATTCAACTAATGAACTTGATTGTTTGTTGAAATATTTATTTAGAGAACCTTGTAAACTCTGAGTTATGAGTTCTTGTCTTTGTCGTTTTTTTCTTTTTTGAGATCCAGATAATTGTTTCATGATGATACTAACTACAAAATAAAACTTTAAAAACAGTAAAAATTAATAATCAGAAATTCAGAGCAATACAACCTGATTCAGGAGATGAGTTCTTGTCCATTCTTCAAATAATCACACCCATCATGACATCATTCTTCCATCCAACAATGGGACATTGATCTCAGAAAACTGCAATTAATAAACAAGATCAAAATGTTATTCCTTCAATTTTTTTTTAATCAGGCCAAAACTGTCAACAGTAAGTTCAATTAAAAGGCTGTAGATAAAAAAACTGAAATTAAAACTTAAAAGTTGGAACAAACCTGAAAACAAAGGGACAACAAATAATATTCAAGCCGCAATAGAAGATTTGTTTGTCAAAGGATTGCCGCAGGTCTTGCTGGAAACAAAGATCATCTTTTCAGGCGTTTTAGGCTTTTTAATTCGGCCAGTATAAAAAAAAACAGTAAACACAATAAATTCATAAGCATACCCTGTGACTGAAGTCTGAAATCCAAAGGAATCCGAACTTGATTTGAATCTTGTGGCGCTGATAAGCTTTGAAATCTTAATATCAGGGCTTTACAGATGGTCAGATCGATGAAATTAGAAGAGGGAAAGAAGCCTAAATTAAAAGGGGATATGGAGAAGAATGTTATCTCCATTAATCGAGCAGCTGCTTTGGAAATTGATAATCGAAAATTGAAAGTTGCGTTGATCGCTTTGGCTTCTCTGCTGAAATTTGATTTCCGATGCGTGAGATGAAAAGTTGCGGCTATGGTTATTTTTACTAACGAGGAAATATAGATAACAGGTTAAACAAAATATGCGGTGTGCCCCCCTTGGAATTTGGGCCCTGGGCTGGTGCCCATGTTGCCCAGCCAAAGGGCCGGGCCTGGTGGCAGCAAGGTAGGAGGCGGTTTGGGTGATTTAGGTTTAGGGTTTTCACAAATTCACAAAAATCATATAGAAATTAGAAATAGATTTTTAAAATTATAACAACGAATTAGAATTTACTGGATATTTACTTGTGGAGGAAAGAAATTTAGATTTCCATGGGTGGAAGTTTAAAGAGGGGCGAAGAAAACACCAAATTGTTTCAATGAACAAGAACGAGAAATAAAGAAATAATAGTGCATATATAACTTCTTGGAAACTAGTAAAATTCTCAACGTAAGATTATACATAGTGGGAGGGGTGGCAAATGAAATTTTCATAGGAAACTAACAAAATAAGGGATACATAGTACAACGCCCAAATACCGTCTATTTGCGCATTTTTACATCAAAAATGAATTTTTCGAAGCTCTAGAATTTCGATTTCAACAAAACGTAAAATGGAAATCATCTTAGGAACACATGCTTCGTTTTTAGAAGAAATAAAATTTCAAAATTCTTAACTTCTCATTTTTGATTTAAAATTCAAATTTGACTAAGTCCGACCAAAATTCAAATCTCAGAAATTTTCTCTTTTTTATATATTTAGTCAAAAAGCTAACATTTCAAAATTAATGTTCCAACGTTAAATTAATAATTTATTTCACGTCATTTCAAACAATAAGTTTTGAATTAACGATCAATCTTACTATTCAACTTAGATATTCATACTTAAACTTATATTCAGAAATTGAATACAAATATTCAAAATAACTTATATTCGGTATTTAATTTAAATTTCCAATAAAAAGCTTTATTTAAAAGAATTAAAAAATTCAGGTCATTACGATGTAAGCAATGAAACGTTGTATCAATTCATAAGATTAATAAAAATCATCTTCATTTTGCAATATTTCAATCTCATATCAGATTCTTTCATGGTATCAGAGCCAAAAACAGCCTAACAACTATCTAAATTCAATGAAAATTTGAGTGATATTCTTATCATATTGTAATATCATCATCCGATATCTCTTCTTCTCATCATAGGTAACACTATTCATTTGAGAAGAAATGGCTTGCTAAAGTTTCACATTGCCTCGCCTTGATAAGTGATCATGCTGCATCTGCTCAACCCCAACCAACCCAAATTGATAGCAACCAAAATCCCAGAAATCAGAGGGAAAAAATCAAGAAGGTCAAATATAAGTCATAAAGAAAGAGTCATACCAGAGATCTTATCAGTTTTACCATCATCATCTAAGATCTATTTGTAGCAATCTTCTTGTGTTGATTTATGCTTTTCTGAATTTGGTTTAAGGTAACTTCATTTCCCCTACACATTTAATCATCTGATTTATGTTTACTCTTTCATAGTGTCACTAGAAGGGAATTTAGTAGCATCTAACAATTCAAATTCAGCAAAAAATAATGTTGAGAATTTGATTAGGACTATAGTTAACTTGCATAGCCAACTAGTTATTGTCCATCATGAAGAAGATAACTATTTTCTATGGAAATTGCAAGTGGAAACAACCATAGAAGGATATGATCTTGAAGGGTATGTCGAAGAAACTCTTTCCATTCCTTCAAAATTCACCACTGGTCAAGAAAATAGAATGGCCAATAGTGAAAGGTACTTAAAATATCATAAACAAGGAAGACTTGTTAGTTCTTGGAAACTCTCCTCGGTTGGAACAAACTTATTATCTAAAGTGTTTTTTGGTGTAAAGCATCTAAAGAATTTGGTCAACCGTTGAAAGGACATTTAACACCTAATCAGATGCCAAAGTCATTGATTACAAGAGGCAACTACAAAGCCTAAGGAAATACAATTCAACTATAAGAGAATATTAGATTAAAAACATTTTTGACCTTCTTAAAGTTGTTGCTCAAAAGATAAGTGATTCAAAGAAAATAATAATTGCACTTAATGGAATAAGTGATGACTATGAAGCTATGGTTATTGTCATACCTAATCCTATTGATGATATAATGTTATATTATTTATCATGAAGCAAGAATCATCAACAAACGATCTATAGATACAGATTATGCAATAAATATTACAACTAGTTTAAAAAAAAGCTTATAATAGTAATAGAGGTAAACAACCAAGTTAGAGGGGTAACTATTCTAGCAAATCAAGAGGGAGAGGTAGTTGGAATAATAACAAAAGATCTAAATGCCAAAAATGTGAAAGAGTTGGGCATACTACACTGAAGTACTACTTCAGATTCAACAACAACTTTGTACCAGGCCAAAACAATAATAATTATAGAAGTTCAAACCTAAATGCTAATGTTGCACATTCATAGCAAGATACAAACCAGTAAAATGTATGAAAGAGTAAAATTACATTGGCAATGTCAAATCAGATCAAATTCAAGATGACAACTAGTGCACAAGCTCATGAACCATTAGCCACATCACAAAAAATTTAGACAATTTAAATCTTAGCAACATAGAGTATAGAAGTAAATAGTGTATAAGCATGAGAGATGCTAAGAATATTAAAATCTCTTATATTGGCAATGCATGCATTCGAGGTAAAAAGCATTTATTTTTACATAATTTTTTAAGAGTTCCAAAAACTAAAAAGAATCTTTCAGTGTCTCTAAATTTTCAAAAGGCTACATCGTTTACTTTGAATTTTATCCAAATTGAGTTTAGCTAGAGACATACCGACTAAAAAAATTCTTTTGCAGGATGATGTTGTTCGAGGCCTATATATAGAAGTTTAGCCTTAGCAACAACAAAAAGATTGCAAAAGAGATGAAGTATTATAATATCTCTGTTATGAATAACGCAAATAAATACAAGAATGCAATTGATATGTGGCATTGCAAACTTGGTTACCAAAGTATTAAAACTGTGAAACAAGTTTTACCAAGTAATAATATCAAGTTTAGTGATGTCATTTCTCCATATATTTATACTTATTGCCAGATGGGAAAGTGTCGTAAACTACCTTAATGATTCCACAGCAAAATATTTTAAAACTCTAGAATGAGTTGTTTCATGTTTGTTGGGTCCTGCACCTATTCATTCTGATTTTGGCTTCAAATACTATATCTCTTTTGTTGATTCCATTATGTGACTATCTTTTAAGGACTAACTCTAAATCACATAATGCTGTCATGATTTTTTTTAACACGGCATAAAAACATGCTAACTCTCAAGTTAAAACATTTCAAATTGATGCTGGTAATGCATATAAGTCCTTAAATTCATTCATTCAAAATAAGGGGCCATACAAAGGACTACATGTCCATATACCTCTGGGTAACATGACATTGCAGAGAGGAAACGTCAAAATTTAGTTGAGTCTTCTTTAACACTATTATATCAAGCATCTCTATCATTAAAGCTTTTGTAAGAATTATTTAATATATAAGTTTATTTAATCAATAAACTACCCGCTAAAATATTGAAGGATATGAGTCGCTCAAAGAAATCAGATAACATCAAACCAGTTGACTGTTTAAAGAATTTTGGATGTTTGTTCTTTCCATACTTAAAACTATACAATGGTAATAGGTTAAACATTAGGTCTAAATCATGTAGTTTCGTTGACTATGCTACAAATCAGAAAGGCTATAAATGTGTAATTGAAAATGGTAAAATTATTACTAGCAGATATGGTTATCAATGAAATAGTCTATCCTTTTAGCAATGTAGGTATAAAGACAACCAACAAAATGTATCATGCTAACCAATGTTGAAGCTTGGCATTAGGCGGGAATTGATAAGACTATTGATGACCAGCACTTGCAGTCACCAGATAAAGACAATAATCAGGCAACTAGTTTAATCACCCATGCAAATCAACCACCTGAAAAATCAATTTCACAATAACAACATGGAATCAACAAATTACAAGCACTAAAGAAGGAGATGACACTAATGGATCACCACCAACATGACCAGAAGTTCAAACTGGTCACCTTATGATAACCAGATCCCAAGTGGAATTTTTAAACCCAAACTATTTGCAACTATTAGCGTTTTAGATGAACCTGAAACATATTAACTAGCTGCCAAATAAGAAGAGTGGAGACAAGCAATGGATGATGAGTATAATGCTCTCAGCAGAAATCAAAATAGGATTTGGTTTATCCACCAACCAATAGAAACACACTTGGTTGTAAATGGACTTATAAATTAAAGAAAAATCTTGATGTTTAGTAAACAACTATAAAGCAAGGCTTATAGCTAAAGGTTTCACTCAGGAGTGTGGATCTGATTTTAATCAAACATTTTCACCTATAGTGAGACCCGCCACTACTAATATTCTTACTATTGCATTATGTTAAAACTGGCAAATAAAACATTTAGATGTCAATAATACATTTTAAAATAGAGACCTAAAGGAAGCAATCTATGTGTATCAACTACAGGGTTTCAAAAGTACTTAAGCATTATATTAGTTAATCTTAAACAACAAGCAACATTCTAGTCATATTGCGAACATTTTGCATACATTTTATTCAAGCATTAAAAATACTTAAACTTTAATCCTACTGCAGAAAATCCCCTTGCATAAGCCTCTCAAACAGCATCATCATATCATCCTACTTAAGCTTCCTTTCCCGAAGTAACACCTTGAGCTACCTCACCATAACTGAGACATCCCAAAGGTTAAAAAGACAACCAAATAAGGTCATACAAATAGTCTGGTATGAGCATAAATTAATATTTAATAAACTTGTTACAATGTTCTCACCACAAATACTTTGTGCATATTTACATTATTAAGTAAATACAGACAACACCACACATCATATAATACACATATATGATTCCCAGTCCCTCATAACATGTCATTATCATTCCTTATACCATGTTGTCTAACAACCTGGTATGTAACAAATTATTACAATGGGTCACCATCCTAGAGTACCATGCATTGAACACTTGTGGACATTGTGTTTCTCAAACACACAGAGGCCTATAAGGCTTGTATTAAACCATATGAATACCTAACATCCTAAATTGATGTTAGATAGATCAATGCAACAGGTGACAAGCACCACAACCAAACCCACTATTTTGTTTCTAGTTAAGTTTAGATAGTGTTAACCTAACCACACCCATACATCCCTCTTGATGCATGAAAACCCCATTACAAATGGTGAACAACTTACACATATCTATATGTTAACATGCCTAATGTAAATAATATGAGCACTCATTCAATGGAACATTATATCCACCCAAATCATTCATCCATAATCATGTTAATCATATGATAAATGGGATTATGTGATTAAGTTTAACTTCTGGCCTTCAAATATAAAGGAGCGGGTTAGTTACATTCATTGCCAAGAGCATAAAATAGAGATAATATGGTTATCTTCAATCCTTATGATTTCTTCCTATCAGATATTAAGATCTGATTGAAAGAATATCACAAAGCAAATTGATCAGCACATGATTAATTTAATTGCTCTATTTATCTTTTTATTTATAATTATACATGAGCTCAAACTCCTTGTTCAAACTGCATACTCCTAAATGATCAAATCTTACCTCAGTGGCAATATTGTTATTTAATATTCAGGTTGAGATTTACAAATACACACTTCATATCATGCACTCATGCAGATTACTAAATCCATGAAAACGTATACAGTAAAAACGCTGTATCAAAACAGCATAACACATTTAATGTAGGTTGCCTAGATAGCCTTATTGCCTCTTAAATATTGAGATATACTCACCAATATTCTTTCTTCCTGTAGCCTATGAGGTTCCAGCTTTTCATACTGTTTTGCTAGAACTCCATTAATACCTATATTTATGTGATAAAATATTTCTTCATTATTTCCCTAAATGGCTTTACTATGGGTTAATTATACCCAGCAATACCTAGGGTTTCCCTTTTAGACAAAATTCTTGTATTATCCTTTAGTTCTTACCCATTTATATTAATTGTTTATATCATGTAACTACCCTTCTGCATACTATTTCAAGTTTCTGGCATGCTACAGGCTATATTAGGAATTAGCCTTCTTTAGCATACAAAAGGTTAGGTTGTGAAAAAAAAAAATTTGAAATGAATTATTCAAGTATCATTTTACCCTAGGTACTTTATAAAACCCTAAGAATTTTATGTCACATGACTTCATGTTATGTATTCAAATACAAGGCTATTAAACATTTATATTTTTTCCTTTAACCAAAAATGGATTATTCTATATTTCTAAATTACCAATTTCAATTATATTTGTTTACCCTTCTAGTATTAATTCTGGTTTTATAATGTTTATGTGTTAAGTGATTTTATAAATACATCTCTAAAATAAGATGAAAATTTAGGGTTATCACATTCACCCTTCCTATAAGAATTGTGTCCCACAATTTCTTCTTATCCTTTCATTATGTTCATATATGAATTTAATTAATATTCACTAGACACTAGCTTACTCCTAGCTTCTTGATTTCAAACATAGTGCAAACCATATATGCTTACACACACACACGTGTGTGTGTGTGTGTATGTATTCTAACACTAGACATAAACTGATACAAAATGCAATTTTACTTATAATAATTCGAAATACTCACGAAGAATTAATCCAGGTTTTTTTCTTTATCAGAAAATATCCCTGTTTACTTTATCTTCATTCTATCTTCAACTTCCCATATGCAATCATTTGTATCAAAACTCTACTGTACATTAACCAGTTTGATGATTTTATTTCTTTACTTCATTTCTTCTCTTGCAATAATTCCTATTAGCTCCTTTTCATAATTCAAATCAGTTTTTATTTTAACTTGAGTGAGGGATTCTAGAAAAGTTTCTTTATCATGTACCCATCTTCTAAGTTTTGATATGTGAAATACATTATGTATCCCTTTCAAATCCTCTGACAACTTCAATCTATAAGCTAATGTTCCTATCCTTTCCAGAATTTCATAAGGACCTACTTACCTAAGTGATAACTTTCCTTCTTTATCAAATCTGAGTACTTCTCTTATTAGAGAAACTTTGAGGAAAACATAATCTCCCACTTTAAATTCCACTGGTCTTCTACCTCTATCAGCATAAGAATTCTTCCTTTCTTGTACAACTTTCATTCTATGTCTAATTAATTCAACTTCGGCTGATGTTTTTTGTAACACCCCGTATTTTCTGTGAACATAAGAATGACAAATCAGAGAGTAATTAAATTGTAATAGAATAATTAAGGAAAATGGGCCATTGCGTTCGTCTCGAAATTCTTCTTGGAATAGAGTCCAAGTTTGCGTAAATCGGACTCCGTATGAAGAAGATATGGCCTTCAAAAGTTTCAGTAAAAACCAGCCCGAAATTCAAAAATCAGATTTCGAAATTCAAAACAGACACCCGGACTGGGTGGGAAAACTCCTGCCCAAGGGACTAGGTCGACACTAGGGTCGACCTGGGGGTCGACCTGGGTAAACGGGTTGACACTAGGTTCGATCTTAGGGTCGACCTTCCCCTACAGATCATTTTTCTGCACCTGGATGCCTTTCTGACCAGATTCGTGAGCTCTAACCTATTTAAACACCCCCAAACCTAGCATTTTTCCCACACAATTTCATTCTGCCTATATTCTGCCTCTATTCTAATTAAAAATAAAAATAGCGTCGCTACTCTGCTAGAATCAAAACTAGAACTAGTGCATCTTCTTCTAATCTGAATAGAGTTAAAAAGAGAACAACTATTTTCTAATCTAATAGATAGTCTACGCCAAAGGAGCGCTATTCAGTGTCAGTATACAGATCCCAGAAATCAAGATTTACCTTTTCAATCGTGAGTACAGTTATTTTCAAATATGAAATTTAATAATTATCTTGACATTTTTGTGAATCTAGATCTGAGGTTACGCATACATTTCTGTGGATCTATCTTGATTGTGACTGTTCTGTATCTGTTCCCTCTTTTCTTCCTTTTTGTTTATAGCCAGGCTACCACGAGCCTGCGTCAAATCTCATAAGAGATTAACGCACGAACGCTAAATTTTGGGACAAATAATGGATAATGCATAATTAGACATGACTGATCTTTGACTGATTTGAGAAATGGACATATGTTGTAAATTAGATCTAGATCTGTGTATACTCTGTAATTTGGAAGAAGAGGAATCATTGTATGATAACATGTGACTTGAAACTTGGGGACATAATGCATATAAAAATTAAGATCTAATTTTGAGATGTTATAATTTAAAGATCTAGACTTTTAGGGTAAATTTTATGTAACGATTCATGACTTGAAAATGGAATATATGACTTAGGCGTAGAGACCTATATTATAATAGGATAACTATCAATGTGAATACGCCTAAAAGTGGATTCTTGGATATTTGGCATTAAAGGCTATAATTTGTCATAATTCATATGGTATATCATGATTTGGGATTTTAGAGAATATTCTGTACTGTGCAAAATTTAACTAAAAATTTGGGCATACGTTGCATTATGAATTATGACCATGATTTAGGCATGTAAGTTTAGGCTAAATTTATGATTTGGCAAGATATGTAAATAGAGTTTTAGAAATATATAATCTGTTATCTGCTAAATCTGTTGAATTGCCTAATCTGCTAAATCTGTTATCTGCTAAAACTATTGAATCGTCTAAACTGCTAGATCTGTTATCTGTTGAATAGCCTAAATCTATTATCTGCTACATCTGTTGAATTGGCTAATCTGCTAAACCTGTTATCTGCTAAATCTGTTGAATTGCCTAAACTGCTAGATCTGTTATATATTGAATAGCCTAAATCTGTTATCTGCTAAATCTGTTGAATTTACTAATCTGCTAAACCTGTTATCTGCTAAATCTGTTGAATTGCCTAATCAGCTAGATCTGTTATCTGTTGAACTGCCTAATCTGTTGAAAGCTGAATAATTGTAATCTGTAGGCTCGATCTAAAATTGAGCAAAAATGTTAATAGAACTTTGGATAATCTGCCGTAACTTGTAAAGAAGTTAAATCTGTTAAAATGGACATAATTAGTCCGATATCTGTATAATCTTTATTGGAATGAATTGGCTAAGACACGAGGTTAGACTCTTTGCGGTAGAAGCCTTCCCGGAACCAACTGGCTTAACCAGCAACCGCAAACTGTCAGTCTAATGTGAGAGGTCATAGGCATAACTAAAATATGCTTAGCCACGAGGTTAGGTCTGGCTTGTGACAGAAGTCTGCCCGGAACAGCCCGGCACATCCAGCGGCCACAAGTTACCGACCTAATGTGAGAGGTCTATGCATTAATATTTAATTAATGCAAATTTAAGAGAAATGTGGTGTCTAAAAACGTGTTGGGAGAATAGGGTTAAACCAACTGGACTGATGAATCTAATAAATCCGTTTCGTGAATCTGTAGGCCCAATACAAAGTTAGACAATCTGTAAGTCTGTTAAATCCGTAAATCTGATCTGTAAATCTGAAAACTTGTTAACTTGATTGTCTGATTTGTGAACTAGTAATTTGAACTTTGTCTGAAACTTGTAAACAAGTTAATCTGAAATCTGCTAATCTGGGGATACAAGGTTAAGAGGGGAAATACTTGTGTCATCTGTTGTTTGGAACCTGTATTAGTCAGTAACCCTTTCTGGTATTAAAACTTTGACCCCACACTATGTAGGGGTCCGGGCACGCTTACTGAACTAATTATAAGCGGTTCATTCTGATAATGGCGAGGGGTGTTGATGGCGCGTTCCAACCGGGTCATGTGCGTGCATGGATCCGGTCTGCTCTGACGATGTAAGATACCGTGACATCTGTAAATAGGTCTGTGCCAATAGGTTAACACTTTAGGGGTGATACACTCTACTGTGGGGCCGACACAGGGTACTTATGTATTAGAGAGCCGATCGCTTGGGGGTAGGATTTAGGGTACACTTAGTTCTGTCTGCTTCTGTGGGTACCGTCTGTTTCTGTTGGGTGATAACACATGTCTGTTTCTGCGTGGTACCGTCTGTTCAGATGGTAAAGGCCCATTACTAGTGTACACCTAATTCTAACATTCTGTTTCCATAGGGATTATTCTGTTTCCGTCTCGGATTCCGTTTCTGATTCTGTTTCCGTACCTTCTGTCTGTTTGGGTGGTAAAGGCCCATTATTAGTATTCTGTTTCCGTACCTTCTGTCTGTTGGGGTGGTAAAAGCCCATTATTAGCATTTTGTTTCTGTACCGTCTGCCTCTGTTCGGGTGGTAAAGGCCCATTACTAGCATTCTGTTTCCGTTTCTGTTTCAGTTTATACATTAGGGTAACACCTAATCCTGTTACACTAGTATTAGTGCAGAGAAGTGAAAACTAAGTAAGAAGCTTAGCTTAGCCTATATCATTCTGTTTCTTCTGTTAACCTGCAATTCCTGTTATGGTTATCTCTCATCCAGTTTTATTTACATGTCATGATACTATTATCTGTTTATATGCTGAAAGTCACTGGACTCACCAGACTTATGTCTGACCTAGTTTTTTTCGCCTCTTTTCTTCCGTTCCCCCCCTTAGGTTCTCAGGGTGGAAACATAGGAGCTTGATTCTGATTCTCTCTGCTTGAAGTGTTTAAAGTATTGCTTAGCTTTGGCTCTATCTTTCCATGGCAGTTTATATTGGGGATTATGGCTTTAAAAACTATGCATTCTAAAGGCTTTTGTACAAGACCGATATTTATGTACTTGAATTCCGATATTGTGATTTTGAAATATGTAACTAAACTTATTTATGTTTCTGTTGTAATAAAGTTATAAAATTTTCAAGTACTACTTTACCTGTCTTGTAAATTTCTGTTCTGTCTACTAAAAACGCTCCACCAAAGCTAAGGCATTCCGTTTGCGAGTGACCTTAACGGAGGTGGGGTGTTACACTTTTTTAACTTGATCCGGTCCAATCAATACTCTTTTACCTTCATCCATCCAACAAGTTGGAGATAAACAAGGCCTTCCATACAGTGCTTCATATGGAGCCATTTCTATGGTTGATTGGTTGCTATTGTTATATGTAAATTCAGCCAAATGCAAGTTTTCTTCCCAATTACCTCCAAAATCCAACACGCGGGCTCTAAGCAAATCCTCCAAAAATTTATTTACAATCTCTGTCTGCCCATCAGTTTGTGGATGGTACGCAGTACTTAAACTCAATTCATTCTCCATTGCTTCTTGGAAACTATCCCAAAACCTAGAAGTAAACATTGCATCTCTGTCACTAATAATGTTTCTAGGTATACCATGCAATTTTACTATTCTTTAAGGAATAATTTGGCTAATTTGTGAGCGTTTTTGTCAGACTTTACTGGGATGAAATGGATTGATTTAGTTAGCCTATAAACTACCACCAATATGTTATCATTTCCCCTCTTTGATCTAGGAAATTCTTCAATAAAATCCATGGAAATGCATTCTCATTTACACAAAGGTACTTCTAGAGGTTGCAACATCCCTGAGGGTTTCTGGTACTCTACATTCACCTGTTGACAAATTAAACACTTTGCAACATACCTGCCTACATCACTTTTCATCCCTCTCCACCAACAACCTCTTTTAAGATCATGGTACACTTTTATTCCTCCTGGACGGATAGTGTATCTAGTTTTATGATGCTCATCCATTATCTCTTTCTTTAAATCTATCAAATCTGGTACACATTTCCTTCCTTTAAATCTTAAATATCCTTTTCCATCCAATGGAAAAAAAATATCTCCTCGTTTTTCATTAATTGAATTTTCTTTTCTTTTAAATTTGAGTCCTGATCTTGCAATGATCCTACTTTTTCCACCAAAACAGGTTTTATGGTTATCATCCTTAATTTTCCATAATCTTGCATATCAACAGATTTCAAATTATTTCCACTTCTTTAACTATATCACCTGCCTCACTCAAGATAGCTAAATCTTTGAACTCTTCCACCATCAGTCTAGCCAATTTGGCATGATGTTTGCTGAGTGAATCAACAACTTTGTTTGCTTCTCCTACAGTGTACAAAATATCAAAATCATATGCAGCTAAGAACTCTACCCATCTGTGCTGCCTCATATTTAAATCTTTTGTGAAAATAAATATTTTAAAGACTTATCATCGGTATATTATTCAAATTTTGCCCCTAACAAGTAATGTCTCCATAGTTTTAAAGCATACACAACTGCTGCAAGTTCAAAAACATGTGTTGCGTACCTAGTTTCATTTGGCTTAAGTTGTCTTGATGCATATGTAATCGCCTTTCCATGTTGCATTAATACAGCCCCTAAACCAGACCTACTAGCATCTGTATAAACCACCAACCCCTCATTCCCATTTGGAACTTGCAATATAGTGCCTCTACTAAAGCTTTCATTAATTTCTCAAAAGATTGATAACATTTATCTATCCAAATGAAAGGTTGTTCTTTTCTTGTTAGCATAATTAATGGTATAGCCACTCTTGCAAAATCTTTAATAAATCTTCTGTAATATCCTGCCATGTCTAAAAATTATCTCACTTCAGTTACTAACTTGGGTCTTTGCCATGTCTAAAAATGATCTCACTCTGTGGATCCATTGCAATCCCTTTTTCTGATATGGTATGCCCTAAAATAATTATTTCAGGTTGACAGAAAATACATTTTGAAAATTTTGCTTTTAACCCATACTGCCTTAATCTGGTTAATACCAAATGCAAATGCTTTTATTGCTCCTCTTTAGATTTTGAATGTATCAGTATGTCATCTATGAATACTAAAACAAATTTATCCAAATAATGTCTAAATGTTCTATTCATCAAATCAACAAAGTAAGAGAGGGCATTAGTTAATCCAAAGGGCATTACTAAATATTCATATAATCCATACCATTTGTTAAATGTTGTGTACTTAATACTTTCTTCTTCAACTTTCATTTGATGGAACCCTGATGCTAAATCTAATCTGGAAAAGACCGTTTCTTCATTCAGTTAATTAAAGAGGTCATCTATTCTTGGCAAAGGATATTTATTTTTGATGGTTACTTTGTTCAGTTTCCTATAATCAATGCACATTCTATGGGAGCCATCCTGTTTCTTCACAAAAACTACTGGTGAACCCCAACAAGAGCTATTATGCTTAATAAATCCTTTTTGCTCTAATTCCTCAAGTTGTTTCTTCAATTCAATTAATTCTTTATGACAAATTCTGGTTGGCTTTTTAATCATTGGACTTGCTCCTAAAATTAATCTAATTTGGAATTTCACTGGCCTTTCTTGAAGAACTCCACTGACTTCATCAAACAAGTCTGGATATTGGTTGACTATGTGATATCCTCTAATCTTGGTACATCTTCTTTTCCATTTATTTCCCAAATATTCCATGTTCCAGTTTCTTTAGGGGATTTACATATTGTAATTATTCTTTTATTATTTGTGTTCATTAAGGAAATTGTGAATTCCTCCAGATCTATCACTGGTTTATAGTTTTGCAACCAATTTACACCCAGTATTATCCCAATTCCTACATAATTTAACACATTTAAATCTGCTTAAATATATGGCCCCTACATTTAATTTTACCTCCATGCATTGTTACCCTAAATCACACGAGTTCCCTGAGGGCTTTTTATATGAAAAGGTTTGTCCACATACACATAAACAAGTTTTAACTTCTGGACTATATCATGAGATATCAAAGATTGTGCACCCCTTGTGTCATAAACTACATGTATACATAAGGTTTTAATAAAAAAGTATACCTTCTATTTGACCACGCACTTCTTCCTTTCCCTCTAAACCTCCTAACTTAGCTGGCTTCTTTGGCTCAGGACAATGTTTTTTAATATGTCCTTCCTTTCCACAATTAAAGTATTTAAAAGTTTCTACTTTATCAACCCTGCGGGTAGCTTTCATGTGACCCTCTTTACAACAGTTATAGTAGATAAGTTTCTTCTTAGCCTTAGAAGTGGCACCGCCTTCCCCCTTCTTAACATTAGAGTCTGTTGCCTTTTTATCATAAGGTTATACCCTGGCTTTTCCCTTATTATTGTTCTTCATATTCTTGAACCTTTCTCTTGCATTGTCATGTTGCTCAAATTTCAAAGTTAAATCCAATACTTGATCAAAGGTCCTATCTATGGAAGGTAACATAGCCCTACTCAAACCAGCATTGAGTTCTTATATGTCTGCTTCATCTGCTATCAAAACAGTGCTATATTAGACAGACTTTCAAATTTTAGGGTGTACTCAGTTACACTCATTTAGCATGTTTTAATCTGATGAATTCTTCCAGTGAATTAGCCTTGGCTGAAGCTGGTACAAATTTTGCCTCTAACATCTCTTTGAACTGATTCCAAGTGATTTCATTTTCTAGCCTTCCATCAATCATCACTTCCCACCAGTTCAAAGCAACTCCCTTTGACTTGCTTGAAGCTATTTGTCTCTTTCTTTAATCATTTATTTGCATATCAGCAAATATTATTTTCAAATTCCTTAGCCATGTTTGTACTCCCATGACCCCTTCAATACCTTCAAATTATTTTCCACCAAGATGGGTATAGGTCTCCAACAGTTTGGATACTCCTTCATGTTGATTTTCCTGTCTTTCCCTTATCCCATCCCTTACCTCTCTCATAAAATCTTGGACATTAATCATGGAAGGTTCATTTGAGGCCTTAGCCCCTTGGGGTGATCCTCTACCTACCATGGATCTCTAACAGGAATCTGTATTTCATTAAGTTAGCTTATAATATTTTAAAACAATTTAGATATTCACAAAATTGTTTGCAACCACTTTCAGATAAAACAATCAATTTAGCCATAAATTCAACCATTAACCTACCCGGTCTTGCTTTGTTTTTACCCTAATATAGATCTGATACCAAATGAAGTGACCCACCTTTTTATTTAAATTATTCATAATTAAATACCTTGATTTCGATATCAGGTATTGCTTGGATCTATTACTTAATAGGTTTCCCCTATTAAGTCCCCAAGATCAATCACATACCAATATAAATATATTAGTTCAATTAGTATTTTAAATCCTATATATGCATAAATAATGATATGTAGCAACACTTTGTATTTGCAAAATCTTAGCAAATTAAGTCCCACAAGATGATTCAAGTTTTGACCATTTCTTGTGTAAACTATGGATTGTATTTAAACCCTTCTTTCTATATTTCATAATCATTCTATGTATTTGTCTAATTGGTTTTGTTATTGAACCTTTTGTGATTTCTTGTATTTATTTAGAAAATAGTATAAGAGGAAAGTGGAAGTCTGGATATTGTGAGCTTTAGGCATGAACAATTTATATTGTGCACATATTCATGCCAGGTAGAAATTTGCTTCCAGAAATCCTACTATCTCGTAAACATGTTAGATATAAAACTGAATAAATCTATAGGTAGCATGGTCTCAAAATATCGAAAATACCCTTTAAAGTCATGTAGAGTCATTTCTACAAACACTTAAAAAGCTGTATGAGGAAATGTCTCATCATACCTGAGTATCTCAAAGAAATATTTTTCAGCACTTTTCATACATAATGCCAACCTGTAATTAAATATATGCCAAATTTCTACTACATAAAACTTGTTTCAATTTTCTTTAGTGCATTGTCACATTACACTTTAGTGGCAGAATATATATATCATACTCATATCTCCTGCCACTTGAGTATTAGTTTTCCCAATAAAAGATGTAGCCAAAATGAGCAAGTGTATATATATATAACGTTACTTTATCTTTCATATGCAGTGGCATTGTAATACCCAGTATTTTAATAACGTGTTAAGGTAAGAAATCAAGGTAGAATTAATTTTTAAGATAAGAATCAAGGGAAACGGGTAGCGCCATTGCGTTCATCTCGAAATTCTGCTTGGAAACGAGTCCAAGTTTTCGAAAAACGGATTACGTATGAGGGAGATATGACCCTCCGAAGTTTCAAGGATTTTCAAAATCGAAAACAGCTCGAAATTCGAATTCAAACCCCAGCGCAGACTGGGCGGGATTTTCCCGCCCAGGACCAGGTCGACCAGGGGATCGACACTATGGTCGACCTCCCAGGGGCCACGTCGACCCTATGGTCGACCTGGGGGGTCGACTTGGTGCTGAAATCCAGTTTTGAGCCTGGATTCATTCTGATGTTTTTGGTCCCATTTTCAGTCTAGATTCGTCCGCCTAATCCTATATAAACCCACCCAATCCCCATTCCTTCTCACACCATTCTTCTCTAACCTTATGCTGCACAAATTCTTGATGCACATGGCTTCTTCTTCTTCAAAATTAGATTAAAAATAAAGTTAATTAAATCAAGGGAATTCTTTTACCTTCTTCTTCGAGCAACATAAGATTCGCAAATTAGGGATTTTTCTTCTACAATCAAATCGAGATTCAACGATTCAATGACTAATTTCTAGATTCAACTTCTGCATCTTAATTTCTCAGTCCACGATCTGAAAGTTCTAGTTACTTTGAGAATTAAACGTGTTAATTGTAATTTGGACATGAGATAAAGTGAAATTGGAGTTAAGTATGATAATTGATTCATATCTATGTTCGTTCATCTTGGATCTTGACTTTTGGAAATATTGCTATGAAAGCAGTTTGGACCTATTCATGTTGTAAATCAAACTCTTTCATGTCCATAACATTATCATGCCTGTGATGTTGAATCAGTCTATTATTTACAAGTTTGGGACTACCACTTTATTCCATGTCTATCGTCTTATTATGCTAGATTTGAAATCCTATTATTTTCTATATGCCAGTGATGTTGTAACCAATTATCTCAAGTTATATCAAGCTAGTCTTGTAATCCCTTTTATCACTTTATGCTCATCTTTTGTGCCTATCATAGTTTTTATGTTATTCCCTTTATTTCTGGATTTGGATTTACTTGTAATTTAGATCGATTCACGTTTACATGCGATGGGAATACGATTTGGGTAGATTAGGCAAAACATGAACTGGTTATGAACATGAACCATGAACTTGATAATAGGCATAAGTTGAAACATGAAACTTGACATGAAACTCGCCATGAAACTTGACACGAACTTGACATGAAACTTGAACATGGGCATGACACTAGAATGAACTTGAAAATGGACAACTCGAGGTTGGGTTGAGTTTGCAGTGTCAATTTGCCCGGAACCGCCCGACAAATCCAGTGACTGCAAACAATAGGATCCAATGTGAATAGTTGGTCATATCGCGCTTGAAACCCGAGGTTAGACTGAATTGTGGTGTAAATCTGCATGGAACCGCCCAGCATATCCAGTGACCACAACAGACGGGTCTAATGTGAGGTTAGGGTGCATTTATTAATTAATGACACATTATAGGGTTAAGTCATGAACATGAAAGACAACACTTAACCAACTTGACACATGATTTGTAGGGTTAAGTCATGAATTTGAACGACAACCCTTAACCAACTTGACATGCTAGACTGATGGGGTTAAGTCGCGAATTTAAGTGACAATACTTAACATGTTGGACGGAAACCCTAGTTACGCGGTCCATTTTAGCAGTAACCCATTAGATGTATCATGGTACCCTGGAACTAGGCAGGGTGGGGCACGATTACTGGGCTGATTGTAAGCGATCAGAACGACGGCCGAGTTGGTGCGTCGGTGTAGGTTCAGGCAGACTATGGTCGTGCACGTAGTCCGGAGTTGAAAAAGAAGGCATTGGGCGTCAGTAGGTTCACCTGTGCGTGCTTGATTCGTGTCAGTGGGTGGCACCCTAGGGCTTAATACACCCTATGGTGGACCTAGCATAGGTAACTACATTCGTTATAGGGCCGTATGACATAGACACATGACGAGCTAGAACTTGTAGGGAGCCAATCGATTGGTGGATCGTTCTGATGGACCAAGTAATGGGTCATTTCATGATACTGGGCCAAGGGACCATTTCATGGTTAATATATGACATGGGTTTGGAATACTAGTACAGTTGGTGCAGCGAATCTTGAACATGCGATGCTATACTTGATTTATACTTGATTTATCATGTTATCTTAGTCTATCTTGCCCATCTTGACAGCATCCTTATCTTTACTTTCAGTTTATACATGTCATGTTACCTTACCTGTTTTTATGCTGAAAGTCACTAGGACTTACCAGTCTTTATGACTGACCCGTTTTCTTTCGCCTCTTTTTCTTTCGTTTCCCCCCCAGGTCCTCAGGGAGGAAACTCTAGCACTTAGCTTGGATTTCGCTTGCTTTCAGTTCAGCTCATGTACGGTTTGATCTTGAGCTATGCTATGGCTGCATTTCTGCTACCTTTGGGGAATTAAGCTACTTTTGTTGTTTTAAGTTTCATGCTTCTTTATTATTCAAGGAAGAACTTGTTGTAATGGAAAATGATAGTTGGTACTTTGGATGTAAAAGGTTTTGACTCTTTTTGAAAGTAATGAAATTTAGCTTTTGATTCTTCCGCTGTTTTATTTATGTTTTGTCTTGTAATATTTCTGTGTTTGTTTACCTCGACAACGCTCCTCCAAAACTAGTGCATTCCCTTTGTGAGTGACCCTAGCGGATGTGGGGTGTTACACTTGGTATCAGAGCAGAAGGTTACCAGACTAGGCAAAAGTTTTTAAAAACCTTCTAAAACTATTTTCAAAACCGTTTACAAAGAAGAATTTTTCAAGAAAAGTTTTGTTTTATTTAAAGGCTATTCCCCAAAAGCCATCAGCACTATCCTTTGTTTCCTCGTTTTGAATCTCTTCTTTTTCATTTCAGCATGTCTGGGAATCTTAACCTTCCAGAGGGCGTGCCAATACCTGGCTGGTTCAGAAGGTACTTAGAGGCTAGGGCCAACGATGCAGGCCCAGCAGATATTCCTTCTCCAGCTGCAGCGGTTGCTCCTCCTCCTCCTCGTGCAAATGCTTTCTCAAAGATCTGTAGAGATTTTTGGGCCATGGGTGGAAAGTATTTCAAGGGAACTGAATCATTCGTAGAAGCGAGGAACTGGCTCAAAGAAACGGAGGATCTGTTCGTTATCTTCGAGGTGGACGATAGGCAAAAGGTACAGTTGGCAGTATGGTTGCTCAAAGACGAAGCTTCCTATTGGTGGGAAGTCACTAATGCTAAAAGACGTGTTGACACATGGATGGATTTCAGGATAAGGTTTGAGATGAAATTCCTCCCACAAGCTGAATGAAGTCTACAGCTGGAAAAGTTCTTATCTCTTAAGTAAGGAAGTATGATGGTCAAGGAGTACGTCAATCAATTTAATCACCTGGCCTGGTTTGGACTGGACTTAGTGAATACTCCTCATAAGAAGGCTCTCTGTTTTGTCAAGGGATTGAATGAGCCACTTCACAGCTTGGCTATGACCCACATACCTATGGGGGCTACTTACGAAAGGTTAGTAGATATGGCCCTACTTTATGAAGAAGACAAGAATGGCAAGAAGGAGGTCAAGGCGAATGAGTCTCAAAACAAGAAGGTGGACTTTGAGAAAGGAGGCAAGAACAACAACAACAATAATGACAGCAAATCACGTGAGAAAAGAAAATGCAACTTCTGTGGTATTGATGGGCATATAGTCCAGGATTGTAGAAAGAAGAAGATGAAGATGGGAGCATGCTTTCAATGTGGTGATACTAGACATACCAGTAAGAACTGCCCTAAGAAGCAAGGGCAAGGCCCGCAAGCAGGACCTTATGGGGGTACATCTTTAACTTCTTATCCTAGATGCTTTGTTTTATCTTGCTTATTTTCTTAATCCTATCTTGAGAACATTAGGTGGAACCCTATGGATGTAAACATGTATTTGAAACATGTTATGGTTGATATTTGCAAATGGTTGCAAGTGGTTGCTCGTGGTTGCATAACACACATTAGGCACCAGATCGGCTCAGTCACATTTTCATATTGCATATGCATGAGTGTTTATACTTGTACATGGATGGAAACTTGATATGTTATAATTTGGATGTTGCATATGAGTGAATGTTTGGGCACTCATGTAGAAATTGTGAAATGTAATAGGAATTTGCATACATGTTGGACTCATCGCACTAGCATACTTTGCATTAACGAGGTTTATGGAATCAGTAACCGCCTGATCTTTTGCATTAGATAAGTACATATACACACACTTTCCGCATATGTACATACAACATTAAGAATCTTTTGAGGACAATGGTTGCTTATGAATGATGTTTTGAGTAGATGGATGATGGATGGTAGGACACATTCTTCTTAACTTGGAGATTTCGGGGACGAAATACTTTAAGGAGGGGAGAATGTAATACCCGACATTTTAATAACATGTTAAGGTAAGAAATCAAGGTAGAATTAATTTTTAAGATAAGAATCAAGGGAAACGGGTTGCGCCATTGCGTTCGCCTCGAAATTTTGCTTGGGAACGAGTCCGAGTTTTCGAAAACCGGACTCCGTATGAGGGAGAGATGACCCTCCGAAGTTTCAA